>CM042013.1:45373997-45816497 GCA_023525715.1 Cichorium intybus
TACTTCAAAGGCCCATTGGAGTTACTTATGGTATTGAAATCTCATTATCTTAGTTTATTTAAATTTATTTTATAAAATGATATATTTCTGATTTTATATTATATAATGCAGCTTGTGTATGCTGACAGAGTTGTGTGTGAGGGAGTAAAATTGACGAGATTGAAGCCATTCATCAAAGAATTGGACTTGGAACACTTGCAAGTACATGAGGATTATGAGATGAAGAAAGGATCGTTTGGAACTTTGGATATAATAAATGAAGAACTTGGTGCATATGCTTGAACAGATCAAGAACTTATGATTAAAGTTTGTATCTATATAATTTATTACTTAATTTAATATGCTAAAATATAATGTGCTAAATTTTGATGTATGTCAGGAGTCGGATATCATGCTTGAATATGGAATGAAGGTTGTTAAGGATAAAAAAGAAATAAAAGATAGCATGCTAGAAGGCTTATTAAGATATCCATGTAATGAGATAATGTTCAAATGGTTGTTCATTATGGAAGCCTTATTTTCACAGACAGGGTTTACACATATAATAATTGCATTTAAAGAAGGTTGTAAAGTGAACAGTAATTTAGAGGTTTAGAGTGTACATAAATTCAATAAAGAAAGAGGTAAATATGATGTGGGGAAGACAATTCATAATGTGGTCTGAGACATTGAAAAAACCACAATTGATATAGATGGTGATAATATGTGTTCTAAATACCGTCATTGAACATCGACGTGGGAGAAAGTGGAACAAAAGGTACGGTTGATGCTTGCATGGATGACGCCAGACTTGGGGAAAATGTTGTATGTCCAGTGAAGATACAACAATCTTGTCCTCATAGATGCTGAATTTCATTGTTGCATGTGAAGAAGCTGAGAGAAGTTCCTTGAAGAAAAAGTTAGATTTTGATTCAGAAAGTAAAAGGAAACAAATTTTTGTTGATGGAAATCTAATGACTGATTAGAGGTAAAAGCATAAGGAAAAAAGAGTTGTTGAAAAAGGGCCACATTTCTGCTCACCATACGTATCTAGAATATACGGTCTGAATGAAAAAGTAAGCCCACATGAGACTTTATTAACGCAAGATATTCTAGGAACTAACATGAACATAATCTATTATTATTATTATTATTTATGAGTATCCTTTACGCATTCAAGAAAAACTTTGTTTTATCAACATGTTTATCATTTAATAGAACATAAAAATGTATTAATTTTTATATTTGTTTACATTTTTTGAATAAAATAAAGTCTATAAACATCAATGCATTGATCTATTTATATGCATGACTTGATGGTTTCAACACTAGTATGAATGGAAATGTGATGCCATCAATGCAAAATCTGTCGAAGTGATCATGAAAAATCGGGATTGAACGAAATTCACACACGACATGTAAAATGTGTCAATTAAGAAAACTCACAGCTTCGCCGTGTTGTGTGGTGTTTTTCTGGCATTCAGGATCGTTTAGGGCCTCAAAACGTATTTTTCTATTTTATTTTTGGCAACTTATATTTTTTGAGATTTGGTTTAGATTATTGATTAGGAATATTATGCTAATCAAAATTTGATCTTCTAGGATTAAGGATGGAAACTGATCGTCTAAACATTATTTTTTGAATAAAATAACGTCGATATGCATCCATGCATATGGATGCATTGCGTTCATATATACGTACTGATGCATGAATAAAAATTTTAGTTTTTATATCAAACCATTATTTTTTGAATAAAGTAAGTCGATATGCATGCATGTTTATGGATGCATTAACGCATTCATATGAATATACATATACATGTATGAAAAAAATAGTTTTTATATAAACACGTCTACCAGTTTTTAGAGCAGTGCATTTTTTTAATACAACAAATTTACTTTTTATACGCACGCTTGTAGAGCACAAAAATGATCAATCTTAATATTTTTATTTTTTAAATAAAGTCAAAGCACAAAATCATATAAAATATTAATCGAATAAAAAGCACGTGTCTATATATTTACTAAAATGCCACCGCATCTTAAAAAGGGTATTAGCAAACGTGTGTTTGAAAATCGTACTCATGGTTCTCACGCCAATTAATGTTCTCATGGTTGAGAATTGTACTAATGGTTTACCCATTAATTTTTAAAATTCAGTAAATTTTTTTTATTGAATCCATTGTTACCGGTTATGCATGTTATAATGGTCGGGTTAAATTTTTTTCCAAAAATTTGTGGTTTATTAAAATAAATAAAAATTCATGATTAAACCTGAAAAAACAACAAAATATAGTGCTTTTTCGCAATTATACAAATTAAATTGTAAATATTATCTAGGGGTATTATGAAAAAGATATTATATTTTGCTAAAAATTTGGGTTAACCACTAATTTTCAAAATACTGAAAAACTATCATTTTTTTTGTAAAAACTTTCATCTTGTTACCGCTTTTTCATGTTATAATGAGCGGGTTAAATTTTTTTCAAAAGTTAGTGGTTTTAATAGTACAAATAAAAATTGATGGTTAAACCAGCATAGATGATAATATATATATATATATATATATATATATATATATATATATATATATATATATATATATATATATATATATATATATATATATATATATATATATATATATATATATATAGAGTTAGGATCTTTTGAGAACCACAAGTCCCCCGAGAACCCGAGAACTCCCAAACCGATTTTTTTTTTCAAAAAACCGACCCCATAGGCCTCTAAAACGCACACTTTTAAGACTTTTCGAAAAAAAAAATTTCCGAAAAAAACAACTTTTTTTTTTAAAAAACTTTGCACATGTACAAAAAAAAAATTTGCACATGTGCAAACTTTTTTATACGTATACTTTTTTTGAAATTTTTTTTACAGAACGCCTTAAATATATGTTAGAAAGACATCCATAAAAAAAACTTGAAAAAAAATGTACGTATAAAAAACTTTGCACATGTGCAAAGTTTTTTTTTTTTGTACATGTGCAAAGTTTTTAAAAAAAAAAGTCGTTTTTATCGGAAATTTTTTTTTCGAAAAGTCTTAAAAGTGTGCGTTTTAGAGGCCTATGGGGTCGGTTTTTTGAAAAAAAAATCGGTTTGGGAGTTCTCGGGTTCTCGGGGTGAAGTTGGTTCTCAAAAGATCCTAAGTCTATATATATATATATATATATATATATATATATATATATATATATATATATATATATATATATATATATATATATATATATATATATATATATATATATATATATATATATATATATATATATATATAATGACAAGTTCAATATAGTACCAAATTATATCAACTAACCATGGAACAACATGAAAATTGCACATGTTTACTTAGGATCATATGTTCATTTATAAACATGAGCAATTTTCACGTGGTTCTATGGTTAGCCAGTATAAGTCGCTGGAAACTTAGACGCATGAGATTGGTTCAATTGACATAAATGTCCTTAAACATTTCTCTTTCCCTCCCTCTTAGTTTTAAATGATATTTACAAAAACAACACTTGAATTTTAATACATGATCATTATTTGCATATTGAATCTAATCTACTCATTTTTCAAGATTAAAGGTCCAGATTTGTCATCGCGGTTCTTACCAGATTTTGGGTTCCTACACGATCTATATATATATATATATATATATATATATATATATATATATATATATATATATATATATATATATATATATATATATATATATATATATATCCATTACCCTACTTCGTCAACGTTACAAACGTCAAATCCAATACTTGGACGTGGCATGTTTGCATGCAACGCACGTCCGTTGAACGTAATACAGACTCGAATGTTTAATCACGTACGACGAACGTCCATTAAAAAGTATTTAATTGGGTTTTCTTTAATTTCTTTTTTTAAATATATTTTTTAATTTTTTTAAAAACATATATACTCGGTTTTTCACTTATTTTACTTATTTAATTTAATTAATTAATTAATTATTATAATTTTTCGTTTTTTTATTTTTTTAATATTTTTATTACATATTTGATGTTACTAGTGTTATTTTGTTTTTATTGTTGTTTTTAATTTTTGATTTTTTGAAATTTACTTCTTTATGTTTTTGAACTAAAAATAGGTTCGAGTGTTTTATGTTTAACAATTATAAAAGTTTTGAATCATAAAAAAATGACAAAACTTCATAAATGGTCCGTGTTGTTTCAGAAGATATCGACTTTAGTCCCTAACTTTCAAAAACCTCAAGGATAGTCTTTGTGGTTTGAAAACTTTTCATGGGCAAAATTTTCCTTTCTTATTTATAAACATTATTTTTTTTCTTTTTTATTTTTATATACCCTAAATACCCTAAACCGCCTCTCTTGTCTCTTCCCCCTTCTCCCTTACGCGAACACACTACTACTTCCATCATCCCTTCCGATCACCACTTCCCCACTTCCGGTTATCTTCTCCGACCACGTCTCCAGTCATCTGCGACCATCGCTGCTCATCCACTACCCTCGCTACTTTGGTTGTCTGCTACCTTCCTCCCATTCATCTCTCCTACGCTCTCTCCCTCGATCTCGCACCAGCCAAACCACCTCCTCGCCTTCCTTCTCCCTCTCACACTGTCGCACCGTTGAATCCCGTCCGACATGATCTCAACCCACCTCCATCCTTACTCCCTTCATCTCTCCTGCTTCCCCGTCAGGCGTAACAGAAGCCCACCCAAAACTCAGCTGGAAAGGAAGAATCGAACGGGGAGGCAGGGAATGAAAACTCAAGAGATTCTAAACCCGCCTGACGGGGAGTTTTGATTGTTCCACTATGTGATCGTGTAGAGAGGTTGGGGGAAAACAAACAATGGCAGCTTGATTATAGATTGTTCCACGATCTCAACTCCCTCCATCCTTACTCCCTTCATCTCTCCTGCCTCCCCGTCTGACATGATCTCAACCCACATCCATTCTTACTCCCTTCATCTCTCCTGCCTCCTGCCTCCATCTCACATAGAATCAGAAAAAGAAAGGAATCGAACGGTGATCTCGCACTAGGCAAACCACCGCCTCGCCTGCCTTCTCCCTCTGGTGCGCCTCTCGTTCTGAAACGACGATCTCACATTGAATCAGAAGAAGAAAATCATGAAAAAAAAGCTAAGAAGCCCGCCCATAACTCAGCTGGAAAGGAAGAATCGAAAGAAGTTGAAGCAGGTAATGAAAAATCAAGAGATTCTGGCTATGGAAGCAAGAGAAGAAGCTAGTCAACAAGGCAAAAGATATTAACAGAGGTGATGTGGTGATGTTCTGATTGTTCTTTTGCTTGCATATGCTTCGAGCTAGCCATTGGTGATGTGGTGATGTTCTGATTGTTCCATTATGTGATCTGTTAACTGAAATTTACAGAATGCTTGTTTCATGGATCAATTTATATCCTTTGAACACATGTAACAGTTGGTATGCTTTTGTTGCTTATACACATGTATCAATCTCCTTATTGATGTGAAACACAATCTTACTATAATCATATCAACATGGCTGTGTCTTAACTGTTAAAAGTATTCTTTATTGGCTTCAGTTATATACTTAACATACATAGTTTCACTTGCTACAATGGGGTACGAGATGTTATCTTAAAGTTGCAATCTTTATTTGATGTTGGTGATGTTCTGATTGTTCCTTTTTATCCTCATAGTGGTGAAAGTTATGACAAAGACGAGGTATGATTGTATGAACATTCCTTTTTTAGTTTTCTTATTACCCCAAGTCTTCATCCATCATCTATACTCTTTCGTTGAATTTTGTTTGTGGTTTATAGTACCAGTTAGCTTTCCCGGACTAAGATGTCGGTGTTATTTTTATTTCTTGCATATGAGATTTTGATGTGCTGAATTTTAGGATGATAATATCTGATGTATAATGTATTACAGCACTTTAAAAGAGCTTGAAGTAATGGAGGTGGTGCTAGATAGATAGAGAGAGAGAGAGAGAGAGAGAGAAAGGGAGGGTACTGGGTACCTGAGAATGGAGGGGAAGTGGGTTGGTTCTTTTAATTTAATCAAAAGTTTTTACATACTGTATTAAATAGAAAAAGAAACAAAAAACTAAAAGGAAATTGTTCATAAATGGTCCCTATTATGGAAAAGACCATTTTGCCCTCATCCGTTAAGTATTTAACAGCCAAAAGTTTACGGAGGGACCATTGACGAAAAGTTCTCAAACCACAGGGACTATCCTTGAGGTTTTTGAAAGTTAGGGACTAAAGTCGATATCTTCTGAAACCACAGGGACCATTTATGAGGTTTTGTCTAAAAAAATTAACCATCATAATATTTTGCGGTTATACTAATTTTGGATCATATCATTTTTGGATAATAAAATTTTGGATCAAAAATTTTGATTCATACTATTTTGGATCATATCATTTTTTTAAACACATGATTTTCGATCAATAATATATTCAATTAAATAAAGTTTTGTTCATAACAAATTTCGGATCATTAGGGTGGGAGGAGTAGTTCCTTCTCATCTCACTCAACCCACACGCCACATCAGCTTTTTCTCTCTCCTCTCACTTCCATCTTTCGCCCATGGAAGTAGAACCATCCGAACCCGCGATGCTACATCATATTTTCGATTATTAAATTAATTAATTAATTTAACATTTAATTTAATATTCCAAATAATATTAAAATGCAATAAAAGATTAAAAAAGCCAAATTACATTAAATTAAAAACCACACAGTTAAAAGAACCGCACATTTTGGAGTTGCTTCGACTAGAACTGATTTTGTAAAAAAAATATTTTTTTAACTAATAAGAAAGAGTTTAGAGATAAGTTGAGAGAAAGAAATAATGGTGAATGTGTGAATTTTTAATGGGTAAGGGGGTGGTATTTATAGAGAAAGGAGGAGGGTAATTTTTGGAAGAATAATTTTTTTTATTATTAAAACCCTTGGGTTCGGTTGGGATCACCATCCCAAAAGCTATCCCGCATACAACTATCAAGGTCGAACCCGCAGAGGCGGGGCAATGATATTTCCGGTACCGGCGATACCGATCCCATCCCACTCTTGAACCCGCGCCATCCCACAATCACACCGTGCACCCTTATATATTTTCAATCATTTAATTTTGAATTATTTAATTTTGAATAATGAAAGATATAATTAAGGATAATAAAATATTTGAATCAAAATATTTTAGATCATAGCAAAATAAGGATCATAAAATGTTGAATCATAACTCTTTGTAAATCGTAAATATTTTCAATCATCTCATGTTAGATCATATTATGCTCAACATTTAAAAAAAAAACTTGTATTCTTTTAAAATAAAGTTTGGTATCTAAACAACCTTATTTTTTAAAATTTCTTTTCAAATAGTTTATAATATATGATATATAATAAACCTTAAAATGATTTTAAATTTGGAGAACGAGAAGTTTCACGTCATATTTTTTTTATAAAAAAAGTTAGAATCATTTAAACAAAACGTTTGTATCCTTAACAACAATATTTTTGAAAATTTTTTCTTTTACAAACTCATTGAAATAGTATTACGAAAAACTATATAATTTGCTTTTTTGAATTTAGATAAAAAATTTTTGTTATATTTTATAAAAACAAATATTTCTTAAAATTAAAATATAAACACTTCAAACTTTATTTAAAAAAAAATATTTTTACAAACTCACTAGTATAGTGAGTAGAAGTATCATTTAAGTTTTCATGATTTTTGAAGAATATTTTTTTCTTGGTTTTAATATAAAAAAAATTAAAAAAATATTTTTTTTTCAAATTTTCATGATTTTGCTCATTTTGTAAGGAATTAAATTCTAAGAACTGTGATTTTTTCAGAATTTTTTTTTTTGTAAAAAAAAAGTTATAGGTGAAAAACAAAGCTGGTGAAAAAGAATAAAAGTACAGCCAATGGATGGACGACAGGTGGCAGAGAGAGAAATGATAGATTCTTGAAGTTGGAGGCGCCTGTGAGGGTTTTTTCTGATTTTTTATTGTTTTTTATTTCATACACAATTTTAACCTCAAAACATTTAACCTTCGCCTAAATTTGTCAAAATCTCGCAGAAAATTACCAAAATGGAATATTATCTCACGAGATTTTGACGATAAATAAAATTGAATTTCGTCCACTAAGATTCAATTCTTAGGCTAAAAATTGCCCTTGCAGTCTTCACTAATTTTTGAGTCATCAATCCTAATTTTATATATATATATATATATATATATATATATATATATATATATATATATATATATATATATATATATATATATATATATATATATATATATATATATATATATATATATATATATATATAGGGGTGGGTTCAACATAGAACCATTTTTATGCATAGATAGAACCATCTCTTTGATCGTGAGATCAAAATTAGGGTGATAAGGGTATGATGGTAAAACATACATACATGTTCAGTAATGAACATTTGCAAATTAATATCCTTCCAAAAATCAAGATTTTATTAAATCTCATAAAATCCGGATTTTATTAATTCAAATTAATATCCATCCATAAATATCACAATCTTATCCAATCAATACAAATCAAATATTAAATTGATATCAATTTCCTAAATTACACCTTACACGTAATGTTCATAGATGAACATTGTAAAATATATGAATATTTATAACAGATTAATATTCAAGGATGAACATTGTGAATTATATGAACATTCACAACTGAACATTGATGAACATTTAAACAAAAACCCAGATGTTCATAATTGAACATTTACACATTTATACAAAAACTCAATATTTCATAACTGAACATGGAACCAACATTTATATATTTATAAAAAATTCGTATGTTCATAACTGAACATGGATATATTGAAGAACATTTATATATTTATAGTAACATACAATATGTTAATAATAGAACATTGAAGAATATTGATGAAATATACAAACATTGATGAAATATATGAACATACACACATGTTCAGAAATGAACATTCATAAAGCCTAATTAATATCTATCCAAAAATATCTCAAACTTACCTAATTTATATAAGTCAAATCCCAAAATTATAGAAGTTCCTAAATTACACGTATATGTTCATTTCTGAACACACACACACACACACACACATATATATATATATATATATATATATATATATATATATATATATATATATATATACATATATATATATATATATATATATATATATATATATATATATATATATATATGTTCATTGATGAACATTGTTATCAAAATTCCATAATTTGGTCAGAAATGAACATTTAAGAACGTTGATGAATTATATGAACATGCACAAATGTTCAATGATGAACATATGTTCATTGATGAACATTGTCTTCAAAATCCCAGGAGATTGTTCAAAATCGAAATTGAACTTCATCAGGAGCAAGCTGAGAGATACAAATTGTTCATAAAATTGTTCATAATCGAAATCGAACTTCATAGGGAGGGAGACGTGATGAGAGATACAAATTGTTCATAAATGTTCACTAATGAACATTGAAGAAAAATTGTTCAAACCTGTCAATATAAACTGAAATCGATACTTGAGAGTTGTTCTAAAAAGGATTCTGACCAAAAGACGCCATCTCCGGCCACCTGTTGGACAACGATCGCCACCAAAAGAACTCCGATAATGAGATCTCCATTGTTGCCGGCAGATTTGATAAGATCGATTGTAGCAGGTGGTCGTGACAGCTATTGGTGATGGTGGTGAGCTCGTGATTCTGTGAAGAGGAGGAGATCTGGATTGATTTCTATGTGAGGATTGTTTGTGTGTGTTGATTTTGAATTGGAACAGAGTTTTTTCAATGGGAACGAAGAGAGAATGATAGGGCCTGGTTTTTTCAATGATTTACGCTTCTGATTTTGATTAGAATGGTAGATATAGAAACCTTATTATGCCCTTATGAGTATGTGATCCCCTATGTTATGACTAGAATTGTATTGGTGCACCCTTTTAATCTAAGCCACTCATATAATGATCGGAGGGTTAAAAGAGTGGTTCTATGGTTCTATGTATAAAAAGGGGTTCTATGTTGATCCTCTCCCTATATATATATATATATATATATATATATATATATATATATATATATATATATATATATATATATATATATATATATATATATATATATATATATATATATATATATATATATAAGGTCCGGTTCTGGTGAGGACTCTTTTTTCGGTGAAGACTCGGGAGGACACATTAAAAAAATTGAAAAAAATATAAAAAAATACAAATGATAAAATCGAGAATAGTACTATATCATTATCAAAAAAAAAATTTGAAAAAAAAAATTTGCATCATTGCAAAACGTAATGATGCAATTTTTCTGTTTTTATTTTGGATCATTATTTCATTATAAAAAAAATAATTATCGAAAAGTTTTTTTTGAATCTATTTTTTCTCCGATATAGTACTATGATCCATTTTATTATTTATATTTTTCTAATATTTTTTTTCAAATTTTTTAAGGTGTACTCGCAAGTCCTCACTTTAATAAGAGTCATATATATATATATATATATATATATATATATATATATATATATATATATATATATATATATATATATATATATATATATATATATATATATATATATATATATATATATATATATATATATATAAACTTCTTGAATTAAAAAAACAACATTTTGTTGTTGTATTTTCGTGAACAAATTTCCTTTGTTTAATATAAAAGATTAAATTAAAAGAATCCAAAGGGAAAAGGAAACACGTCCATGTTGGCCTTGAAAACGGGCATTAAAATCGGAAAGACACCACCAATTCCATGTTTGTAGGTCACGTTACGTTGCCGTATATGGATCCATCCTATTGTGCCTATATTAATTATCTACGGATAAATCATACAATTTAATTAATAGATTTTAAAATATTTTTTCAAATATCATAAGATTACAAAAATTACCGTTATTATACACTCGGACTTGTTTCTTTTTTATTCGTATTAAGTCCCAAGTTGATCGACATCTATGTTGATAAAGTGTTGCTAATATAAATATTATTTATTTTCTAAACTGAATAAATTTTTTAAATTTGAATAAATGATTAATTTACACTCTTATTTAAAATTGACAAATGACACATTATCATTTATTTAATATACGTTACAAGTTAAAATTATACGTTATCACATTAAAAGGTTTTACAAAATTAAATAAACTAAAAAATAACTTGATTAGTAACTTAAATTAAACATAAGTTAAATAGTAAAATCAATTAAAAACTTAAAAAACTTGTCTTAAAAAATGTTTTACAGAAACATTATAAATATATACAATGATGACCACAGTTAAAGAAAAAAAATACGTTAATCATGCATAGAAGAATTTCAGTTACAGTAACTTTTAAGTAATGAGTCATTTGATATTAATTCAAATTCATACATGAGTTGTCAAGCTCCTTGAAAACCAAACTTACAAACCATATAAGCAAATGCCTTTCAAATACTATGAGGCTCAGAAACAAGTTAATGGCCGTATATTTTGAATAAAAAAACTAGAGTAAATTACAGGTTGGGTCTCTGTAGTTTACATTTTTTTTCACGTTAGTCCAATCTTGCAAAATCCCACATATTTGTTCCTCTAGTATGCTTTTACTTACAATTTTGGTCCTTCGTAAAGTTATCGTCAATTTTTCTGTTAAATGGATGTGAATATGACATATTTTACCCTTAGGGACCAACTGTAAGTTATCGTCAATTTTATTTTCTCCACCGAATCTCTCTCTCTCTCTCTCTCTCTCTATATATATATATATATATATATATATATATATATATATATATATATATATATATATATATATATATATATATATATATATATATATCTCCTAATATCCACCTGCATCAATGTAACGCCAAGACACTTCTTATATGTAAATATAGTAAAAAGGGTAAATTGGTAATTTTACCTTAAAAGGGTAATTTGGTCTTTTGGATAGACAAGGATTCAGTTTGTAATAATATTTTGAGTTTTGGACTTAAAATGTTATAAAAACTAGTTTTTGTCATAAAAATGTGTAAAATGTGGCAAAACTTCAAGAATTACAACTCCAGTGACTAAACTGCAAATTCTGGAAGTATAAATAGTGGGACAAACTCTCCCACATGTGCAGAACATTTAGAAGCCACGGGAGAGGGTTTCTTGAGCGATCATTTCAGATTCTTGGAGATTTCTTGAAGGTTTGAGCTTGGATTTCGATTCTAGGCTTTGGATTGAAGAATTGGAAGCTTTGAAGGTAAGTATTCCAAGTTCTAACCTAGATTGTTCTTGATGAGTTTTTATGAAAACTGAAATTTGTAATTTCAGTCATGAATTAAGTGTTTAAATGGCTTAAAACTTCCAATAAGTCATTAGTTAAGAACATGGCTCAAGAATATGGAAGTAGGTTGCTATTTTGGAAGAATTGAGATTTTGATCAAGAACCCTAGATGATGAGTTCTTGTGATAAACTTGATTCTAATGGCTTATAATAAGTTCTAGATGCTATATTGACTGAAAGAAATCAGTAGAAGCAAGTAAAATTCAATAATTTTGGTTTTGGACCAAAATTGTGAAAACGGGAAAATTTGAAAATGGATTTGAATTTGATCCTTTTATGGTTTAAAACTTGTTATTAGTCAAAGGTTTTGGTCTTGGAACATTTCCTTTTGATTAAGTCGAGTAATAAGTGCTTAACAAGAGAAAAATGGGAATTTATAGCACAAAAAACGGGTTCACTGCCTCGAATCGCAGGGATCGCGACCCGACCAAGGGGTGGATCGCGACTCGGTCCCGCGGCAGAAACCAACTTCTCCTCTGTTAAAATTTGGTGCATTTTCCAAGTTTGATTTTGATGCTAGGCTTATCCGATTGACCTGAAATTTTAAACATAGGTCTAATATGTTGTGAAACTTTATGGAAAATTATCGGAATACGAATACGACCTCCCGAAAGTACTGTAGTAGAATACGCGTATTTCGGGAAGTGTATTAAATTTGTATAATGATGGTTATTGATTGGAAATGCTTGGAATTGGTCTTATATTAGACTCTTATGCACTAGAACCAACGGAAATGGTGAATTAACCTATGATCATTGTGAAATGAATGAAATTATAGGTACGGGACAAAATCTTGCAGAATCCATTTCAAGGCAAGAAACAACTAGAGCTAGTAGTAGCAAGCATTCAGGTGAGTAATCTTGACTATATTTAGTATGATATATGATGATTGCAATGGCACTACTTGAAGTAGTTGAATACGAGACAAGGGTAGAATACCCGAACAATATACGGATATGTTATTGGATTGTAAATCCAAATGGTGCAGCCTCATGGCTATGATTACTATCCTTGAAACTAAATTGGTGCGGTCTTAGGACCATGATTTTGGGTTACTGAACCTAAACTGGTGCGGCCTTTGGGCTATGATATAAATGATAAAACTGTTGGTGCGGCCTTAGGGCTATGATTTGATTAACTAATATGTTCTGGTGCGGCCTATATGGCTATGATATTTGGTGCGGCCTATATGGCTATGATTTATGGTGCGGTCAGTGATGACTACGATTTATGGGACAGAAACTGTTTAAGAGTTTAATTGTTATTATTCTCTTGTATATGTGTAATGTTATTTGCTGATTACTCATTGGGCTTTATAGCTCACATTTTTATTTGATATGTCCCTGCAGGTGAGCGTGATCCCGCTAAGGGAAAAGATAAAGTCCGTGACTAAGGACTTAGGATGGTGAAGTGACAACCCGGCTTTATGGATGTATAATATCTTTATGTATTGTAATCCTTGATACCCTTGTACCTGTTTATGTTGACAAATACCCTTTGGATAATGTTTTATTGTAAAATATATGGTTTGAAAATAAAATTTTTTACGGGGTGTTTTGTTAAATAAGTCGGGTGTTACAAGTTGGTATCAGAGCCGTGGTTTAAATGAACTAGGTGTCTTAGATTAGATTCCTAGACTTAAACCTTGAGAGAAAACAGACAAATGGACTGTTAGATATATATATATATATATATATAAGGTTGTTATTATATATGTAATCTAACGGTTTGCTGAATTTTGAAGTATGAGAAATACAAGAAGTAATCCCACTGGTGCACATTCGGGGCGTGGAACCTCAAGGAGTGGACCAGCCCGTTCGCAAAGCTCAGCGGGACGAAGAGCAAGAGCACCTGCAAGGGAACCAGTGGGTGAAAATCCACCTGATATACGGGCTATAGTGGCTGATGTGGTGAGGGAGTTGATGCCTACGCTAATGAACAACCCAAACCCGAGTGAAGTGGCTGCAAAAAGCATTCATGATAGGCAGCCGGAAGATGAAAGTCAAAGAGAAAGTCGCGCCCGTTCAGAAAAAGACAAACAGGGCGGGGAAGCTTCTACAAAGAAAGTCGGATGTACTTACAAAGCTTTCCTTGGTTGTAAGCCAAAAGAATTTTCAGGGACAGACAATCCAGTCCAGGCAATGGAGTGGATAATGCATATTGAGAAGGTGTTTCGAGTTAGCAAATGTGCTGATGATGACAAGGTAGAATTTTTCACAAATCAACTCACAAGCAGTGCATTACATTGGTGGCAGATTTACTACAAGTCATTGGGCACTGATTCAACTCTATCGATACCTTGGGAACAATTCAAGACCAAGTTCAACGAGGAGTATTGTTCAGAGGTAGCCATAAAGAAGCTGGAGGACGAATTTCTGCACATGGAACAAGGTTCCCAATCTGTCCAGGAGTACACTTTGAGCTTTCTGGAGAAAGCAAGATTTGCGGAACACCATGTCAATACCGAAAAGAGGAAGATTGATAAGTATGTCTGGGGGCTGACGACCCGAATTAGAGAAATTGTGCAACCATTGAAACTGTCTACTTTCCGACAAGTGGTGGATAGGGCCACTGAAAGGGAGACAGAGTTGAAGCGACAAGAAGATGAAAAGAAAGCCATGGAAACTAAAAGAAAGGCGGAAGACCAAAGTTGGACGCCTAAAAAAAAGTCGCAGCAAACTGGGTCTAAGGGTAAAGGCCAGAAAGACGAAGGAAAGTGGTGTGAAAAGTGCAGAAAAAGGCACTCTGGGAGTTGCCGGGTCAACACTGCATCTGCAAATTGTCGAAATTGTGGAAAACCGAGGCATGATGCTAGCAACTGTCGGGCGGAGCGTAGGTGTTTCCAATGCGGAGCTACGGATCATATCCTCCTGAACTGTCCCGAGTTGAAATCTGGAGCAATCAGTGATAGATCCAGAATTGATCAGGGAGGAAAGAAAGAGGAAGTGAAGAACCGAGGAAGACCGGTAGCCTCGCGAGCCTTTCAAATGATCGTTGAGGAAGCTCGTGAAAAGACAGATGTGGTTACAGGTATCTTCACTCTCAATTCCATACCTGTATATGTTATATTTGATCCAGGGGCGACACATTGTTTTGTATCGGAGTCTCTGATGTCTCGCTTGAATGTACCATTAACCCCAATGGATGAAAGCTTAGAAGTGGCTGTAGCAGACGGTAGATATGTTTGGGTTTCCGAACACCTGGAAGGTTGTCAGCTTAAAATCTACGGGACCACTTTCCCTATAGATTTGAAGCCGATGACTACCAATGAATTTGGTGTAATTGTGGGTATGGATTGGTTGGCAACGAATTATGCTAACATGGATTGTAGAAATAAAAGCATCACAGTATTATCACCGGATGGGGAATGGATAAAGATTCAGGGTGAACGACCTCGGTTGAGAATGCCGGTTATCTCCTTTGCTCAAGCCCGAAGCTGTATTAGTAAAGGAGGGATGTCTTATTTGGCTTATGTATCGGTGGCTAAACCAGTTAAAGTGGGGGTAGCAAATGTAAACGTGGTAAACGAATTCCCATATGTATTTCCAGATGAACTTCCGGGGTTGCCACCAGATCGACAGGTAGAGTTCACGATTGAACTGGTTCCGGGAGCTGCTCCTGTTGCCCGAGCTCCATATCGTTTAGCGCCTTCAGAGATGGTGGAACTGCGAAAGCAACTGGAAGAACTGTTAGATAGGGGTTTCATCAGACCGAGTACGTCACCTTGGGGAGCCCCTATCCTGTTTGTTAAGAAGAAAGACGGGTCGATGCGCATGTGTATTGACTACCAGGAATTAAACAAGATCACGGTAAAGAACAAATATCCGCTACCAAAGATAGATGACCTGTTTGATCAGCTACAGGGAGCATCTTATTTTTCCAAAATCGACTTGAGGACGGGTTACCATCAGTTGAAGATACGAGAATCTGATGTTCCGAAGACAGCTTTCCGCACACGATACGGTCATTATGAGTTTTTGGTGATGCCTTTCGGGTTAACCAATGCTCCGGCTGTATTCATGGATCTCATGAACCGAGTGTGTCGTCCGTTCCTCGATACCTCGGTGATAGTATTTATAGATGAAGTGCACATGCGACAAATGTTGGAGTTGCTTCGCCAAGAAAAGCTGTATGCAAAATTCTCCAAGTGTGACTTCTGGCTAAGAGAAATTCAATTTCTTGGCCATGTAATTAATGCTGAAGGGGTGAAAGTCGACCCAGCAAAAATTGAAGCCGTAATGAAGTGGGAACCGCCTCGAAGTCCAACTGAAGTACGAAGTTTCCTTGGTTTGGCAGGTTATTATAGAAGATTTGTCGAGAATTTTTCCTCGATAGCTGCCCCGTTGACCAAGTTGACCAAGAAAGGAGAAAAGTTCGCATGGGCGG
The DNA here is from genome assembly GCA_023525715.1 of Cichorium intybus. NCBI lineage: Eukaryota > Viridiplantae > Streptophyta > Magnoliopsida > Asterales > Asteraceae > Cichorium > Cichorium intybus. The sequence goes on from CM042013.1 coordinate 45,390,761, forward strand.
AAAAACAGCAAGAAGCTTTTCAAAGGTTGAAACAAGCCTTATGTGAAGCACCGGTGTTAGCACTACCGTAAAGCGGAGAAGAATATGTGATCTACAGTGATGCTTCTAGAGTCGGCCTTGGATGTGTGTTAATTAGACCTGGCAAACGTGTCGTGTCGTGTCGATTTCGTGTCGTGTCAAAACATTAAACGGGTTGAAAGTGCTCGACCCTAACCCAACCCGTTTAATAATCGTGTCGTGTCGTGTCAACCCGTTTATTTTCGTGTCGAGTTTCGGGTTTGGGGTTTAGACCTTGTAAATATATCATGTCACTTTTTGAGTTGAAACACTAAGTATGTTGAAAGAATAGGAGTTTGAGGCGAAAAGGAAAACATTAAAAACTAGTAATAGAAACATTCACACTAAGATTATAGAGCAACGTTAAAAGATTAGGAGTCGGGGAGATGAATGACGAGGTTGCGAGGAGGAGAGAGAGGCCGAGTCAAATGAATTCATGACCTAGGTGGCTAAAAGACTTCCACATTATAAAACACGTCAATCAGAAGTTTTTCTTTTAAATATGGTATTGGTGTTTTGACCTGTCCAATTTACATAAGAATTAGAAAAACTTGAATATAAATAAACGGGTCATTTTCGAGTCATATTCGAGTTGAAAGTTTCAACCCTGACCTTACCCGTTTAATTATCGTGTCGTGTCGTGTCAACCCGTTTAATTAAACGGGTTGAAATCTCTTACCCAAACCCGTTTATTTCGTGTCTAGTTCGTGTCGGGTTGTCGTGTCGTGTCAGGTTTTGCCACCTCTAGTGTTAATGCAGAAAGGTCGGGTAATAGCTTATGCGTCCCGCCAATTAAAAGAAGCCGAGAAGAAATATCCAGTTCATGATCTGGAATTAGCTGCGGTGATTCTAGCATTGAAGCTGTGGATACACTATTTATATGGTGTGAATTTTGTCGTCTATACGGATCACAAAAGTTTGAAGTATTTATTCGATCAAAAAGAGCTTAACATGAGACAGCAAAGGTGGATGGATCTACTTAAAGACTTTGACTGTGAAATTTTGTACCACCCTGGCAAGGCAAATGTGGTGGCAGATGCCCTAAGTCGGAAAGAAGCTCCTTTGAAAGTTACATCCGCATGTATGGGTGTAGTAAGCCGGCTACCAGAACTGATCCGTTTGGCACAGGAAGAAGCGTGCAAGGCTGAACATGCAAAAAGCGAGCGAATGGTTGGGTATTTGAAGCATCTGGATGAAAATGCACAGAAATTGAAAACCTTTAGAGGTCGCGTGTGGGTCCCAAAACAAGGAGAAGCTCGGAACTTGCTTCTAGAGGATGCACACTATAGTCGATATGCAGTTCATCCGGGTAGTACCAAGATGTATCGGACGTTAAAATCGTTGTATTGGTGGCCCGGAATGAAGAGAGATATTGGAAGATATGTAGAAAAGTGTTTGACATGCCTGCAAGTGAAGTCAAACCATCAGAAACCATACGGAGAAATCCAACCATTGCCGGTTCCAGAGAAGAAGTGGGACCATATCACTATGGATTTTGTAACAAAGTTGCCGCGGACACCGCGAGGTCATGATACGGTGTGGGTGATTGTTGATCGATTGACAAAATCAGCACAATTCATACCGATTAGCGAGAAGTACAGTGTGGATCAACTGGCGAAAATCTACATAGACAAGGTGATTTGTCGACATGGATTACCGGTATCAATCGTGTCGGATCGAGATAGCAGATTTACTTCCCGGTTTTGGCAAAGTCTTCAAGAGCAACTGGGTTCAAAAGTACTTATGAGTACTGCATATCACCCGCAGACCGATGGCCAAAGTGAAAGAACTATCCAGACTTTGGAAGACAAGCTAAGAACCTGTGTAATAGACTTTGGTGGAAGTTGGGAAGATCATTTACCTCTGGTAGAATTCGCGTACAATAACAACTATCATTCCAGCATTCAGATGGCCCCGTATGAAGCATTGTATGGAGCACCATGTCGTACTTCGACTTGCTGGACTGAAGTTGGGGAAAAGCCGTTGGCTGGACCTGAAATTGTAGCACAAACTGAAGAAAAGATCAAACAAATTCGAGAAAATTTGAAGGTAGCTCAGAATCGACAGAAGCAATATGCAGATAAACGAGTAAAACCGCTGGAATTCCAAGTGGGAGACATGGTAATGCTTAAAGTATCCCCTTGGAAAGGCTTAATTCGTTTTGGGAAGAAAGGGAAGTTGAGTCCTCGTTTCATTGGACCTTTCCGCATATCCCAAAGAGTTGGAGCTGTGGCGTATAGATTGGAGTTACCTGATGAACTTCATGGTATACATGATGTATTTCATGTGTACCATTTGAGAAAAACTTTGTTTGACAAGTCTCAACAAGTACCTCTTGCTGAAATTGAAGTAGATGAAAAGTTGAGATACCCGGAACAACCCGAGAGGGTGTTAGACCGAAAGGTAAGACAGCTGCGAAACAAGAAAATCAGCATGGTCAAAGTGCTTTGGCGACATCATAGAGGTTCCGACATGACGTGGGAGACCGAAAGCGAAATGAGGGAGAAATACCCTCAACTCTTCGAATGATTTCGGGGACAAAATCTCTTGAAGGAGGGGAGAATTTGTAACGCCAAGAAACTTCTTATATGTAAATATAGTAAAAAGGGTAAATTGGTCATTTTACCTTAGAAGGATAATTTGGTCTTTTAGATAGACAAGGATTCAGTTTGTAATAATATTTTGAGTTTTGGACTTAAAATGTTATAAAAACTAGTTTTTGTCATAAAAATGTGTAAAATGTGGCAAAACTTCAAGAATTACAACTCCAGGGACTAAACTGCAAATTCTAGAAGTATAAATAGTGGGACAAACTCTCCCACATGTGCAGAACATCTAGAAGCCACGGGAGAGGGTTTCTTGAGCGATCATTTCAGATTCTTGGAGATTTCTTGAAGGTTTGAGCTTGGATTTCGATTCTAGGCTTTGGATTGAAGAATTGGAAGCTTTGAAGGTAAGTATTCCAAGTTCTAACCTAGATTGTTCTTGATGAGTTTTTATAGAAACTGAAATTTGTAATTTCAGTCATGAATTAAGTGTTTAAATGGCTTAAAACTTCCAATAAGTCATTAGTTAAGAACATGGCTCAAGAATATGGAAGTAGGTTGCTATTTTGGAAGAATTGAGATTTTGATTAAGAACCCTAAATGATGAGTTCTTGTGATAAACTTGATTCTAATGGCTTATAATGAGTTCTAGATGCTATATTGACTGAAAGAAATCAGTAGAAGCAAGTAAAATTCAATAATTTTGGTTTTGGACCAAAATTGTGAAAACGGGAAAATTTGAAAATGGATTTGAATTTGATCCTTTTATGGTTTAAAACTTGTTATTAGTCAAAGGTTTTGGTCTTGAAACATTTCCTTGTGATTAAGTCGAGTAATAAGTGCTTAACAAGATAAAAATGAGAATTTATAGCACAAAAAACGGGTTCACTGCCTCGAATCGGAGGGATCACGACCCGACCAAGGGGTGGATCGCGACCCGATCCCACGGCAGAAACCAACTTCTCCTCTGTTAAAATTTGGTGCATTTTCCAAGTTTGATTTTGATGCTAGGCTTATCCGATTGACCTGAAATTTTAAACATAGGTCTAATATGTTGTGAAACTTTATGGAAAATTATCGGAATACGAATACGACCTCCCGAAAGTACTGTAGTAGAATACGCGTATTTCGGGAAGTGTATTAAATTTGTATAACGATGGTTATTGATTGGAAATGCTTGGAATTGGTCTTATATTAGACTCTTGTGCACTAGAACCAACTGAAATGGTGAATTAACCAATGATCATTGTGAAATGAATGAAATTGTAGGTACGGGACAAAATCTTGCAGAATCCATTTCAAGGCAAGAAACAATTAGAGATAGTAGTAGCAAGCATTCAGGTGAGTAATCTTGACTATATCTAGTATGATATATGATGATTGCAATGGCACTACTTGAAGTAGTTGAATACGAGACAAGGGTAGAATACCCGAACAATATACGGATATGGTATTGGATTGTAAATCCAAATGGTGCAGCCTCATGGCTATGATTACTATCCTTGAAACTAAATTGGTGCGGTCTTAGGACCATGATTTTGGGTTACTGAACCTAAACTGGTGCGGCCTTTGGGCTATGATATAAATGATAAAACTGTTGGTGCGGCCTTAGGGCTATGATTTGATTAACTAATATGTTCTGGTGCGGCCTATATGGCTATGATATTTGGTGCGGCCTATATGGCTATGATTTATGGTGCGGTCAGTGATGACTACGATTTATGGGACAGAAACTGTTTAAGAGTTTAATTGTTATTATTCTCTTGTATATGTGTAATGTTATTTGCTGATTACTCATTGGGCTTTATAGCTCACAGTTTTATTTTATATGTCCCTGCAGGTGAGCGTGATCCCGCTAAGGGAAAAGATAAAGTCCATGACTAAGGACTTAGGATGGTGAAGTGACAACCCGGCTTTATGGATGTATAATATCTTTATGTATTGTAATCCTTGATACCCTTGTACCTGTTTATGTTGACAAATACCCTTTGGATAATGTTTTATTGTAAAATATATGGTTTGAAAATAAAAAATTTTACGGGGTGTTTTGTTAAATAAGTCGGGTGTTACAATCAAAATGGAGTTTCAAACCTAAATTCCAAACCCAAAAATGGACCTTAAAATAAAAAACAAAGGGCAAAATCAAGATTATAGAGGGTTTGTATAAAATATTTATCTCCAATTTATGGTCAGTATTCACTATAACAAGTCTCATGATGCTATCTAATTATAAGAACCGAAAGCACAATACTTTTAAGGCATACAACCCGACAAAAGTGTTGAATTAGGTGTCTAAGCTGATAACTATAATTAGTATATACTTGAATTGATAGTAGCACAGTCCTTTTGGGTTACCCTCAGTAGTCCAAATGGTATTAAGGTTAATAGAGAGAGAGAGAAAGAAATAAATACTTTATTAATTTATTATGTGATGATAAGTTAATTAGAAACTAGTTTGGAGTTAATTAGAATTAATTAGAATTAATTTGGGATTAATTAAAAGTGCAGGGGCTGAATTGTAATTGTTTAATAGTTGAGCAATGGATAATGTAGGGAAATATGTTGGATGATTTGTATAAGGATTTATACGTATAAAATCGCCATATATATATATATATATATATATATATATATATATATATATATGGCAGCTAAAAGGTATTTGAATTTAAAGATAAAATGTTTATCGAGTTTGAATTCAAATAAGGCTTATCTCAAAGTTTAACCTTAATCACCCTTGAGGCTATAAAAACCCTCCCCTGACACCTCATATGATGCGCCAACTCTCAGTAGACTTTTCTCTGGAGTTTTTCTCTTTTCTCTCAAGCAGAATTTATAATCATTCTCTAAGGTTTTATAACGAGCTTTTCTAAAATACCTATTAATCTAATTGTTTGGACTTTTGGTGTGAGCCATTAGAGGCACGATAATTGTGGTGCTTGCTTCCAAGAGATATACAAGTGAAGGAATATTGTTATTTACTATAATAACAATAAGGTATGTAATCCTAAACCCTTTCTTGTTTTTTTCGAAATTTACCTAAGGTTTCTAGGGTTTCATATTTGATGTTATTAGTTATAGGTTCAATAGTGAAAACATAGATCCTTTAGGTTGCATGTGAACTTAAGGGTTTTAAGTTTATTTTTTTCACCTAAATCCTATCAAAAAGGGGTTCCAAAGATGCAATATAACACAACAAAGAACATGGAAAGTCTACTCTAATACCTAGTTCCCGAGTTTTAGCATGAAGGGAAAAGAAAAAGAAAAAAGAAAAGAATGAGAGAAAAGAAGGGAAGGGAAAGGAAAAGAGAGTTTTATTTTTGTGTTCCCGAGTCGGAAAAAATCGACGAAAATGAACATTTTATGTGTTCCCAAGTGGAAAGGAAGAGAAATGAAATTTATAATTAAGTGTTATTTTTACCAGTAATTACATTTCCTTCCAAATCCTTCCAAATCGAAAGGAAAGCTAGGAGGGATTATTCTTCCCTTATCTTCCTTGCACCTCATTTCGTAAAAGTAACTCAGGAACGTCAAAAAATTTCTTTTTCCTCTTAGTTCCACTCACTTCTCTCCTTTTCTCTCCTTAAATGAGACTCGGGAACATAGTGTAAGTTCATCAAAGAAAAAAGAACAAAAACCAATCATCCAGATGAAAATGTCCAATTTGACCCATCCCTCCAATATATTACCCCCAAATCACACAAAAAACATATACGGAAGCAACCCAATGCGATTAAGAAAAAGTTCAAAGATCACGTCTACTCATCAATACTGGCAGGTGCTCCTCCCCTTCTGGTCTCGTTCCACCCTTGTACTTTGCAATTGTTGATCTACAATTTGTAGGCTTCGTCATGAATTGCAACCCACTTGTTGATCTGCTAATTCCTTTTTCCAGTTATGAATTGCATATGTTAGGACTATTTCGGAGCCTAAAAACAAAACTTCCATTAATTTCACGCAATTTATTTTCGTTTCTGTAGACCCCTCATTTAAAACATCCTATCTTCATCGCTTGGAGGATATTAGTGATGTAATATGAAGTTAACTGTCGATTAACCAAGATTCTAATTGCTTCTGACCCAACTGTGTGGCTAGTGAAAAGGCATAAACGATGATATCCTCAATCCATAGCCTAAAGTGACGGAAAACAAAATAAAGAATCAACATATGAGGAGGAAGATGAGTTTCAATTACTACACCAACGCAATCGATAAATATAACCCCAATGATTTCAATACAAAACTGTAGAGTGAATTGAGGCTTAATCCACAGCCCAAAGTAACGGAAATATCACGGCCGATCATAACAGAATGATATGGATGATACCGAAAGGAAGGACCTCGGCTGTTAGTAAAAGCATACCATAGGAACATATATGTGAGATTTTGATAGGTTGGCCAATATGAAAAAAGAGGTAAACCACACGGACCAAAACTGTAACTTACTCAAAAAAAAGTTATCTTCATTTGCTTTATTATTATAGTCTCTTATTTAATTTAATTTTTTTACTAGTTTATTGTTATATAAATATGTTGATATATTACAAATCTTTTAATGCGTGATTTATTTTTTAAAATAACTTTTATATCATAAAAAGAATTAATCAGAATACAATAATACGAATTTGGTATACTTTAAAACATAGACTTAATAAAAAAAACACATCAGCATAATATATTTTGATCAAGTACAAATAATTGATAAAATACAGAGATATAATCACATCATTGTTTATTTAAAAGCATATTTATGTATTTTTGTATAATTTTCTTTGTTGTTGTGTTATAATTGCTAGATATATTTTCATCAATTTGATAGTTATATTAACTTTTCAACATTTTTATTACGTTTTAACGTAATTTTTTGTATTTGTTCATTGCCTCAATACTTTCAATCTCACGATTAAATAATAATTATTTATTACTTGAATTTTATGTAAATTATATATATATATATATATATATATATATATATATATATATATCTATACTATACTATAAACCATATATAAATTACAACCTTTTAATACACATAAGTCTTAAAATTAAGATAGTACAAGCCTTTGATGCATCTAAAACCGGATTGCCACGTGTCTACTCTATTTACTGACCTAATATGACCTAATGTGAGAATATAAAAGAAAAAAAAAACCCTAGACAGAACACATTTTGAGCCGTCATCCCCAAATTGCTCCACCTCCCACTCTCTCTTCTCAGTTCTCTCTCTCTCGCTCTATTTCTCTCTCAAAGAAACGACAGCTTCCGCCACCATCTCAGCGTATCCGCCACCATCGCATCCGCCACCATCTCATCGTATCCGCCACCGGGCCATCTCCTCTACACAACGCCGCTGCATCTGCCACCATCTCATTGCTATCGCCACCATCTCAGAGCCGATTTAAAGTATTAGAGTGAAAGGAGTGGATCTCCTTCGGTTTTGGTTTGGATCTCGAGCCCTCAACAACCATTGTTGCCGATCGGCTTTGGTTTGGATCTCGATCCGCCACCTGTACACATCCCTCACCTCTACCATATCTTTGGACCAAGTTTTTTCCCACCATCATCTTCTTCCCCTGATACGCCTTCTCCGTCATCTCTTATCTCTATGACTTTCTTTCGATTTTTCGATTGAATATACACATGACCCACCGTCATCTCTAATCTCTTTGTCTTTCTTTCGATTGAATATACACATGACCCAGATAATAAAGAATGTTGAACTTGAAGAATTAAGAGAATTGGGATCTGGGACACAGGGAACTGCCCTATGGAGGTACTACGCTTTATGGAGGTAGTATGCTTTTCCTAATTTCTTCAATAATCTTTTTTCCAAATAATTGTCTGTGCAGATGAATGACTTCTGGAGAGAAGCTTGTATGCTTTCAAATCTTCATCATCCGAACGTGCCTGCATTTTATGGAGTTGTACTTGTACCAGATGGAGCTGGAGGAACCTTAGCTACCGTCACTGAATTCATGACACATGGATCACTTAGGAATGTCTTGAAAAAAAAAAGATAGGCGAGGTAAGTTTTTTCTTAATTATTTCAAGGTTCGTTTATTTGATTTCATTCTGGATCAGTGGATCCCTCCGCTTTCATCGATTCCAAGTTACATTCTCTAATTTCGTTTTAAAAGAGAGTTGGAAGGACATATAATTTGTATGGTTTTGAAGCGTTTTGTGGAATTGAGGACCAATTTTTTTAAAGTTAATGTACAGCAACAAGTGTGGAATGAGTTTTCACAAGTGTGGAATGAGTTCATATTTTCAGTGCGAACAGAGTATTTGATCAGCAACAGGTTGAAACTTGAAACTGCCTCATATCTTACATACAAATTTTTGTGATTTTACCGATATACCATTTGTTATATAGGGAGAGAGATCTACTTCTTGTACCATACACAACAAGTGTTGTCCCAGTTATCCAATGGCCACCTTTCCTGCTTGCTAGCAAGGTTGATCTCCTTATTATACTTAATTGATTATACATTAACATGTTAGATTTAAGGTGAATCATGTATTGAATACTGACCATTTTTTTATTTTTTAAATTTAAGATCCCAATTGCATTAGACATGGCCAAAGATTTTAAAGGAAAGGAAGATGCAGTATCGAGGATTTGAACTGGAATAAAAGTAAGACATAAGTATTCATTTTTTTATTTTTTAAATTTAAGATCCCAATTGCTAGCAAGGTTGATCTCCTTATTATACTTAATTGATTATACTATATGCATTCAGCAGTTATTGAGTGCTACCAAACATTAAAGGGAATATTATATGGTCTTCTTGCTGATGATGGGGATAAAATGTAAGACCCCATGCATTTGTGGTAGTGGTATTATTTCTTTTCATTTGTTGGATATATCTATTAACAATTTGTTTTTTTTCTCACTTTATATAGGATCATACGACTTATATACAATGAAATAGGTACCAGCATTCAAACACGACTTTTTCTAAGTAAATTTCGGATGAGTGGATTGCCTTCACTTAATGATAACTTGGAGAAATTCTTAAGCCATCTGGTAAAACTATTTATCATCATCATTACCATGTGAATGGTTTTAAGTTTTATAAAACTATTTTTGACCACTGCATTGGCCTATTTGGTGTTTTCTAGCTAACTGAGTACGATGATGCTGATAAATATAAATCCCAAATTATTAATCTCATTCAAGATCTAATGGAGGTTATCACACAGGATGTTATGGTTAATGGACACGAGTAAGTTTTGACACAAAATTCATATTCACAAGGTTTTTTCTACAATTTTATAACATCAAATCTCATGGGTTGTTGTAGAATACTTGAAAGAGATGAATCACATCGTCAGGACAACGATATAAAAAAGAGAGATTTGTACGGATTAATCGTCAGCTCACTAATGATAAATCTTGGAAGGAGAAGGTAGTGAAATTTGAAAATTTTCAAATTTCTTCAATTTGAAAATTTGAAAATTTTCGAAATTTAAAAAGTTTGAAATTTTTTAAAATTGAATGATTTTAAAAGTTTGAAAATGTTGAATAATTTGAAAAGTCTGAAAATTTGAATGATTTTGAAAAGTTTGAATCATTTAAAATTTTTGAAATTTGAAAATTTTCAAATTGAATAATTTTAAAAGTTTGAAAATTTGAATGATTTGAAAAGTCTGAAAATTGGAATAATTTTGAAAAGTTTGAATAATTTAAATTTTTCGAAATTTCAAAATTTTCGAATTTTGAAAATTTTGAAAATTTCGGAAATTTGAATAATTTGAAAAGTATTTTACTTTTCAAGTTGAATATTATAACTAAATACCCACAACATAAAGATTTCAATGTATAAGTAAGAAAAAGTTGATTTTAACTTTTTAGTAGGTCGTTTTTGTAGCAAAAGTTGAAGCAGTTAGTTGGGAATGAAGCAAATCAATTATTATAATTGATGGTTAGGTTAATTACTTTGTTCATGCTGTTGTTAACATCTAATTACTTAAGAGTTGACAACTTACGGTATATGACATTTAGCATTGTAGGGTGGTGTATTGGAACATGATCAAATGCACGGCATAATCATTTTTGAAAAATCTAACTATGGCATCATACTTTTAAATATAATCTTATTAAGACATTAAGTCATTTAACCCCATTTGTCATTCTACTTCAAAAAATAACATTTGACCAATTGACCTTCAACCTTTTCTTATTAGGACAGTGTACTTTGTTTAATGTAGCATCTTGCTCTTAATTAACAATCTTGATATGTATGCTTGATTGGGATTTGGTGATATTTTACAGTTTATGAAGTGGCTGTTTTGCCATGTAACTCTTAAAGATTGTAGTTCTTTTTTGAGGTGTTGAAGTTGCAGTTTATAGAGTTGATTGCCATGGGACTCAAATTCTGCCACTCAGCCACTTATCACCACAGCTTTCTTTTTTAATTATGTAACATTAAATAATTTTATTATGTTTGGCGTAGCTCCAACAACTTATCTCGATATGATTTAAAATATCCAAAAAATGATGATAGAGGTTTTGTATAAAATACTATTTTGGATTATTTAACCATTAATAGATATTATTTTGAACAAATTTTTACATAATTAAATACTAATCACCTCTGTTTTTAATAAAGTACCAAGGTTGTATGCTGACTAAAATTCCACAAATAAGCTTATATCATATTGATGTTATCTCTTAAATATATAATTTGTATATCAATGAATCCGATTGCATAAAATTCTTAGGGTTAACTCACTGTGGTTCCAAATGTTATTTTACTCATTTATGATAAGATCAATTTTTGAACAGGATCGAAAAAAACTGAACCGAAACAGAAAAATAAAATTCATAGAATCGAAACCGAATTGTTTAATCGTTTTCGAGACGGTTCCGGTTTACAACATAACAGATACGTTTCGCCGCTAGAAACAAAAACGTACTTATATTTGCATACCGAAAATTATTCGTCAAAATGAAACTAATGCTCGCCACCAATAGTAATTAATCGTCAAAAAGGAACTATTACCCGCCGCCGCATTGCGCGGGTACGCAGCTAGTATATATATATATATATATATATATATATATATATATATATATATATATATATATATATATATATATATATATATATATATATATATATATATATATATATATATACACACACACACTCAAAATTTATAAATTAGAATAATTAAGATATTAAATATGTGTTCCGAGTTGGTTGTTAAATGACATTCGAGGTAATAGATTATTTTATATAATTATACAAATCACTTTTATTTATAAATAATATGTTATGTTTTCTTTTACAAAAACTTGTTTGGACGAGAGGGAGAGGCATTGTTGAATTATTGATTATGATTATGATGTGGAAGAGGTAAGTAAAATTTATAGAAATATTACTTATATATAATGGTTTTCATTGATAAATTCTTTAACAATTTGTAAGGAGGTACTAATGAGGGTGCAAGTGGAAGTAGAACATCTTTCATTGATTTGGCGTTTAGACTAAAATTGATGTAGTATTTTGATGGACATGATTTTTAATATTTGGTTTTTGGTATGTAACGAATGCGACTATTAGTTATTTGTGGGTTTTAAACTTATTTGACGTTTGGTTGTCTAAATGCATTATTATTATTTTTAGATTTGGTTATTATCAATGTTTGCAAGCTTTTCCAAATTTTTGTATATCACTGTTCACATGGTTTCGGGTCGGGTTTCAAGTTGCATTTTCCGATTTCGGGTCGGGTATGAAGATATCTTAAACCCCGATAAGATCCCGACGGGTAACGGGTCAGGTACGGGGAACAATATCAATTTCGGCTCAGGGACGAGGATACCGCTACTTGCCCCATTGCCATTCCTAGAAGTCATTAACCCCCTCCCACCCCCCCCCCCCCCCCCTCCTCTCAGTCTTGCGGTTTAAAAAAGTCATTAGACCCTCCTTATATATTGAGCTAACAAATTTAGTGCATGTTGCTTGTTAATCTTTCAACACATTCTTCTTTTAGGTCTTTAATAAATATTATAGTATATTCTTTTAAGAGTTTTAATTATTCATGGTAACTTTATTGATGTGGTTTTTAAACATAAACCATATCTTATCTAATTCAATTAAGTTATCGTAATATTTCATCATGTTTATAAAATAACAAGACATGTTTCTATACATTCGTCCGGTCCGTTAATTGAGGATCGAGATCGACCCATGATCTCCTAACATTTCTTCAAATTTTGTATTTTATTCACCTTATTGTACGGTACAAACATCCATAGCAGCAGCAAAATATATATGGGAAACAGTGTGTTGACTTATATAACATTAACTGATTGATTAATTAAGGATGATTAGTGCTAATTTAATACAGTTAGAAGGTAGCTCTACAATCTCCCCCATAAATAACCACCCATCCACCTCCTCAATCCCATCATCATCTCCATAACCATGGCGAACCTTCTCGTAGTTACACTTGTCATCGTCTTCCTCGCGGAAACCACCGCCGCTGCCACGTATAATGTCAAGACCATGGGAGCCAAAGCAGATGGGCGAAGAGACTCGACCAAAGCATTCATGGCTGCATGGTCTAGTGCATGTGGCTCGCCCAAGCCTGCAACCATTTACGTCCCTAAAGGAAGGTATATGGTTGGTGGTCTACGGTTTAGTGGTCCATGCAAGAACAAAGCGATCACCATTCGTATCGATGGCACCCTTGTGGCTCCTTCCAATTATGGCGTTCTGGGTAATGCTGAATACTGGCTCCGTTTTAATTCAGTTCAAGGGGTAACCATTCTCGGTGGCACCCTCGACGCCCAGGGTCCTGGTTTATGGGCTTGTAAGGCTTCCCGAAATAACTGCCCCGCCGGAGCTACGGTATTGGTTGATTAATCCCTCCGTTTTCGTGGTTATATTAGTGTTTAATTTGGTTTTTTAAACATGCATTGTGTTGGAATTATGCAGAGTTTAGCGATCTACAACTCTAATAATGTCGTGGTGAACGGGTTGAGTTCACTGAACAGCCAAATGTTCCACATCGTGGTGAACGGTTGCCATAACGTGAAGGTGGTTGGGGTGAACGTGGTGGCACCGTGGAACAGTCCCAACACAGACGGCATTCACGTGCAGTTGTCCACCGGAGTCACCATTCTGAACTCCAAAATCAGCACCGGTGATGACTGTGTCTCCATTGGCCCTGGTACAACCAATCTATGGATCGAAAATGTCGCTTGCGGACCAGGCCACGGCATCAGGTAATAAGAACTAAAAATCAACAGAATTTAGTTAAATTCTTCAGCCTTCATAAACGGAGTTTTTTATGTTTAATCGAGAATTCGAATGTATGTTTGTAGCATTGGAAGCTTAGGGAAGAATTTAAATGAACCTGGCGTACAGAACGTGACGGTGAAGAGGGTTACTTTTAAAGGAACCGACAATGGGCTGAGAATCAAGGCATGGGCGAGGCCAAGCAACGGGTTCGTAAATGGCGTTCTCTTCCAAAACGCCGTCATGACTAACGTCGAGAACCCAATTGTCATCGACCAAAACTACTGCCCCGGAAGCAAAAACTGTCCCCGTCAGGTATGTTTTTAAAACTTTTAATTCTCTTTGCATCCTTTTTTATTCAGTTTTGGTTCAAAGAAGCATAAGTTTCTAAATGGTTACAGGGTTCCGGCGTGAAAATAAGCAACGTGAAGTATCAAGACGTGCATGGGACATCCGCGACGAAGGTTGCGGTGAAGTTTGATTGCAGTAAAAAAAATCCATGCAGGGGAATCACGATTCAAGATGTAAATCTGAGCTTCAAAAACCAGCTTCCGGCTTCTGCGTATTGCGTTAATGCCGCAGGAAGAGCTTCCGGCGTTGTTAAACCCACAAGTTGTTTGTAGAGTTAGGTTTGTTGCCTGAGCCCGTGGCCGGAGAATTTTATTTAAATTAATCGCCTGGCTTTGCACCGATGTTTGATTGTTTGCTGGTAGGATTTGTTCAGAGTGTTTATTGGGGTTTTGGTGTTGTATGTATGTATGTTGATTGAGGATATTCTTAATCTTATTCCTATTGGAGCAAGACGCCTTTCGCTTTTTATATATTTTGATAAAGCATTTACGTATAAACTTTCAACTGTTTACTGAACATGTCATGTTATATTACAGAACAATCATATATAGAGAATAAAAGAATGGCGAGGTTTGTTAAAATCTCAGAGGTTCAAAGAATTTAAAATGTTGACAGAAATAGTAGGCATGTATGATCTAATACGAACAAGTAAATCCTAATTGATTTCCCTATTCAAAATTGAGGATTTAATAGTTCGATCTAAATTATAATACGATTCAAATCAAATCCATAAACTATTATTCCATGCCATCTCAGTGATCTCAATTTAAAAAAAAAAAAAAAAGCAAAGGACTTAACTATGGATCAAAATACATATCAAGATAGACTTTTTATTTATAAATTAATCTACAACTAAAGTTATATATTAAAATTAAAAAATATAAGTGAATTAAGAAATAATTGTTATTTGGTTTTGATTGGATACTTCAGCTCTAGTTATGATAATAAAAATTAATCTGGAATCTAAAATATGGTGAAAATCAATCTAATTTACAGACATTCCTAAGCACACAATCCAATCCGAATCGTCTAATTGGACACTTAGTGCATATCCAAAAGAGAAATTGTATTTATTACTAATTTTTATTTCTATTCATGTTCCTACCCATGTGAAATTACGACAAGTGTCACATTTAATAAAATTAATAATATTTTAAGACACATGTCACAATTTAACATATGTAGGAATAAAATGTAGGAAGAAATACAATTTCTCTTTATCTAACTATGAGGCGGGGTTATCCATTTTTTGGATAGAGAAATTGTATTTCTTCCTACTTTTTATTCCTACTTATATTCCTACACATGTTAAATTGTGACATGTGTCTTAAAATATTATTAATTTTATAATATTGATTGAACCGCTTAAAACTAAAATTAATACGAGTAACTTTAAAGGTAAAAAAGTGCTTTATATTTAATATCCTTACTTCAAAATTAATATTCTAAAATTATATTTTAAGATATATATTTTTCTAATATGACTTTTCAGGGTCATTAAATATTTTTTTGGCATCTGCACTACAAGTTTTACAAGTATTAGTGACGACAAAAATTGCCGTTAAAGAGGTATGTTAGCGCCGCTATGAGTATTAATTGCGACAAGACGTCGGTAGAAAGTCATCATACAACGTCGCTATTGCTCTATTGTCATTACTAATAGTGTCACTGCTAATACATGTCGCTGCTAATACTCTGTATCACCGTTAATAATGTCACCATTATTGGACAGACTATCTCCGGTGATGACGTGTTATGTTGACGCTAATAGTGAGCAATTGTCACCGCTAATGTTTTTTAAACAACAAATAAAACTGAATATATTCTACGATATAATAACAATAAAAACTGCATATATTTTACAAAAGTATTTATATTAATGAAACACTTCGACGGCCGGCGGTGCATGTGGCGGCCGACAGTTATCTTTCCCGACGGTGGTGGAAGTGGTGGTAAAAATAACACATACAAACACAAAATCACTTAGGTTTTCGAAGTTCTTATCGAAGGTCGTGGTGGAAGTTGCTGGAAATTGACAGATTTGTCGTCGGAGTTGAAGAGTAAACCGCTAAAAATGTATAATGGAGGTGAGAAAATGCACCAATGGGTGTTTTGATGTGATGAACTGGTGGTGGTCGAAAATCATAGAGAGTTCACCGGAGGATAAGAGAAATCGCCGGAGTATAGCTGAGTTCGCGTAACAGAAAGAAGAAAGTGTTATACATGTTATCTGGATGTCGCTCGATAGCGGCGACATTTAAAAGATTATTAGCGGCGACCTCCAAAGAAGGAAAAATTCCGACTCATTTCTTCACCGTCGGATGGTGCATGTAATGGACGACAATGATAATGGGTGGCACGGATCGACGACCAAGCCAATACCGGTGACACATTTAGCGACGACACCAAACGTGTGTTTTGAGTGTCGTAGCTAATACCTGGTGTTGCTGCTAAAGGTGTCATCGGTATTGAGAGTATTTCTTTTAGTTATACTAAGTTCTTGTATATACAAGGAAATGCTTCCCTCTAGTCACTTGCTAACTTAAAGATCGGTTTAATCGGTGACATGACCTCTATATATGACATGCATTTAACAAAGTTTGGATGAATGATATGTAAGACAAAATGTATGTTATTTATATATTATTATCATTATCATTATATTATTATAATATTATTATTAATCTTATGATAAAGTTCATTTAATTAAATATGATTCAAGATATGTCTTATTATTGCATTGAGACCTCCACAACCTTTTATTTTTCAACTAGTTAATGACAATTACTCAAGATTTTTTTAACTTATATATTATAATTATTAAGTATTTGAATTAATATATATATATATATACATATATATATATATATATATATATATATATATATATATATATATATATATATATATATATATATATATATCTATACTATCTTATTAAGCATATATAACTTACAACCGGTTTAATGCACATTTGTCTTAAAATTTAAGACTGTACCTATCTTAAAGCACGTTTGGGGGAGAACATAGGCGTGCCTGATTGCCTGACTTTTTGAAAAGTTTGCCTGCTTAGGCGTGCACTCTTGTTCCAATAAAGTCTTGCCTGACTTTTTGAAACGTTTGTCTCGCGTGCACTTTTGTTTCCATAAAGGCTCCACCATTTATATTCCTCTCATTAAACTATTTAATGAAGAAACTAACTGCATTAGAAAAACACACGCACTATCACTCTCTTTTTCTCTAAAATGCAGCTCCCTCTAAAAACCGTAATTGCTAAAGCTTTGTCTTCACCATACCCGGCCTCCACCTCCGCCACCCTTCCCTGCAACTACCCCGCCATCATCCCCGATGAATACAGCCACAACCGTTATCATTCCTCTTGTCAACCTATCGACCTCGATCGCCACTGATTCCTCTCATTCTCCACCCAACTCCGGGTTCTTCGTATTTACAGTTGTTTCAGTTACCAGTGATTCATCCGCCATTTCCTTTGCTGTATGTTCCATCTAGCATATACGCCTTGATCCCGTCAAAATGTCAAGTGGTCACACTGCGGATCACTCCGGATACTGTGCTCCCGGTTCCATCAAAAGTATCGTCGACTGCTAGGTTTAGGTGCTGTACCAAATCGACGGAGAAGGATGTCGATATCTGAATCATTCGTCTTTGTTGCTGCTTAATTTTCAGGGATTACAAGTTTATCTCAGAGTTGCTATATCATATTGTGTTTTAGTTATTTTCAGGCAAATAAGCAGGAGGAGAAGGATGTCGATATCTGAGTTGGTCACGGTTGAAGCGGTCGATAGCCTCCTCCGTATCCCCGTTGAGACCACTAGCTGCCCCCATCGCTACATTTACCACTTGCGCATGTCTCCTTAAAGGTCTCACACACACTGATTTGAGATCACAAACACACACCATGAATTTTATGTTCCTTTCCTCCATCTGCGTCTTCGCTTCTCTTTTTAGTTCCAACATTTTACTGGATTTTTATTTCTTTTTGAATCGTAACCTCTTGAAAAGAGTTCTGTTTGTATCAAAATGAATTGAGATCTGTTTGTATAAGAATCAATATTTGTGTGGATAGAAATCGAATCTGTATGGTTATGTTTTCTGTAAGAAAAAACATTTCATTTTGGGAAAAAACCCAAACGCTGAACCATAAAGTCGAATGAATTGCATCTTATGGTTTATAAATCTGACTTTTTGACTTTTATTCAAAGGGATGACGATGTCAAGAGTAGTGGTTGCTTCAAACCCCAGTGATTTTGTAGGTGAGGCCGACTACTACGATTTTCCCAGTGATTTTGCAAGCACAGTAATTACAAATTTTAATTATCTTTCACAGTTCATGTTTTCTGTATATACTTATTGAAATTTCAGTCAATGGGGGTCAGACCACTGGTTATCAGTGAGAATTGATTTATGGGGCTTAGGTGCCATCTACGGGGTCGACAAAATCGACCAAGCAACTACACGTTCCTTTATAGGGCTAAAATGAACAGATATCAACGCACAAAATCCACCAAGCAACTACACATCAAACCCCATCCCTTTTTTATGAGTTGAATACATGTTGAGATCGCTTTCTTTGTTTTCTCACATTTTATAGTTTGTGGGTATTTTGGTGTTATGTCAGGAGAACTTAGAACTTGCTTTGTTTCCTTTGATGTATGGTAGAAAAGCATGTTGAAGGCTGTGTCTGGATGGGAAAGAGCTCTTTATTTTGTTTTTGTATGTTTGGATGTGAAGTTTTGAGCTTTGATTTAGACAACCTTACAATTTTTGAACAGATCTGGATAATTTTTTTTGTACAAGTCTTGAATTAATTGGAAGTAAAGCAATCTCATATGTTTATATATTTTATGTTGATGATTTGAACAAAGCAATTATTTATTGTTTATAATTTTGAACTGATAAGGGTTTCAAGATTATGTGAAAATTTCAGATTTTGTTGTTATTTCGAAAATTTAAAAGTTACCTTATGATATTTATGGTATTGTTTTTTTTGAAATGTATGTTGTGATTTGATTATAATTGTATTGTTGAATTTTTATTCAACGTATGTGTATTAAAAACATGTGTTGGTGGTTAACACTCAGGTTTAAAAAAATATTTTAAAGGAGACGGTGATTTTGTCGATCAATAAAATGTCATTTAGTAGTTTTAAAAGGAAAAAGAAAAAACGGGTTCGGTGTTCTCAAAAAAGAGTAACAGTTTTCTTTTGCTTTGTTCATTAGTTTTACAAAAAATAACAAATGACATGTAATGTAATGACTTGTAGTACCAGTAAACTAATAAATTAAATGGAGACTGATATCTATGTATGTATGGACGTGTATTTAGTATTTTTTTTAAATCGCTAAATTAAAGTAATTTTTTTAAAGAAAATGACTGCTACTATGCATTTGTAGGATGTTGTGCAAGACTGCTTTTTGTGTCACAATAATAAATAAACAAAAGAGAATATATAACTTACAACCGGTTTAATGCACATTTGTCTTAAAATTTAAGACTGTACCTATCTTAAAGCACGTTTGGGGGAGAACATAGGCGTGCCTGATTGCCTGACTTTTTGAAAAGTTTGCCTGCTTAGGCGTGCACTCTTGTTCCAATAAAGTCTTGCCTGACTTTTTGAAACGTTTGTCTCGCGTGCACTTTTGTTTCCATAAAGGCTCCACCATTTATATTCCTCTCATTAAACTATTTAATGAAGAAACTAACTGCATTAGAAAAACACACGCACTATCACTCTCTTTTTCTCTAAAATGCAGCTCCCTCTAAAAACCGTAATTGCTAAAGCTTTGTCTTCACCATACCCGGCCTCCACCTCCGCCACCCTTCCCTGCAACTACCCCGCCATCATCCCCGATGAATACAGCCACAACCGTTATCATTCCTCTTGTCAACCTATCGACCTCGATCGCCACTGATTCCTCTCATTCTCCACCCAACTCCGGGTTCTTCGTATTTACAGTTGTTTCAGTTACCAGTGATTCATCCGCCATTTCCTTTGCTGTATGTTCCATCTAGCATATACGCCTTGATCCCGTCAAAATGTCAAGTGGTCACACTGCGGATCACTCCGGATACTGTGCTCCCGGTTCCATCAAAAGTATCGTCGACTGCTAGGTTTAGGTGCTGTACCAAATCGACGGAGAAGGATGTCGATATCTGAATCATTCGTCTTTGTTGCTGCTTAATTTTCAGGGATTACAAGTTTATCTCAGAGTTGCTATATCATATTGTGTTTTAGTTATTTTCAGGCAAATAAGCAGGAGGAGAAGGATGTCGATATCTGAGTTGGTCACGGTTGAAGCGGTCGATAGCCTCCTCCGTATCCCCGTTGAGACCACTAGCTGCCCCCATCGCTACATTTACCACTTGCGCATGTCTCCTTAAAGGTCTCACACACACTGATTTGAGATCACAAACACACACCATGAATTTTATGTTCCTTTCCTCCATCTGCGTCTTCGCTTCTCTTTTTAGTTCCAACATTTTACTGGATTTTTATTTCTTTTTGAATCGTAACCTCTTGAAAAGAGTTCTGTTTGTATCAAAATGAATTGAGATCTGTTTGTATAAGAATCAATATTTGTGTGGATAGAAATCGAATCTGTATGGTTATGTTTTCTGTAAGAAAAAACATTTCATTTTGGGAAAAAACCCAAACGCTGAACCATAAAGTCGAATGAATTGCATCTTATGGTTTATAAATCTGACTTTTTGACTTTTATTCAAAGGGATGACGATGTCAAGAGTAGTGGTTGCTTCAAACCCCAGTGATTTTGTAGGTGAGGCCGACTACTACGATTTTCCCAGTGATTTTGCAAGCACAGTAATTACAAATTTTAATTATCTTTCACAGTTCATGTTTTCTGTATATACTTATTGAAATTTCAGTCAATGGGGGTCAGACCACTGGTTATCAGTGAGAATTGATTTATGGGGCTTAGGTGCCATCTACGGGGTCGACAAAATCGACCAAGCAACTACACGTTCCTTTATAGGGCTAAAATGAACAGATATCAACGCACAAAATCCACCAAGCAACTACACATCAAACCCCATCCCTTTTTTATGAGTTGAATACATGTTGAGATCGCTTTCTTTGTTTTCTCACATTTTATAGTTTGTGGGTATTTTGGTGTTATGTCAGGAGAACTTAGAACTTGCTTTGTTTCCTTTGATGTATGGTAGAAAAGCATGTTGAAGGCTGTGTCTGGATGGGAAAGAGCTCTTTATTTTGTTTTTGTATGTTTGGATGTGAAGTTTTGAGCTTTGATTTAGACAACCTTACAATTTTTGAACAGATCTGGATAATTTTTTTTGTACAAGTCTTGAATTAATTGGAAGTAAAGCAATCTCATATGTTTATATATTTTATGTTGATGATTTGAACAAAGCAATTATTTATTGTTTATAATTTTGAACTGATAAGGGTTTCAAGATTATGTGAAAATTTCAGATTTTGTTGTTATTTCGAAAATTTAAAAGTTACCTTATGATATTTATGGTATTGTTTTTTTTGAAATGTATGTTGTGATTTGATTATAA
This sequence comes from Cichorium intybus, assembly GCA_023525715.1. Taxonomy (NCBI): domain Eukaryota; kingdom Viridiplantae; phylum Streptophyta; class Magnoliopsida; order Asterales; family Asteraceae; genus Cichorium; species Cichorium intybus. The sequence goes on from CM042013.1 coordinate 45,412,523, forward strand.
TTGTATTGTTGAATTTTTATTCAACGTATGTGTATTAAAAACATGTGTTGGTGGTTAACACTCAGGTTTAAAAAAATATTTTAAAGGAGACGGTGATTTTGTCGATCAATAAAATGTCATTTAGTAGTTTTAAAAGGAAAAAGAAAAAACGGGTTCGGTGTTCTCAAAAAAGAGTAACAGTTTTCTTTTGCTTTGTTCATTAGTTTTACAAAAAATAACAAATGACATGTAATGTAATGACTTGTAGTACCAGTAAACTAATAAATTAAATGGAGACTGATATCTATGTATGTATGGACGTGTATTTAGTATTTTTTTTAAATCGCTAAATTAAAGTAATTTTTTTAAAGAAAATGACTGCTACTATGCATTTGTAGGATGTTGTGCAAGACTGCTTTTTGTGTCACAATAATAAATAAACAAAAGAGAATTTTTTAAAAGAATATATACACACGAAAAAAACGCAATCAAATTTTTATTTCTTTATAACTAAACTAAAATTTTAAAAGCTAATATTCTAAATAAGATACTAATCAAAGTTACATTTAAAATCATATCGTGTTTATTCGTTAACCTTATTTGAAAAAAAAACATAAATCATATTTTAAACGAAAACTATAGACCAAAACCCGGAAAAAAAAGACATCCTAGGACCGCTCTAAGTCCAAGTAAGACTGGTTCGCGCAAGATTGATAAAAGATTCGCTTGGGATGATTCTTGTTCACATCTACTCTGTCTTGCGTTTTGGTTGACTGAGAGAATTTGAACTTCATTTCTTTAACAATTTGTATGTGAGAATTTGAACTTCATTTCTTTAACAATTTGTACATGGTGATAAAGCTACAAATAAAAGTGATAGCACCCAAGCGTTGTTCGATGGACCTGTTAATCGGACAATGTGCACAATGGATATGAAAGCTTGGATTCACGAAGAATATAGAAAAAAATATTTTTAATACCCATGCCTTATTAGTCTATTAACAATTTCGTACATGCCTACATATATTTAATACTTTTTTAGACTCATGCCTTGTCTCCATGTCTCTAACTTTTGATTTTTTTAATGTAAATATTAAATTGAAATTTATTTGCATTTTTTTTAATTTTCGGAATTTAATATATTTATTTTGAAATTTCAGATTTTTTTATCAAATTATATATGTATATATTATTTATTGGGATACAAATATAAAATGTTGAAAAATAAAAGGTTTAAATGAGTTAAAATAAAATAAAAAGCTAAAATACGAAAAAAAACAATTAAAATTATAATTAAAATAAAAGTAAAGTTTATAATTATTATAAACTAGAAAGCTAAAAACAAAAATAAGTTCCAAACAAATTTCTAAAAGTTTTTTCCATTTTTGGTCTCACACTCTCGGATATTACCGTCCCCTATATCATTGGAAAGGTAATCAATAGTCCGAAAAGAAATTAATCATTCTCGTATTCGCCAACTCCCCCTCCCATCTGCAACCTAAAACCTAAAAAGTAATTGCCGAAACAAAACTATTTGCCGCCGCCGCATCGCGCGGGTACGCAGCTAGTATATATATATATATATATATATATATATATATATATATATATATATATATATATATATATATATATATATATATATATATATATATATATATATATATATATATATATATATATATATATAGGGTTGAGTTCAATAGAGAACCAATTTAAAACAAGTAACCAATGAACCAATTGTGTGGTCGGAATGCAAAAGATCGACGGCCAGAAAAAAAGATGTACCTTTACTAGTTAGATGCAAATGTAGAGGATTATAGCAAAGAACCCACTTCGTTTTTTATGTTTTTTTAAAATTTTTAAGCTTATTCTTTTTCGAAAAAAACTAAAAATACCAAAATTCATAATTTTTCATCCTATATATATATATATATATATATATATATATATATATATATATATATATATATATATATATATATATATATATATATATATATATAGAGGGTTGGGTTCAATAGAGAATCAATTTAAAACAAGGAGTAAATTACAGAAAGAGTCCCTGTGGTTTGGGGCTACTTGCAATAAGAGTCCTACTTTTGGATTTTCACTTTATGGGTCCTCAAGGTTTGATTTTTCTTTCAATAAGAGTCCAAAGGCCAATAAAATGACTAAACTACCCTTTGTATTTTCTTTTTCTTTTTTTCTTTTAGTTTTATTTATTAAATCAATTTTAAAAAAGAAAAAATCACGCCCCCTTCTCTTGCATCTTCTCCGACATTTTCTCTTGCATCTTCTCCGACTTTTTCTTCCCGCTAACCTTGAAAGTTCATGCACCTGACCAGAAAGTAAATCAGAATCGAAAAGCTTTGTGGTTCCCAATTTGCCGGATAAAATCACGATGAAGAAGATTAAAGGTACGAAAATCTGGCATGTTGGTCCTCTTTTTCAATCAAAAACCCAAATCGGTGATATATGTTTGTTTTCAATCATTACGTTTCATTTCTGATTCTCAATTCTCTGTTTTTGTGTGCTTGGCCGTGATTTCTTGGGGATTCTTTTGTTTCTTGGTTATCGTTTGGTTCAATTCGTTTTTACCTCAAACATGCATATCAAGCGTTCGACAAAATGCAAAGCGAGCCCTTGATTTCAAGCGTCTCAGATGCAGTAAATAGACAACAACAGGTCCCGATTCACCCGCTTCCCACCTTCAACTGGGTCGCACCGAAGCCAATGCAATCGTCGATCCAACAGGTTTGCGTTTCTGACGTATCGATTTGGTACAAGTCGTTCAGAAACGTCTTCGATAATTGCAACTGTGGAAACTACAACCGTTGATTTGTTTAGCAACATGAAATATTCTGATGAAAATGCCAGAAATCAAAGAACACTTCGCTCATAACTTCATCGCAGCATTTCTTAGATGATTTCTTGGCTCCAATTTTGTGATTCACAGTGCCAATCGGCTTCTTAACCACATATCGATTTTGCGATTCCTAGTCCATAGAAGCAATGTGATGAAGATCCAAGGCCGACAGTGGGAAGTCTTAGTCGGTGCCGGAAATAGAGAAAAACGGTGTTGAATACCTAATGAGAAAGAAACGAAACCGAGAGAGAGAGAGAGAGAGAGAAGGGGGGGACGTGGTGTGGGATTGTTTTTTTCTTTTTTAATTGATTTAATAAATAAAACTAAAAGAAAAATGAAAAAGAAAATATAAAGGGTAATTTAGTCATTTTACTGGCCTTTGGACTCTTATTGAAAGAAAAATCAAACCTTGAGGACCCATAAAGTGAAAATCCAAAAGTAGGACTCTTATTGCAAGTAGTCCCAAACCACAGGGACTCTTTCTGTAATTTACTCTAAAACAAGTAACCAATGAACCAATCGTGTGGTCGGAATGCAAAAGATCGACGGCCAGAAAAAAGGATGTACCTTTACTAGTTAGATGCAAATGTAGAGGATTATAGCAAAGAACCCACTTCGTTTTTTTATGTTTTTTTAAAATTTTTAAGCTTATTCTTTTTCGAAAAAAACTAAAAATACCAAAATTCATAATTTTTCATGCTCTATAAATAGACATCCATATTGATATATATACAATTTTTTTTGTTTTTTTATACTTCAAGTTTGTCCAGATTCACCATGTAAATCTGAACTGAACTGTATTGTTTTAGATATATATTCATTCACATATAAATGACAATTCTATTCGATTTATTCAATAATTTTTGACCAATCTCATGTAGATTTTTAGGAAATAATTTTGAATTTCAGTTAATTCAATTGTATATGACATCAAAAGGTTGAAATAGTAAAAATATAAGTGATTTTTCTTGAATTTACATCTGAATCTAAGAATGTTTTAAGATTTACATGAGTGTTACTAATGATTTACAATTATTGAAAAAATTGAATTCTATGACTATTTACATGTGAATTATCTTCCATACAAATTTAGTACAATTTATATTTACATTGTGAATTTTAACTGTTTTTTGTTTTAGATATGTTAATTCACATATAAATGGTAATTGTACATGACTTTTTCAATAATTTTTTATCATCCACATGTGAATTTTAAGCAAATTATTTGTGAATCTATATTAATTCATTTGTGTATGATCAAAAGGTTAAAAATAGTGTGCATCTACTTTTAGATATATTAATTCACATATAAATGATAATTGTAACCCATTTTTTCAACAATTTTTTGTTCATTCGCGTGTAATTTTAAGTAAATTAATTTGTAAATCTTATTAATTCAATTGTATGTTATCAAAATGTTGAAATTGTAAAGAATATAAACAAATTTACTTAAATTCAATATGAAAATTTAGTGAGATTCACGTTTGAATCTAAAAGTTTATTTAAATTCACATAAGTTGTTATTTTGAATGATCAATTATTGTTGAAAAAAATAATTTCAATGATCATTCACATGTGAAATCTTCTATAAAACTTGTTATAGTTCAGATTCACATTGATTAAGTGTTATGAATCTGAACAAGATTTTTAAATAATTTTTTTTTCGTTTTTGCTATATTGATATGGATGTCTATTGAAAGAGAATAAAAAATTATGAATTTTGATATATTCGATTTTTTATTTTGATAAAAAAAGCTCTAAAAATAAAAAATAAAAAAATAACGAAGTGAGTTTTTTGGAATTATCCGCTACATGCGCGTTCAATTAAGAAATTTACAACATTATCTTCGGCCGTCGATCATTTAAATTCTGACGCTCACGATTGGTTCCTTGTTTTATTTTGGTTCTTTATTGAACTTTATATATATATATATATATATATATATATATATATATATATATATATATATATATATATATATATATATATATATATATAATATTTATGAGTATTAAATGAATGGTAGCTGAATAGTTATTATTATTATTAAATAGGTCAATCATTTGAGTAACACACAATAACAAATCACATACAAAGGAGAGAGAAAACATATAGAAACAATAATACTATAGTTTAAAGGTTTTTGTGTTGGTAGGTATTAGAGGTAATCGTAGGTGCGACTAGCCACCTACGATTTCCTTGGCTATTTTGAGGAAACATTTTTTTTTTTTGCTATTTTGAGGTAAACTCTTATGATAGTAGTTTTAATCATTTTCTTAAGTATATATTGTTATTATTATTATCTTTTAATTGCCTTAATAATTAATTTTAACCTTTCGATAAATTTTAACACTAAAAATGGGGCGTTACCTTTTATTTGAAAGTGAAGGCGGGAATAAGGTAACAATTACAAAAACTAATTTTGCTAAGCTTTTAGGTATTCTAATCCATGGAAAGTATTTATCTTCATCTTATCAATATCTAATTGGCATGTTTAATCATATAGGCGATAAACCCTCAATGAACAAGGTGTTTGAGTTTAAGAAGAGCAAATAGCTCGACCATTAGAATTTCTTATTTTGATTCATTGTTCATGGTTTATAAAGTAGGACGACGAGCTTAGATTTAGTAGATTATGTACAAAAGTTACAGGGAGCCAATGTATACTATTCAACTACTCTTTAGAATGAGTTCATTAATAATATTAGTCATTCAAAGCATTCAACTGAATTATCTTATCATTCTTTTTGGGCATTGATTATTTCCTCTGCCTATGAATATCACCAAATTAATTTTGCTTATGTAAATGAACCAAAGATGGCTTTTCATCATATTGCAATTACTAACAAGGTACATAATTAATCTATTTTTTATTCATTGGACAAATTCCCCTGCAAATGCTAAAAGTAATTCCTGGTGATAGTTCTATTATGAAGAAATACAAGGTAACACTAGTTATTTCTTATCGAGTTCATCCTAGTTTCGAAAGTGCTACAACTATAAGGTTTTAAAAGTTACAACTCGAAAAAGGAAAACCTAATTGAGAAACCAATAAAAGTCGAACATTTAAAAAGCGTATGAGAGGAAAGGATGAAAAACAAGAAAATGTTGTTGAAGAATATGAGGAGCAAGTTAGGAGTGGGAATGTTACTGAACAAGTTGAAGAAAGTTTTGATGAATCAATTCTGAAGACTATTTTTTGGTGCAAGTATTGTTGAAGTAGTGTTGGTTAGTTAATCAATGGTTGAAGTTACAATCACTTCTGAGCCAATTATTACCGAAGTTGAGGTGAATATAAGTATTAGCAAATGGGTTAATGTTAGTAAGATAGAAGCTATGTTTGAAGTTTCCATTCTGACTTTGACATCTGTTCAGTGAGCATTCCTTCTAAAGCAACCATATAAACTCACTTTCTAACATCAAATAAAGAATCCATTTTATTATGTCATAATCCAATCCGATTCGAGTACTCAAAGTGATCATTCTATTCAAGATATTAAAGATGATGCTCCAACTATTAATATTCAATCTAGTATTCATGATATTTATTTATTATTACCTAGTTCACAAACCTTTACTAAAGTGAATTAAAATGGAAATAAGAAAAGATGTTTACTGATTGGTTAAACATCAGTACTTAATTGAAAAAGAAGATTGATACTTTGATCGCTGAATTTGATGAAGAGTCTTGGTTTAAAGACCTAAAAAGGTTGGTTGATGAAGTTACAAAAATTCACAACAATAACAAGACCTTGAATGTTAATTTATAAAGGATGATTGCTAACATGCAAGAACAACATAAATATTCCTAATAGAGCATTAGTCGATCATTAACTAAAGAAGAAAGATGAAGCTTAATCTTCAAGCATTTAACTTGAGCTCTTGAGCACATCCAGTTTCTTGAACCTCACACTTATATGACTGAATGTCATGGATCAATGGTTGGAATCTCTGTTGAAGTTTGTGTGGGTTAATGTGTCTAAGCGGTTTCAAAGGCATGTGATGCCAAATTATTCACTAAGATTTTGTAAGCTGACATGTTGTTATGTGTGTGTTTTACAGGTATTGTAGCAGTGATAGGGGTGTTGGATTAGATGTCTAAGCCATGACTATAATTTAGGAATATACTTGATTGATGGCAGCACAGTCCTTTTGGGTTGCCCTCAAAACCATCAGAGGACAATGTAACTTATAAAGAGAGAGAAATTGATTTATTAATATATTATGAGAATAATATATTAATTAGAAATCATGACATTTAATTAATGATTAATTAGAAATTAATTTGGAATTAATTTTGGGATTAATTGGATTAATTAAAAGTGTAGGGGCTGAATTGTAATTATTCAATAGTTTAACAATGGATAATTAGGGCTTGTATATGGTGGACGAATTTAAGGCTTTCTTAGGCCTTAAGAATTCGAAATCCATATATGGTATAAGGGGCTATTTATGGCAATGATAAGTGGATTCAGTTATATGATAAAAGCCTTATCATATCAGGAATCCAAATAAGACAGTTATATGCCTTATCACTTATCACCTAGAAACTATAAATAGAGGCCTCCTCCCACCCCATCAAGGGGAAGGCATGTGATAGAGAGAGAGGGATGACTTTGAACTGCCCTTTAGTTATGCTAGATTTTTGTGTTGTAATGCTTGGCTTAGTCAGTAAGGACCTTGTATGTATTTTAAAATGTTGATAACATCTTGTTTTCATGGTTTGAGTACTAGTATACCCAAATTTTATGTGTTATGTGTTTAAAGTTTTTGGATATACTTTGTATGGAAAATCGGGCGTTACAAGTTGGTATCAGAGCAGTGGTTTAAGTGAACTAGGTCCTTGAGTGTAGAGTCCTAGAATTGAACCGATGAGAGAGCTCCTATCACATGCTTGGAAAAGATACTGCTGCAGATATCAGCGTATGAGTTGAATATAAGCATTTTTGTTATGTCTGTTATTTGTTCTATACTGTGTGTGAATATATATATATATATCTATATGATGTTAGATGACAGACGAGTTGATGAATTGGTCATAGTTGATTAGACCAACAACAGATGATGAAATGAGATTTTTGCTGATATGAGATATCAGCTAATGATGAGACGAGATTTCAGTTGATGATGAGATGTCTGCTGAATATGAGACGAGATTCTAGCTGATGCGAGATTCCAGCTAATGATGAGATGGGATCCCAGCTGATGGTGAGATTCCAGCTGATGATAAGATGAGATCCCAGTTGATGGCGAGATTATACCTGATGATGAGATAAGATTCTAGCTGATGTGAGATTTCAGCTGATGATGAGATGAGATTCTAGCTGATGTGAGATTTCAGTTGATGATGAGATGAGATTCAAGCTGATGTGAGATTTCAGCTGATGATGGCATGAGATTCTAGCTGAGGTGAGATTCCAGCTAATGATGAGAATGAGTATGAGCATGAGATAAAAGAGCTGAGGTATGTGAGTATAGCTGATTAGAGTCAAGAGTTGAGAGCCGAGATATGTGTGTATAGCTAATTTCACTCAAGAGTTGAGAGTTGAGGTATGTGAGTAACGTTTTCCCTTTTGGGATTGATGATTGTGTATGCTATATTTTGTATATTTGTGAATGATACAACAAAAATATCATCATTTATTAGTGTGTGTTGTGCGTGCCTTAGTGGTTGAATGTGTTATATGTGAATAATTGTGTGAATGCTTTTTGATATAAGTTATCTTGCAATGAGTTTGAGTATGAGTCGAGTATGAGTATGAGTACAAGTCGAGTAAGAGTATGAGTCGAGAAGGAGTATGAGTTGAAAGAGATTTTGAGTTATTGTTTATAGTTGAGTTGTGAGTGTGATTGACCACACTAAATGGCTGAGATAGTCAACAGAGTATGAGTTGAGAGAAAGATTGTAAGTGTGTATCTGATTGCACATTACAACTGATATTGTTGGGATATGTTAAGTGTTGAGCCTTTGGGCTTGAGAATTTCTATGGACCTTTGTGGCTAGTGTTTTTTAGTATTGTGACCTAAATGAGTTGTGAAGGCCTCTGTGGCTGGTAGTTCTTTCACAATTGAGTGTGGCGGTGAGTCCTTGTTACTCAATTCTGTGAGATGGCATTAAGTGGTGAGACTGGAGGATGGTATAGGATACCATGAGCTGATGTCGAATGGTGCTAAGGTGTTGTGTTTATGTGTAGATGGGCGTGCAATGTATGGTGATGCGGAGTGCTAAGACGGTACTATCATTGTATGTGGATATGTATGGGTACAGTGGTGAGCTTGTATGGCTCGAGACCTCGAGGGTTGAGGAGAGGACGAATCTAAGGCCGAGTGATAGTACGGGGAGTACTATGAGGTGGTAATGTCAAATGATACAGCTGGAGGTGTTGTTGTGAGTATATGTGTATCATGTACGGACGGTGTTAGGGATGATATTGAGTTATGACTATGTGTTAACATGCTGAGTTGAGAATGCGTGAAATTTCTTTGCATATCGAGCGAGATAGAGTTGTATAACTAATAATGAGTAAATATGAGTTAAAAAGAGTAGAAAAGTAATTGTGGTTGTGATTGATAGGATTCATTCCTTAGCAATCAAACCAATTACTGCCAATGAGAGAAATGTGTGAGTGTTGTAATGACATGACTATTTATTCGTGTGAGAGGATTGATAGTAGATTATATTTATAATGATGTTGAGTTATTTTCTTCGAGGTTAGTGAGTTAGGCAGACGATGAGATGTGATCTCAATAATGTAACGTAAGGTGTTTGGTGTTATTATTTTTGCTGTGAATCACATATTGAGATTTCTGTGACCCGTATGCATGACCTATTTTGTGTCATCCTGGCGAATTAAAGATCGAGACGAGAGTGACAGAGAAATGATGAGAGGAAAATTTTACCGACGATATGTTAGAAAGGATATATGCAGTTGTGTTACGAATTTATTTGATAATAAATTGTTGAGTCTACTAGGACTAAATCATGTTGTTAAATTGAGATGAGAATGAGTCATTCTTGGTGGAAGTTGTTAGCAGTATTTTGGGTGAAAACCTAATGTGTATGATGATGTGGAAGCAGAGTTAGATGGGGTCTTCGAGAATTAGTAATCGATTGTGGTGATAAGACAACTGAAAGGGGTATTGTATGACCAAATTGCCGAGGGTTAAATGCAAAATTCAGAAGAGGCGCGAGTGGAACTCGAGGTAGTTTCTAATATTTTATTTTATTCTAGATTTTATCCTAGTGTTGATGAGTCGTATGACATGAGTGAGACATTTTTTATGTCTATATATTTTATGTTTATATGAGTGTTTCTCATACCCTGACATATAATAATGTGTTAGTAGTGGTAATAACTAAAAAGGCGTGTTGTTAATAGAGGAGAAAATTCAGAGAGAGTTGATTGGAATTGGTGAGACCGTTTTCCCTATTGAGTTAGATCTAACTATTCCAAGGAGATTTGAAAACAGTTAGGGGTATAAATTGGCAGATGGCCAATAACATCCATGCGTAATAAAGTAGTATTGTAATAGAGAAAGTGTATGGTATGTTGAGATTGTGGCACGACATGAGCCATATATATATATATATATATATATATATATATATATATATATATATATATATATATATATATATATATATATATATATATATATATATATATATATATATATATATATATATATATATATATATATATATATATATATATATATATATATATATATATATATATATATATATATATATATATATATGAGTTTATGTAGATGATGATAGTGGGTGGAGTATCACTTGAGGAGTAAAGTGAGATGCCTTGATGTCAACGATGCAATAGCGAAGGGTGTGCCCTAAAAGAGTGAGTATTAGCCCACGTAGCAATGGTGTTAGCCAATAGGGTAGTAGTGTTCGTCCTATAGGGTTATGTTGTTGAAATACTAGTACATACCACTAATGATGTTGGGCTTGGTGGCCATGATGTTTGACAGCCGGAACTGGAGATTTTCTGGAAAGAGAAATTTTCTAAGTGTAATGTAGGCTGAGGAAGGTTTAATTCCTCAGCCATATTATGAGTAAACGAGATTTGAGGGTATATAAATGTTATAGGAGATAACGAGGTAAAAACATTGTTACCATGCGTGATGAGTGTCTGTAATTGCAAGGTGGTTGTATAGTGAGTGTTATTAGCGAATAACCACACCTATTCTAAGAGATTCCGAGGACAAAATATTTTGAAGGAGGGAGAACTTTTGAGACATGTTTTCTTCTTGAGATGCTTATAAAGGTAAGTGGAGTTGTTACCTTATAGCTAATGTGGTTTGAGCTATGAGTCGCTAAAAGTGGAGGTATGTCGATCAATTGTGATTGCCTTCGTGTTTTGAGTCGTTTGATGAGTAAGAAGAGCCAGGAGACTTTTCTTGTATATTATTTGCGATTTGGAACTTGTTGGGTGTAACACCCGGCTTTTAAAACAAAACACCCCTGAAAAATTTTTCATTTAAAACCAAGGTTTCAATACCTAGAACCATAACAAAGGGGTATATTTTAATAAACACGGGTACAAGTGTATCAAGGAGAGTATAAAATACCATAGTCTCTTTTGAAGCCGGGCTGCTACATACAGCATCTACAAGTCCACTTCTTGAGTCACGGACTTTATCCTTACCCTTATTAGGGTTATGCTAACCTGCAGGGACATTTAACACATGGTATGAGCTACAAAGCTAAGTGAGTAATCATATCTGCAAATAACGTCACATATTTAGAGAATAATAACAATTAAACTCTCAAATAGATTTTGTCCCACAAATCATAGTCATCGTTGACCGCACCATATGTCTTAACCATATAGGCTGCACCAAAATATTTAACCTGTTCAGATCATAGCCCTAAGGCCGCACCAATAGTTTCATCATTTAGATCATAGCCCAAAGGCCGCACCAATTTAGGTTCAACAACCCAAAATCATGGTCCTAAGACCGCACCATTTAATTTCAAAGATAATTATCATATCTAACCTGTTATTTGCACATTAATCAAGTCAAAGCTGTTAGCCACATAAATTCACATGTATATAAGAGAAAATAAACATATAAATTCTCAATTACCGTTTTTGTCCCATATTTCTTAGTCACAATTGACTGCACCGTATTTCCTAGCTATATAAACCGCACCACGTGTCATAGCTATACAAGCCGCACCAGAACAGTTCCAACGTATAAATCATAGCCCGGAGGCCGCACCAGTTTATCATAGCCCAAAGGCCGCACCAGAATATCATAGCCCGAAGGCCGCACCAGAATATCATAGCCCGAAGGCCGCACCAGAATATCATAGCCCGAAGGCCGCACCAGAATATCATAGCCCGAAGGCCGCACCAGAATATCATAGCCCGAAGGCCGCACCAGTTGGATATAAAATCCAGAATCATAGCCACAAGTGGCCGCACCATTTATTAATATTTCATTTCGTAATTATTTATGGCTCACGGCTCCGTTCTTGTCATTTCATTGACTCACGGCTTATCCGGTATTGCCTTTTCACCATATCGTTAGCTTATCATTTTCGTCCCCCAAACCTGTTTCAACCTGTAACAGTCCAATCAACACATATCATATGTGGTATAAGTGAGATTACTCACCTGGATATTAGTTGCATTTACATTCCGGTTGTTTCTTGCCTTTGCGTGCACCACAACCATTTTGTCTCACACCTATATAATCATTTATATATCAAATGATAATAGGTTAATAGCCATTCCAATTAACTCTAATACAATAGAGTTCAATACAATATCATTATAAACAATGCCTAGTTAATAAACTTTCCGTTTACTAACTTTTTGTGAATTTTACTATTCATCGAGGCATTCGAGTCGATCTACAGTGCCCCCGAGGGGTCGAAAACTCAATATAAAAATTTTCCCAAACTTTTCAGACCATAACGAGCCTATGGTCCAAATTTGAGCTAAAACGGACAAGCCAAACGAAAGTTAGCGATTCGGAAGCCCCCTGTCAGGAGGCGCACCGCGCCAAGGGCTGGGCGCACCCCGCCCTGGCTTGGGCGCACCGCGCCAAGCGCCTGCGCAGGTCTCCTGTCCAGCCGCGATTTATGCACTGTAGCAAGCAGTTTTGGCCCATTAAGTCCTTAATCCCGTCCTTAATCGATTGGGGTTTGTTTCTAGGCTAAAACCTTATACTTTAACAAGGTTTTCAACCATTCAAAACAACTAAATCAATCAAAATGAAGAATTAGGGTTCTTAGTCCCAAAACCCCAAAACTTCAAATTCATCACTAATAGCAATCTACTTCCATTTTCTTTAGTTAAGTCCTTATTAGCATGACTTAATGGAAGTATTACATCAACTTAACAACGTAATCATCACTACAAATGCAGTTTTGAGTTGCTACTAAACTCATCAAGAAATAACAAGCTAGAACTTGAAGAACTAACCTTTCAAGCTTAGGAATCATCAATTCCAAGCCATAGTTCCAATTCCTTGCTTAAATTCCATGACTTCCTGCAGAAATCACACCTCCCTTGCTCCTCCCGTTGCTGCACAAATGGCTAGTCAAAGAGAGAGTCAACTCTCTTATATTTATACTTCTAAAATTTACATTTTTGGTCCTAAAGTTCATTTTCTTGAACTTTGACCACAAAATCAAGTTTTATTACAATAAAACTTTCATTCTTTATACATTTGCCACTAACAACAATATTTTTCATTTTTGGTCCCTCGCATGGTCAAAAGACCAAATTTCCCTTTTGCGGTAAAACGACCAAAATCAGTTTTTATAACATTTTAAGTCCAAAACTCAAAATATTATTTCAAACCAAATACTTTTCTGTCCAAAAGACCAATTTACCCTTCCAAGGTAAAATGACCTTTTTACCCTTTTATTATACTTATATAATAAAACGTGTATTGGCGTTACAAATTCTCCCCTCCTTCAAAAGATTTCGTCCCCGAAATCATACAAGGAGTTGAAGGTACGTCTTTCTCGTTTCACTTTCGGTCTTCCACATCATGTCGGAAACTATATGGTATTGCCTAAGCACTTAACCATACTAGTCTTCTTATCTTGTGGTTAGATCACAATCCGCATATCATTCCTCCGGTTGTCCCGGGTACCTTATCTACGTATCTATCTCATTTATCTTCATCTCGTCATAAAGGATTTTTTTGGAAATTATTACTACATAATTCCTTTCTTGTCGTCCCAAACAGATTTTTACCTCTCCAAAGGATTACTTTTCTTACTATCATATTCCTTTACTTGGAATTTTAAAGGCTTATATTCGGCGATTCACATACCGCTTTATAATTTCTTAACCATTCTTCAGATTCGTTCGTATTCATCAGGTATCCTCTTCAGTTTATACAAGAATCCAGTATCTAGCCAACGGCTTTATCACACTTTCAATCCGATAAATCGAAGGATAACATGGTATTCCATACCATTCTTCATGTGAATCATCAAACTACTAGCATGTAAGCTGCTATTTCTTGTAATTTCTATCCAAGATAGAAAATTTTCTCATCTTCTACTAGGGTCTTCTGTGCAATCTTCAAGCACATCTTCTAAAATCTGTATCATTAGGTCACTTTATTCACCAATACACGGTACTTGCAGAGACTTTATTGCAAAGTCTATAACAATGTTGTCCCATTTCTTCTCTGGGGCCAACCACGGGTCAATTTCTTCGCATGTTTCTAACAGTTTGACTTTACTTTACGTACAAGTCAAATACTTTTCATGTGCCTTTCAATGTCTTTCTTCTGTCTCGGCCACCAACACATAGGTTTTATCGACCTATCCAGTCTGGTATTGCTCCGGGTATACTTCATATCTAGTACAAAATACATCTTTTCAAGATGATTTTCATGTTTCCCTTTTTCTTTGGAATCCACATTCACAACCACCAAGGGTTTAAATCGCAGTGATTTTCCAACTAGCTTCTGTTAATATTCATTCATTTATCCATTCTTCACATATTCAGACTTGCACATATCTTTCTGTGCTACCCGAATCCACTCAGGAAATCAATTCGCCACGTTCATACATGTGGACGTAACCTTCAAAGGTTACTCTTTTCAATTCAAGGCATCTATAGCCACATCTGTCCTTTAGAGATGGTACAAGATTTCATACCCGAAATTGTAACACCCGACTTATTAACAAAAACACCCCAAAAATTTTCATTTTTCAAACCAAATATTTTACAAATAAAACCATAAGTACGGGGTATCAGTTAACAAAATACGAGTACAAGTGTATCACGAAGTACAATACATAAATACTATACATTCTTCAAGCCGGGATGTCACTTTAAATTCTAAGTCCTCAGTCACGGACTTTATCTTTCCCTTTAGCAGGGTCACGCTCACCTGCAGGGACATATCAAATAAACTGTGAGCTATAAAGCCCAATGAGTAATCAAGCAATTAAACAAGCATATATAAGAGAATAACGACAATTAAACTCTTAAACAATTTCTGTCCCAAAATCATGGTCATTGCTGACCGCACCATATATCATAGCCATAAGGCCGCACCAGAATATCATAGCCCGAAGGCCGCACCAAAATCATAGCCCGAAGGCCGCACCGAAATATCATAACCCGAAGGCCGCACCAAAATCATAGCCCGAAGGCCGCACCAAAATATCATAGCCCGAAGGCCGCACCAAAATCATATATGATATACGTGAGATTACTCACCTGAAGGTTTGCTACAACTAGCGTTTGTTGTTCCTTGCCTTGAAATGAAACCCGTAGGATTTTGTCCCGTACCTATAATTCCATTTATTATCAAAATGATTATAGGTTAACAACCTTTCTAATTAACTCTACTACAATAAAGTTCAATATAATGTCGTTATAAACAATGTCTAGTTAATAAACTTTCCGTTTACTAACTTTATGTGAATTTTACTTTTCACCGAGGCATTCGGATCGGTCTACAGTGCCCCCGAGGGGTCGAAAACTCGATATGAAAATTTTCCCAAACTTTTTAGACCATAACGAGCCTATGGTTCAAATTTGAGCTAAATCGGACAAGCCAAGCAAAAGTTAGCGTTTCTGATGATTTGACTTAACTTGCAGACAAGTCAAACATCTTTCCACAAACCTTCCAATGTCCCTCTTCATTCCAGGCCACCAATACATTGGTTTTAACGTCCGATACAACTTAGTACTGCCCGGATGAACTGCATAACGGCTGTAGTGTGCATCTTCTAATAGTAATTTCCGCGCCTCTCCTTGTTTCGGGACCCATATTCGGCCTCTGAAAGTCTTCAATTTCTGAGCATTTTCCTCCAGATGCTTCAAATATCCAACCATTCGTTCACTTTTAACATTCTCCGGCTTACATGCTTCTTCTTGTGCTGAACGGATCAATCCTGGTAACCGGCTTACTACACCCATGCATGCGGATGTAATTTTCAGAGGAACTTCTTTTCTGCTTAGTGCATCTGCCACCACATTCGCCTTGCCAGGATGGTACTGAATTTCACAATCAAAGTCTTTAAGCAAATCCATCCACCTTTGTTGTCTCATACTAAGCTCTTTCTGGTCGAAGAGGTACTTCAAGCTCTTGTGATCCGTGTAAATAACAAACTTCACACCGTATAAATAGTGCCTCCATAACTTCAATGCCAGAACCACAGCAGCTAATTCCATATCATGAACTGGATACTTCTTCTCGGCATCTTTCAATTGTCGGGACGCATAGGCTATGACCCGACCTTTCTGCATTAGCACACAACCAAGACCAATTCTAGAAGCATCGCAGTAGATCACATACTCTTCTCCGCTTTAAGGTAGTGCTAACACTGGTGCTTCACACAAAGATTGTTTCAACTTCTGGAATGCTTCTTGTTGTTTTTCAGCCCACACGAACTTTTCACCTTTCTTGGTCAACTTGGTCAACGGAGCAGCTATCGAAGAGAAATTCTCGACAAATCTTCTGTAATAACCCGCCAAACCAAGAAAACTCCGTATTTCAGTTGGACTCCGGGGCGGTTCCCACTTCATCACGGCTTCAATCTTTGCTGGATCTACTTTCACCCCGTCGGCATTGATTACATGGCCAAGAAATTGAACTTCCCTTAGCCAGAAATCACACTTAGAAAATTTCGCATACAGCTTTTCTTGACGAAGCAGCTCTAACATCTGTCGCAGGTGTACCTCATGTTCAGCTTGGCTCCGAGAATACACTAAGATGTCATCAATAAACACTATCACCGAGGTATCAAGGAACGGTCGACACACCCGGTTCATAAGATCCATGAACACGGCTGGAGCATTGGTTAACCCAAAAGGCATCACCAAAAACTCATAATGACCGTATCGCGTTCGGAAAGCTGTCTTCGGAATGTCTGACTCCCTTATCTTCAACTGGTGATAACCCGACCTTAGGTCAATTTTGGAAAAATAGGACGCGCCTTGTAGCTGGTCAAACAAGTCGTCTATTCTGGGTAGCGGGTACTTGTTCTTCACCGTGATCTTATTTAACTCCCGATAGTCAATACACATACGCATTGACCCATCTTTCTTCTTAACAAACAAGATAGGAGCTCCCCAAGGCGATGTACTCGGTCTGATAAAACCCCTATCTAACAGTTCTTCCAGTTGCTTTCGCAGTTCCACCATCTCTGAAGGTGCTAATCGATATGGAGCTCGAGCAACAGGTGCAGCTCCCGGGACCAGTTCAATCATGAACTCAACCTGTCGATCTGGTGGCAACCCTGGAAGTTCGTCAGGAAACACATCCGGGAATTCGTTCACCACGTTCACATTCGCTACCCCCACTTTAATCGGTTGAGCCACCGATACATAAGCTAGATAGGACATCCCTCCTTTACTGATACAGCTTCGGGCTTGAGCAAAGGAGATGACTCGCATTCGCAATCGAGGTCGTTCACCCTGAATCTTTATCCATTCTCCATCCGGTGTTAACACTGTGATGTTTGTATTTCTGCAATCCATGTTAGCATAGTTCGTTGCTAACCAATCCATCCCCACAATCACACCAAATTCATTGGTAGTCATCGGCTTCAAATCTATAGGGAAAACAGTCCCGTAGATTTTAAGCTGACAACCTTCCAGATGTTCAGAAACCCAAACATATCGGCCGTCCGCTATAGCCACTTCCAAGCTTTCATCCATTGGGGTTAACGGTACATTAAGGCGAGGCAACAAAGATTCCGATACAAAACAATGAGTAGCCCCCGGATCAAAAATAACATATACAGGTATGGAATTAAGAGTGAAGATACCTGTCACCACATCTGTCTTCTCACGGGCTTCCTCCACAGTCATCTGGAAAGCTCGCGAGGCCACTGGTCGTCCCCTGTTCTTCGGCTCTTCTTTCTTTCCCACTTGATCATCCCTGGGTCTTTCACTGTATGCTCCAGATTTCAGTTGGGGACAATTCAGGCGAAGATGGTCCGTGGCTCCACATTGGTAACATCTACGCTCTGCCCGACAGTTAATGGCTTCATGTCCCGGTTTTCCACAGTTTTGACAATTCACAGATGTAGTATTGACCCGACAACTGCCAAAGTGCCTTTTTCTACACTTCTCACACCACTTTCCTTCGTCCCTCTGGCTTTTTCCCCTAGACCCGGATTGTTGCGACTTTTTCTGAGGCATCCAACCTTGGTCTTCCGCCTTTCTTTTTGTTTCAACGGCTTTCTTTTCGTCTTCTTGTCGCTTTAATTCGGTCTCCCTTTCTGTGGCTCGATCCACCACTTGCCGGAAAGTAGTTAGTTTCAACGGTTGCACGATTTCTCTAATTCGGGTTGTCAACCCCCGGACATACTTGTCGATCTTTCTCTTTTCAGTGTAGATATGGTGTTCCGCAAACCTAGCTTTCTCCAGAAAGCTAAGAGTATATTCCTGAACATATTGGGAACCCTGTTCCAGGTGTAGGAATTCATCCTCCAGCTTCTGAATAGCTACTTCTGAGCAGTATTCTTCATTGAACTTTGTCTTGCATTGCTCCCAAGGTACTGATTGGGATGAATCAAGATCCAGTGATTTGTAGTAGGTTTGCCACCAATGTAGTGCACCGCTTGTAAGTTGGTTCGTGGCAAATTCCACTTTATTATCATCCGCACACTTGCTTACTCGGAACACCTTCTCGATATGCATGATCCATTCCATAGCTTTGACTGGATCATCTGTCCCCGAGAATTCCTTTGGTTTACAACCAAGGAAGGATTTATACGTACACCCAACTTTCTTTATCGAGGCTTCCCCACCTTGAGTTTCCTTTACTGCCCGGGCACGACTTTCTTCTGGCTTTCATCTTCTGGCTGTCTGTCATGAACACTTTTTGCAGCCTCTTCAGTAGGATCAGGATTGGCACTCGGATTAGGATTGCCACTCGGGTTGGGATTATTCGATAATGCTGGCATCATTTGCCTAACTACTTCTTCCACTATCGCCCGAATGTCAGGTGGATTTTGTCCCACCGGTTCCCGTGCTGGTGCTCTTCGCCCAACAGAGCCGCGTGACCGAGCTGGTCCACTTCTTGCAGTTCCACGCGAATTCGCACCAGTGGGATTGCTTCGTGTATTTCTCATACTTCAAAATTTCAGCAAACCGTTACATCACATATATAATAACAAACTTATATATATATATATCTAACAGTCCATTTATCTATTTTTCTCTCAAGGTTTAAGTCCAGGAATCTAGTCTAAGACACCTAGTTCACTTAAACCACGGCTCTGATACCAACTTGTAACACCCGACTTATTAACAAAAACACCCCAAAAATTTTCATTTTTCAAACCAAATATTTTACAAATAAAACCATAAGTACGGGGTATCAGTTAACAAAATACGAGTACAAGTGTATCACGAAGTACAATACATAAATATTATACATTCTTCAAGCCGGGATGTCACTTTAAATTCTAAGTCCTCAGTCACGGAATTTATCTTTCCCTTTAGCAGGGTCACGCTCACCTGCAGGGACATATCAAATAAACTGTGAGCTATAAAGCCCAATGAGTAATCAAGCAATTAAACAAGCATATATAAGAGAATAACGACAATTAAACTCTTAAACAATTTCTGTCCCAAAATCATGGTCATTGCTGACCGCACCATATATCATAGCCATAAGGCCGCACCAGAATATCATAGCCCGAAGGCCGCACCAAAATCATAGCCCGAAGGCCGCACCGAAATATCATAACCCGAAGGCCGCACCAAAATCATAGCCCGAAGGCCGCACCAAAATATCATAGCCCGAAGGCCACACCAAAATCATAGCCCGAAGGCCGCACCAAAATCATATATGATATACGTGAGATTACTCACCTGAAGGTTTGCTACAACTAGCGTTTGTTGTTCCTTGCCTTGAAATGAAACCCGTAGGATTTTGTCCCGTACCTATAATTCCATTTATTATCAAAATGATTATAGGTTAACAACCTTTCTAATTAACTCTACTACAATAAAGTTCAATATAATGTCGTTATAAACAATGTCTAGTTAATAAACTTTCCGTTTACTAACTTTATGTGAATTTTACTTTTCACCGAGGCATTCGGATCGGTCTACAGTGCCCCCGAGGGGTCGAAAACTCGATATGAAAATTTTCCCAAACTTTTTAGACCATAACGAGCCTATGGTTCAAATTTGAGCTAAATCGGACAAGCCAAGCAAAAGTTAGCGTTTTTGATCCCCTGCCTGGCCCCTGCCTTGGGGCGCACCGCGCCTAGGAGGGGGCGCACTGCGCCTGGGCGCACCCCGCCTGGCTCCTGGGTGCACCGCGCCTGGCGCCAGTGCAGGTTCCCTGGGCAGTCGCGATTTAAGCACTGTAGCTTGCAGTTTTGGTCTATTAAGTCCTTATTTCTGTTCTTAATCGTTTGGGGTTTGTTCCTAAGCTAAAACCTTACATTTTTACAAGGTTTTTAACCATCAAAACGCCCTCAATCAATCATATGAAGAATTAGGGTTCTTAGTTCTAACAACCCCAAATCTTCAAATTCAACAAAAATAACAATCTACTTCCATTTTCTTTGGTTAAGTCTTTATTAGAATGACTTAATGGAAGTATTTCATCAACTTAACAATATAATCATAACTGCAATTGCAGTTTTTGAGCTCTACAAAACCCATCAAGAACAACTATCAAGAACTTGAAGAACTTACCTCTAAACTTCCAATTATACCCTTGTAATTGTTATAATCCAAACTTTGCAACTTCACTTCTTCAAAGATCTTCAGTTTCTGCAGAAAATCAGCCACAAGAACTCTCCCGTAACTCCCAAAATTCTGCACAACTATTCTCTTATATACTCCCAAAAGTTGCGATTTGGTCCTTGAAGTTGCACTTCTTAAAGTTTGGCCACAATTTACAAATTTTAATGACAAAATCACATTTTTATAACATTTTAAGTTCAAGACTCAAAATATTATTACCAAACAAGTCCTTTTCTGCCCAAAAGACCAAATTACCCTTTTGAGGTAAAATGACCATTTTGCCCTTTTTATTATAATTACATAATAAAATAAGTTTTGGCGTTACAGAAATCTTCAAGTAACCCATCTATCTTTGCTATCTCATATTCAGCCATTTTTGATCAATTAAGCTTTTCAAACTCGTATGATCCTTATAAACAATAAGCTTTACACCATACCGATAGTGTTTCCAAAGCTTCATACCAAAATCATAGATGCTACTGCAACATCATGCATCTACAGTCAATTTTGGATACATTCCTATAATCCAATTTAGCTTCTCCGCTTAGCATCAATGCTAACGTCAGAGTTTCACACAAGGTTTATTCCAAACCTTCACAAGATACTTGTGGTCTTTCTACCACTCAGACTTTTCACTTTTATTAGTCAACTTTAATCAACTGAACAACATTCAAGGAGCAGCTTTCTACAACTCTTCTTAATTAACCCGCCAATCCAAGGAAACTACTACTAATTTCAGTCAGATTCCAAGGCGGTTCCCTTTCTATCATAGTATCCTTTCCACTGGATATACTTTATCATCTCTGGCTTTATTAACATGCCAAAGAATATAAAACTTCTTTTTACCAAATTTCATACTTGGAGAATTTTACAAATCACTTAACTCAGTGAATTAACTCCAATGTCTGGTACAAATGTGCCTCATTTTCGATCTGGTTTCGAGAATATCAGATTCTCAGTAGTCAATGCACATATGCATTAACTTGTCTTTCTTCTTTTCAAACAGGCTATGGCTCCACACAATGACACATTCAGTCATAAGAGACCCCAATACAAAAATTCTTCTAGTTGTTTTCCAACTCTGCCATCTCTACAGATACAAATCAATACAGAGCCTAAATAGCAGGAACGGCTCCCAAAGTCAGCTTTATCATAAACTTTTCTCGCCTATCTGACAGAAATTCTGGAAGTTCTTTTCAAAAGAAACATCCGAGAATTTATTTAAAGTAGTGAACTACTCTCACTGCTTTATTTAGCTTGGCCCATTCTGCAGATGCCAACTAAAACATCCTTCCTTTACTAACTCTTATCCGCGTTTAAGCAAAGGAAATAACCGATATTCTTAACAACAGTCATTTACCATGGATTTCCATCCATTTCATTTCTGTTTTAAGAACCATACTGTTCTTATTTCTACAATTCATGGTAGCATAATTCATTGCTAACCAATTCGTAAGCACATTGCTTCAGATTCGCTAGTAGTCATCGGCTTCAGATTTATAGGGAAAATGGTCCCGTAAATCCTAAGCAAACTACCTTCCAGGTGTTCAATATCTAGAACATACTTGCTATCTGCTATAGCTGTTACCAAAAATTCATCCAAAATCGTTGATGAAATATTCCAACAAGACATCAAGTCATCGATCCCAAGCATAGCTTCATGGATCAAATATAACATACACGAGTTATATTCAAAACAATTACAGCGGAGATCATATCAGTCTCCTCACGTGCTTATTCCACAATCTGTTGGAATGCTCAAGATACTACTGGTCCTTTTTAACCATTCACTTCTTCTTTCTTTCCTGGGTTCATCACCCGTTACTCCACATTTAGCATGTGAGTATTTCATAGGGAAGTGATCTATAGTTCCACGCTGGAACCACTTCCATCCCATGCAACAAACTCGAGCAATATGCTCCCATTTTCTGCAATTTCAGCATGTCAACGATAGAGTCTCAACTCTAAAATGTGCCAAGTGCTTTTCCTGCACTTCTTATATCACATCATCTTTTCGTTCTGGTCCCTTCCCTTTAAGGTTAGGCCTAATTCGTTTTAACTTCTTCTGAGAAGTCTACCAATATTTTCTGCTTTTCTTGTAGTCTCAACTACTTTTCTTCCACCCTTGAACATCAGTCAGGGTGAGCACCCGATTTCTTTTTCTGACCACCACAGCTACTACTGATTGTCATGTGGATTTTTCTGCTTTTCGTCCCCTTTTTGCTCCTCATACAACGAAGTCTTGAGAAAGGGTTGATCCAATTCCTAGAGCTTCGCGCCCTAAATGTCTCCCGAGGAGTTTTACAGTTCATACTTCTTATACGTCAGAAGTTAGCAACAGTTAGGCTATATATGTATAATAACAGCTATATACACCTAACTATGCATCATGTATACTATCTCAGGGTTTAAGTCCAGGAATCTAATCTATAGACACCTAGTTCACTTAAACCTCGGCTCTGATACCAACTTGTAACACCCGGCTTTTAAAACAAAACACCCCTGAAAAATTTTTCATTTAAAACCAAGGTTTCAATACCTAAAACCATAACAAAGGGGTATATTTTAATAAACACGGGTACAAGTGTATCAAGGAGAGTATAAAATACCATAGTATCCTTTGAAGCCGGGCTGCTACATACAGCATCTACAAGTCCACTTCTTGAGTCACGGACTTTATCCTTACCCTTATTAGGGTTATGCTAACCTGCAGGGACATTTAACACATGGTATGAGCTACAAAGCTCAGTGAGTAATCATATCTGCAAATAACGTCACATATTTAGAGAATAATAACAATTAAACTCTCAAATAGATTTTGTCCCACAAATCATAGTCATCGTTGACCGCACCATATGTCTTAACCATATAGGCTGCACCAAAATATTTAACATGTTCAGATCATAGCCCTAAGGCCGCACCAATAGTTTCATCATTTAGATCATAGCCCAAAGGCCGCACCAATTTAAGTTCAACAACCCAAAATCATGGTCCTAAGACCGCACCATTTAATTTCAAAGATAATTATCATATCTAACCTGTTATTTGCACATTAATCAAGTCAAAGTTGTTAGCCACATAAATTCACATGTATATAAGAGAAAATAAACATATAAATTCTCAATTACCGTTTCTGTCCCATATTTCTTAGTCACAATTGACTGCACCGTATTTCCTGGCTATATAAACCGCACCACGTGTCATAGCTATACAAGCCGCACCAGAACAGTTCCAACGTATAAATCATAGCCCGGAGGCCGCACCAGTTTATCATAGCCCAAAGGCCGCACCAGAATATCATAGCCCGAAGGCCGCACCAGAATATCATAGCCCGAAGGCCGCACCAGAATATCATAGCCCGAAGGCCGCACCAGTTGGATATAAAATCCAGAATCATAGCCACAAGTGGCCGCACCATTTATTAATATTTTATTTCGTAATTATTTATTGCTCACGGCTCCGTTCTTGTCATTTAATTGACTCACGGCTTATCCGGTATTGCCTTTTCACCATATCGTTAGCTTATCATTTTCGTCCCCCAAACCTGTTTCAACCTGTAACAGTCCAATCAACACATATCATATGTGGTATAAGTGAGATTACTCACCTGGATATTAGTTGCATTTACATTCCGGTTGTTTTTTGCCTTTGCGTGCACCACAACCATTTTGTCCCACACCTATATAATCATTTATATATCAAATGATAATAGGTTAATAGCCATTCCAATTAACTCTAATACAATAGAGTTCAATACAATATCATTATAAACAATGCCTAGTTAATAAACTTTCCGTTTACTAACTTTTTGTGAATTTTACTATTCACCGAGGCATTCGAGTCGATCTACAGTGCCCCCGAGGGGTCGAAAACTCAATATAAAAATTTTCCCAAACTTTTCAGACCATAACGAGCCTATGGTCCAAATTTGAGCTAAAACGGACAAGCCAAACGAAAGTTAGCGATTCGGAAGCCCCCTGTCAGGAGGCGCACCGCGCCAAGGGCTGGGCGCACCCCGCCCTGGCTTGGGTGCACCGCGCCTAGCGCATGCGCAGGTCTCCTGTCCAGCCGCGATTTATGCACTGTAGCAAGCAGTTTTGGCCTATTAAGTCCTTAATCCCGTCCTTAATCGATTGGGGTTTGTTTCTAGGCTAAAACCTTATACTTTAACAAGGTTTTCAACCATTCAAAACAACTAAATCAATCAAAATGAAGAATTAGGGTTCTTAGTCCCAAAACCCCAAAACTTCAAATTCATCACTAATAGCAATCTACTTCTATTTTCTTTAGTTAAGTCCTTATTAGCATGACTTAATGGAAGTATTACATCAACCTAACAACGTAATCATCACTGCAAATGCAGTTTTGAGTTGCTACTAAACTCATCAAGAAATAACAAGCTAGAACTTGAAGAACTAACCTTTCAAGCTTAGGAATCATCAATTCCAAGCCATAGTTCCAATTCCTTGCTTAAATTCCATGACTTCCTGCAGAAATCACACCTCCCTTGCTCCTCCCGTTGCTGCACAAATGGCTAGTCAAAGAGAGAGTCAACTCTCTTATATTTATACTTCTAAAATTTACATTTTTGGTCCTAAAGTTCATTTTCTTAAACTTTGACCACAAAATCAAGTTTTATTACAATAAAACTTTCATTCTTTATACATTTGCCACTAACAACAATATTTTTCATTTTTGGTCCCTCGCATGGTCAAAAGACCAAATTACCCTTTTGCGGTAAAACGACCAAAATAGTTTTTATAACATTTTAAGTCCAAAACTCAAAATATTATTTCAAACCAAATACTTTTCTGTCCAAAAGACCAATTTACCCTTCCAATGTAAAATGACCTTTTTACCCTTTTATTATACTTATATAATAAAACGTGTCTTGGCGTTACATTGGGTGTGAGTTTGTGTCATGGAGGGTGTTATACCAAAAAATTTGAGGAATTATGGCTTGATGGTGAGATAGCAACGCTATCACTTTAACATAGTGACACTATTGTCGCGAGCAGACTTGGGTACTTAGTCTGTTAATGTTCATTTGAGCCAAAACATATCCTAAACACCTCTTTGTAGCGATTGAGCCTTATTTAACCAAAATCGATCGAGGAAAACATACAAGAGCTATGGGAGATCGAATCTAACATCAAGAACGTGTTCTAGTCTCAATGAATTATATTTCTAGTCTTAATATAAAGTTTTAAATTTATTGACCTTAATTTATTTTTATGTTATTATTTCTCCAAAATAATATTTATTTTATCGATTTAAGCACAAAATTTATAATATATATATATATATATATATATATATATATATATATATATATATATATATATATATATATATATATATATATATATATATATATATATATATATATATATATATATATATATATATATATATATATACTTTCAACTGTATTTAATAATCTTATTTATCTATCATATATTAATTGACTATAAGTTGATGGACCATGTATGAATCCAATTACCATTAAAAATGTAAATATTCCAATTCCGATCAAATATACCAATTTCATTTTTAATTTACAACTACAATTTGTGTTGCGATCAAATATGCGGATACACAACTAGTTATCTTTTAACTTTTGTCTTTTATATATGTGATTCTACTTATTATTTCAGACGGAAACCCCGAATATAACAAATAATTTGATGACTCTTTAAGTTATGTTTCATTTTCAATTAGGCCGCGAAACCGATTTACAATAAAGAAATAAAGCAATGGGTTTTGTATTTTTCTATTTCATAGGTAACTTTATGTATACGAAAATACGAAGGAATAGAATTCATACACGGCAGGGCCACGTGACATTCAAACATGTAACCGATAGTGTTTTTGGCCGATTTTGATGCCTATTTTTAAGGCAAACATTAATTTTTTAGATTCCTTTCTTGCTTATACATAATTGCATACGTCATAAATTCTAAAATCTAATATATATATATATATATATATATATATATATATATATATATATATATATATATATATATATATATATATATATATATGTGTGTGTGTGTGTTTTCAAATACATTTTCTAAGTATTGTGTGATTGTAGGACTAAATCTGATCCACTCATTTCCAAAAGGTATGATGGTAAATTTATCTCTCTCTCTCTCTCATCTTCTTCCCTTCTTATACGGGAACTCTATCAAACCCGTGCACACGCCGTCTGCCATCATTGACCACAACACGCCGTCGACCACCACACGCGCTCTGCCATCACCCTCAACCGCTGCCGCCGTCGACACCGGCGAATTCGTCGGCGCCGACGAATCTCATCGAAGACATACCGAAGAATTCAAATCATCCATCCGAATCGGCGAGTCGTCTGCAAACAATTTTAACATTAGATCCACTGCCATAATCCGCCTTATTTTCTCGATCATCTGATTTCTCAGTTCTTCTGTTTGCGTGACTTGAAGATTTACTGCAGACGAGATGAGAGATGAGTGAGGTATTTGAAGACCAGATGAGTGAGGTATTTGAAGGTTATGAACCAAATACTGCAAGCTTTCGGCTGGATTGTCGAAGAAGTGTACATCGGCTAGTCTTCTCGATGGAGGTGAGCAAAAACCCTAACTCAATCCACAATTTGATTCCGAATTGTGTGTTTGGCGTTAATAAATGCAGGGGTTCTTTATTCTGCAACATTCTCATTCTCAGAGAATGAGTTCTTTCTTCTGCAACATTCTCATTCTCAGTGAATTGGTTCTTTATTCTGCATCATTCCCATTCTCAGATAATGACGTTAAGTCATGTTTTTTTTTTTTTTTTAGTATTGCATTATTTAAGAATGTCTATGAGAGAGTTTGTATATATTTTTCATAGCAGACGTATTTTTGAATACTGATGTTTGTTTTAGTTTTTTCCAATCAATTAAAAGTTTATATTGTACATATTCTTTGAGAATTTTTTTTAATACAAAGAAAATGTTCGAGTACTACACATATGAATAACGCATTCTCGTAGAATTTCTTATTCATTCTCTGAGAATGCTCGGATAACTTCGCCGTATAAGCATATCTTCACTGAAAGTCATTAGGGCTGCTTTTGCCCATGCCATGAATGAGAGTGAGTCCAGTCCATCTTCGTTCCCTGGATATGTTGTGTCCTCTATATTCGCTTCGTCCTCCGCCTCTACTGCGCAAAGATTTTGATCCCCCGTTTAGTGAGTCGTGAAAGCACCTACCTTAACAGAATATTTTCAATAACTAAACTTGAATATATTCTCAGAGAATATTGGATTTGTAGTCTTCATTCTCTAAGAATGGTTGGTTAACAGAGTATTTCAATAATCAACATCGGAGAATAGTTGTACGTTGCGATTCAACGAGCACGAAATTAAGTATTCCAGACATGTATTCTTATCAACTGGAATTCAATTTAAATCGGCGATGGCAGGGAGACGGTTAATTGAATCCGATCATATCGTGTCTGTGATTTTAGCATGCGAATCGTACATTCCGATCTTATGGGTTTATGGGGTTTTTACTATTTTACCCTTAACCGGGTATTTTCATTTAAAACACGCGAAATCTTTGATTTTAATTACAAGAATGCCCTTTCTTTACAGCCATTGATTTTGTTGATCTAATGGTCCACGTTCAGTCCTACAGTCACAGTATATTTAACAATTTCATTTAATACTATATATATATATATATATATATATATATATATATATATATATATATATATATATATATAGTAAAGATCTAATGAGAACCAATATTTTCTGGAGAACTCGAGAACCATATATGGGCCTTTAGATCAAAAATTTGGATGGCTGTGATTATCGATGGCGTATTTTTAATTATTAGCAATTTTAATGGCATCTTAGGGTTTTAAAAGAAAATATGAAGGGTAAATTAGACATGTAAAATTCCGGTTCCTAAAAATCAGCTTAATTGGTTTTTAAAACTGCATCGTTCTCTCTCTCACGTCTCTCTCATCATCCTCGTCCTACCTCTCTCTGATATTCTCCATTAAAACCCTAAGCCGATCTAGATTATCGAGATTCCGACAACTAGTTTTGGAGGTAACAGCACCACTCGTCGCCGCCGTCAACAACACCACCCGTCGCTGCTCACTCGTCGCCGCTCACTCATCACTCGTTGCCGACGTCACTGGAGAGAAATTTCTACAATCAATAATCTAGCAGGAACTGGAATTGGGAGGTATGCCTTTTTATTTATATATATTTTAGGTGGAACATTTATTTTTTATGCAATAATATATAATGTTACTCGTTAATATATTTTAATAAGCTTTAATGATCGAATTCGAGACGCATTACTCGGTGGATCTCCATTTGGTCATCCTCTTCAACATGGATTCCTCACAGGATTATCTTTGCAAGTAATGATTAAATTTATTAATTTATTTATATCTTTCAATTTGCAATCTCGTAATCTATTTCACCAAAAAGATTGTAACTTTTTCCTGCTAATAATTTGTACAGCCAAATGGTCATGACCATGGTACCGAGGCTAATGCAGCACGTGTACTTGTTGTATCAAATGATCACATCCACGTAAATAAATGGAATTTTCAACTCGTCGCCGCCGTTACTCGATCTCGATTTTTCTATTTGTTAATTTTTTTTTTAATTTTCAGAGGTGCCTGTTGCTGCTTCTATCTCGGATTACAGTACTCATTTGTTAATGAGATGCTATTTTCTTCTTAAATCAAAATTGAAGAAAGAATCCGAGGTTAATGTTTTTATTTTTTGCTTTGTAACATTGTGGTTTCTGGTATTAGCCTGTGGTATTCTCATCTTTTTGTTGAATATTTTTCCTTTAAATATGATTTTATCACGAGATTAGAGAACACACCATGTGTTTGAGAGAATGCCTCAAAGAACAAATTGTCCCAAAAGTACCCAAATGTGGGATTGAATTGGTTTCTTTTCCCAATCTAACTGATGTTTGGCATGATTATAATTTTTCGAGTGTTTGTTTTATTTAAGATCCATAAATACATAGGTGCATAAATAAATTCGTGCAAATATACATATGTGCACAAATGTGTATGTTCATATATACATTTTGCGCAAATATATATACATGCATATGTGCATACATGTGTGCATACGTACATATATGTTTATTTGTTTTAATACATGTTTGTGTATATATGTGCACATGTGTATAAATGAATATGTTCATATGTTGTGTATATGTGCATAAATGTATATACACATAACTTTGTGTTTTTGAAAAGGTATATATGTGCATAAACATATGTGCACATACGTGGATACACAAATAAATAAATAAATATATATATATATATATATATATATATATATATATATATATATATATATATATATATATATATATATATATATATATTCAAGTGCATATGTGCATATATTATATGCATTTGTGCATATGCGTATGTACAAATATGTATATCTGCATATATGTATGAATATAAGCATTTTTATACATATGTCAATTTATGTATGTATATATGTGTATTTTGTGTGTCTGCGTATCCATGTATATATATGTGCATTTTTATACATATGTGAATGTACGTATGTCAATATATGTATGTATATATGTGTATTTTTATACATATGTCAATGTATGTATGTATAAATGTGCATTTTTATACATATGTGAAAGTACGTATGTGGTCATATATTCATTTTTTATGAAACTTATTCAACATGCATTTTTATCCATTTTTATTAAAGTTTTTGTAGATTTTGAAGACTTTGCCGAGTAATTCGAAGAAGTAAAGATAAACCGAAGACTACATGATTAGAAGCATCAACAACCAAAAAATAGGTTGTAAATTTGGTATTGCGACGCATATGTAGATGATTAAAACAAAAAACCCACTTTTATTTTTTTTGTTTTTTTCAACATTATTCTTTTTCAAAAATAAAAACTGAATATACCAAAAATTATAATTTTTTGTCCTCTACAAATAGACATCCATATCGATGTATAAAAAAACTTTTCTTTATGAGTACATCATGTCTGGATTCACAATGTGAATATGAACTGTAGGCTTATGAATCTGAGTAATTTACTTTTAAAATTTTTACTACTTCAACATTTTAACCATGTGTAAATAATATATTATGATTCATAAGTGAATTTACTCATATTCACATGTCAATAATATATTATGTAACTAATCTAGATCGTCGGAATCAAAATCATCAAAAGCCAAAAAATAGGTTGTAAATTTGGTATTGCGACGCGTATGTAGATGTTTAGAACAAAAAACCCACTTCATTTTTTTTTGTTTTTTTAAATTTTCAACATTATTCGTTTTAAAAAATAAAAACTCAATATACCAAAAATTATAATTTTTTGTCCTCCACAAATAGACATCAATATCGATATATAAAAAAAACTTTTCTTCATGAGTACAACATGTCTGGATTAACAATGTGAATATTAATTGTAGACTTATGAATCTAAGTAATTTACTTTTAAAATTTTTACTACTTCAACATTTTAACCATGTGTAAATAATATGCTATGATTCATAAGTGAATTTACTCATATGCACATGTTAATATCGTATGGTATTGAAAATTTATTTAGTGATATAATCTAAGAAATGTATTTAGAAAATTTTTTACTACTTTAACATTTTAACCATTTACAATATTCACAAGTGTATTTACTCACATTCACACAAAAATTTACTCACATTTACATGAAAATATCATAAGGTATTATGACATTACTCCAAAATATTAATCTGGGTAATTTACTTCAATTTTTTACTACTTCAACATTTTAATAATTTATAATAAATTTACTATGATTTACAATTGAACGCAACTCACATTCACATGAAAATGTATATTGATTCACATGTCAAAAATCATATAAACATGTCAATATCGTATGGTATTGAAAATTTATTTAGTAATATAATCTAATAAATGTATTTAGAAAATTTTTACTACTTTAACATTTTAACCATTTACAATATTCACAAGTGTATTTACTCACATTCACACAAAAATTTACTCATATTTACATGAAAATATCATAAGGTATTGTGACATTACTCCAAAATATTAATCTGGGTAATTTACTTCAATTTTTTACTACTTCAACATTTTAATAATTTATAATAAATTTTCTATGATTTACAATTCAACGCAACTCACATTCACATGAAAATATATATTGATTCACATGTCAAAAATCATATGTTATTGTGAATGCGAATATGAATAAAAGATAGTTCAGATTCACATGTAATTAGCATGTAAATCTCTAATAGCTGAAATTTCAAAAAATAAAATAAAAAATTATTTTTTATATATCAATATGGATGTCTATTTGTAGAGGACAAAAAGTTATAGATTACAATATGATGCTTGTATGTCCACCGTAAGTTGAACAATCGTGTGGATGAGATTAGTCACTTGGCACCATGTTTTATATTACTCCCTTATTGAACGTTTCCATATATATATATATATATATATATATATATATATATACTTATACATATATATATATACATACATATATGTATGTATATATATATATATATATATATATATATATATATATATATATATATATTTATATATATATATATATATATATATATATATATATATATATATATATATATATATATATATATATATATATATATATATATATATATATATATATAGTGTAGATAATAGCCAATGTACCTAGCGTAGCCTGTAGTATATTACGATTCATGTAGTAGATTCATCCCTAACTTGCAAAAAAAAAAAAAAAAAAAAAAAAAAATATATATATATATATATATATATATATATATATATATATACACACATATAAATATAAAGGTTGTAGAAGTCGCTAGGTGGTAAGCGGGCGGTCGACTGGGGCCTAGGACTAGTCGGTCTAAGCGATGACTAGTCGGCGCCTAGACGGAAAGTATTAATTGTAATAACATTTATTTTTTAAAATTTAAACATTACATATATCCCTAAAAATTAATAAATAAGCATAAAAATTTGATAAATCTAAGTGTTTAAATATAAGCGACTTAATGTATTAAGTCATTTTTTGAAATAAATTTATAGGAGTTCTCAAGTTCTCATGAAAATATGAGTTCTTATATGATCCCGGGTAAAGTGAATATACTGTTGTTATGTATATAAGCTTGCGTATTAAACCTCCGATATGACGTCGTATTACATGTATGTCGCTTATTTTCTTATTCACGTATTCTTTATTCCTTGATTTTATGTTCGACTAACAATTATTTAATCCCGGTCATGTCTTCCTCCTTCAACGATTCTTTAGTCTCGATACGACTTCGACTTCCTGCAGGTCTGAAGGAAGAAGAAAGAATCAATGAAGGAGGAAGACACGATCTGGATTAATGAATTGTTGAGTCGAACAATAATTGAAGGAGCAAAGAATAAAGGAATAAGAAAATAATCGATATACATCTAACCCAACGTCTTATTGAGGGTTTAGTACGCAAGCTTATATACATAACTAATAACAAAAGATTAACAAAAACTCAAGTGTTTTGTGCCCAATCAAGAAATGCAATGTAAAAATGAAAAAACGGGTCGTAAACTGTAAAAACTTGTGCCATAACACGTCATGGCACGCGCCATGCCTAGCAGCGCCGCCATGATGGTTTTTGGGACATTAGAGTCGCGCCTCACGACTTGGCACGCGTCATGGCGCGCCTTTTAGAACAGTGATATTGACATCGCAGCGGTCTTTATGCGGTCAAAAATAAAAAAATACCTAACACCCACACTTAGCACAGTGGAAGTCAGGGTCGATCCACAGGAGTTACGTGGTCGAGATAGGTGACAGATTACCAACTGCGGTGTCACGCTACAGTCAGAGGACCTAGTTCCTAACTTTTTCCCAAATACCTCCAAAAAACATAAAATCCAATAATTCAAAGCAAGCATTAACTAACCTAAGCTACTAACTAAACCTTGTTACCTATTGAAATCAGAAGTATATCTCCAAATCAGAAGCAATCAAGGGCAAACCAAACATCCAACACAATCCAATCACTCAAAAATTCATTCACAAGCATAAACACCGAAAAACTGAGCAAATAACATAAACCAAATGATTACCATTAACAAAATCAGATCCAAAGGGTCCAAAACAGTAAGCAAACTATCAAAAACAGAAACAAAGACTCAATGTCAATGGTTGTCACTCCCAAAGACACTAGCCAACTATAACTAACTATTTAACTACTTGAAAATTAAAGATAAAAACATGAAAATACCAAAAGATGGTTGCTGAAGCTAAATCTCGGAGTCAAAGAGCCTTGGGAGTCGATTTCACACCAGATCTTCGCTGCTTTTTTCGACCTAAGAGCCTCTATTTATAGTTGCAAAAATCTCAAAGCCGCGCCGCGCGTAAAGGTTTATCCCCGTTTTATCGGCATTTAAATTCTTT
Organism: Cichorium intybus; assembly: GCA_023525715.1. Classification (NCBI taxonomy): domain Eukaryota; kingdom Viridiplantae; phylum Streptophyta; class Magnoliopsida; order Asterales; family Asteraceae; genus Cichorium; species Cichorium intybus. The sequence goes on from CM042013.1 coordinate 45,447,074, forward strand.
CCACCACGTCGCGCCTTTGTGAATTCCACGGCGCGCGTACGTCTTCGCCTGATTTTGCCTTGATCTTCAAACTTCTTCCAAATTGCACACTTTTGGTCCCTGTTTCCATTATTTCTTTCCAAACAAGTGCTGGCATGAAAAGTGAGAATACCACGATATATATGATATAATTCCACTAAGAATAAGGCTCAACAACGACTAAAATATTCGATATTAGTAAGCGTTGTCAGATATATATATATATATATATATATATATATATATATATATATATATATATATATATATATATATATATATATATATATTTAGAGAGAGAGAGAGAAAAAGTTAGGTTATTATAAGATCCACATTTATTGTGTGGTCGTAAGGACCAATCATAGACAAGAATCCGCCAAATGTATTTTGGTAAATTATAAATTAAATTAATTACTTCAATTTAAATTAAATCCGACAAATATGGTAAATTGACATATATATATATATATATATATATACAGCCAGGATCATTTGAAAACTTATATGTTCGTGACAAATTGAGAAATACTAAAAAATAATTTTTTTTTTTCAAAAAAATTACTTAATGGACTAAGTCGCTTATATTAAGACATTTCGTCAAATTGTTTTTTAAAAAAGTCGATTTTTTTAAAGGTGTACATATGCATAAAACTTGCACATAGACACATTTGCTCAAAAATGCACATATACACATTTCGTATATGCACATTTTTTTCTATATCTTTTTATCAAAAAGGCTTAAATATAAACGACTTAGTACATGAAGTCATTTTAAAAAAAATTAGTCTAAAAGTTCTCAAGTTTTCACGAATATTTTGGTTCTCATAGGATCCTAACTAACTATATATATATATATATATATATATATATATATATATATATATATATATATATATATATATATATATATATATATATATATATATATATATATATATATATATATATATATATATAGGTTATTCTAAAACTGATAATTATTTGTGACTATGTGGACCAATCAGGATTCAGGAAAAAAATCACTTTAAGTAATTATAGGAGTTGGTTACTGGATTTATAGTATTATATTTATTTAAAATTAATTGATTTATATGTCAATTATATTATGTCATGTCCGGATTTAAAATAATTGGTACGTATTTACGTACAAGGTTACACAATATTGATCAAGTTATATTTGCACCCAATTTTTTTATATACATTTAAGAGATTTACAAACAAAATCAATATTTTTTATATTTATATGCATATGCATACAAAATCACATGTATATGCATATATGCATATACAAACTTTTTTCTCAATTTTTTTTTTCAAATGGACGTATATAGAACGTCTGAGATATTTAAATTTTTTTCATAAAAAATTATTTTTTTCATATGCATATTCTATGCATATGCATATGTATATGCATATATGCATACATAAACTTTTTTTTCAATTTATTTTCAAAATGACGTATATAGAACGTCTAAGAGATTTAAAATAAAATTTAAAAAAATCATTTTTTTCATATGTATATGCATATGAAAAAAATTAAAAAAAATGTTTTTTTGAATTTTTTTTTAAATCTTCTAATCGCATCATATAAAAAATTGGGTATATTTTTTTGTTTAAAAATATTGTGTCGAAAAAAGATCATAAAATGGGTGTTTTTGGTTCGTAGGCTTTTTTGGTTATCAATTGAATTATATATATATATATATATATATATATATATATATATATATATATATATATATATATATATATATATATATATATATATATATATATATATATATATATATATATATATATATATATATATATATAGGGTTAGGATCAAATACATTTAACAAGTATTGTATGATTGTAGGACTAAATGTGGAGCGTCCGATCGAAATAATCAATGGTGTCAGATTCAATGGCCTAACTATAAATTTATAACAATTAATTAATCAGATTTTACAATTAAACCCTTATAAATGGTATTTTAGTCTATTAATAAATATTTAAAAAAGGAAATACCTTATTTATCTTCTAATTTTGTGGGACTTATATTTAATATATATTTATCTTATTATATATAATTTATAACTGTATTAAATGATGGCTAATAATTGCAAATAAAAAAATAACTGCACATAAAAACGCAGATGATCACATAATATAATTATTGAAAAAATACAGTGTCATTCTAAGAGAATACATTTCATTCTTGACATAACAAACTACAATTCTCAAATACACTTCATTATTACCTCATATTCCTTTCTGGATCGTCTTCTTGACGTAACACACTAAAATTCTCAAATAATACACTTCATTATTGCCACTTCTTCATTTCTGGATCCTCTTTGCAACTAAAGAATTCTTGAAGACTGGAAGCATTCTTGAAGAATCCGAGCATATGTTCTTCCACATCCTGTAAGAATGGAAGCATTCTTGAAGAATGGAGCATGCATTCTTGAAGAATATGTGTATAACAACCCCTGCATTCAATTCTTAAAGAATATGTGTATAACAACACTGAACTAAACAAACCATGTATTCCATTTTTAGAGAATATGCGTGATATAACAACGAAAAACCAATCCATGTGTATGAACATCATGAACACCATCTCTTACATTCTCTAAGAATACAACATATATTCAAACAAGCAATAATTCTCCAAGAATGCCTCTTTCTATGTATGTACACTTCATTCTTGTCTTTCTCAAATAATAGTTTACTCTAAAAAGAAAGCATCTTGATAAAAAAAAATCTAAAAAATACAGGGGTGTATATCACCTAAAACGACTTCATTATGCATTTTGAACCAACAATCTACATTATTCTCTTATATTCAACACCATTTGAACAACGGACAAATAGTAGTTAGCACTACTTTATCAAAACTTAATCGTATATTGATGGTTCTTCAAAAGATTAAAACAATAAACAACATTTCTATCAATGGGTCATCAAAAGATTAAAACAATAGTAGTTAGCTCATACATAAACAATGGAATGATTAACCGAAATAAAAAACATAAAACAAAAAAATAAATCTAGGGATTCCTATTGAAAGTCATGCACCTAAAATCAAACAATAAATAAATAATCAATTGAGGGATGTGTATAATACAACTTGCGTTTCTATTGCAGTTAAAATTAAACCGTAAAAACATAAAAAGAAATGAAAATTGAAAGTTAATGTTAAAAGTAAAACAAATAAAATAATAAATAATATACATTTAGAAACAATAAAAAATTGGAATGTAAAACCAATAAATAGATACGAAATTATAGTAGCCAATACAAGTTTTTAGTAGTTTGTATCAAAACCTTTAATTCAAAAGAAAACTGAACAAGAATACTTTAAACTTATCACTTCCTATTTTGAAAAAATCGACAAACCGAAAAGGGAATTGGCCCAAAAATTGGATAGTCTTACCTTGTGCAGCGATTTAGTGCCGTTGTCTAAAAAAAAAAGATAACCGACAAGGCAGCGATTTCAGAGAAGATAATGAGAGAAGTTCGAGCCTCGAGGGATAAGTCACCAGTGAAGAATAGCGGATTGGAGGAGGATTTTCAGATAAAATAAAGAGGTTTTGAAATCGTCTCCTAATTTACGACAATAAATTGGTACGCTGATTTGGAAATCGGTTGATACTCCTCGTAAATTTTCCAATCTCCTCGTCTTCTTCACGACTTTGTTGTTGTAGAGGAAGAAGATTCCGGCAAGAATGGTTAGTCGTCAAGGGTTTGGCCGTGAAAAATACAGTTTTGTGGGGATGCCATAAATATAGAATTTAATCACCAAATTTACCATAATATCAGGGATACTTAACATAATTCTAGGGAATTCGAATTACATAATAATTAATTTAATATGTAAAATTTCGAAATTGTGCTTATGAATTGATTGGACCAAATTTAGTCCTACATTCACACAATGGGCGGATAAGATTCAATGTGAATAAAATGTCACATCTTAAAAGCTTGGGGGCTACTTGTCTAAAAATCAAAACTATTGGGTGGATAATACAAATTAATAAGGGTAATATGGTAATTGAAACGAGACCCCACCAGATTGCGACACTTGTCGCCATATGATTTGCTGAGTTTTTTTTATTCCCCCCACCTAGTTTTGGGTCATAACTTTTTTTTTCTTTATAAAAAAAAATTCTAAAAAACCAAAGTTCTTAAAATTTAATTATCTACAAAACAAGCACCATCATGAAAATTTGAAAAAAAAAATTTATTTTTTATTTTTATAAAAAATCAAAAAATTAAAAAAAATTATCAAAAAACTATGAAAATTTAAGAGATCATTCTAGACATCATATTAGTAAGTTTTTAAATACAAAAATTTGACAAAAAGTTTTTTTAAGTGTTCATTTTTATATTTTTAAGTAAAAAAACTCATCAAAATAGCAAAAAAATATACATGATCCAAAAATATTAAAACCAAAATATGTTTATAATTCAAAACCCGTTATGATTCAAAATGAGTTAAAAAAAAACTATGATCCAAAATGATCCAAGATCCAAAACCCGTTATGATTCAAAACGAGTTAAAAAAGAACAAACAACGACAAAATGATTCAAAACTTATAATCGAATATGTAAAAAACAATTATAAAAAGTGTCATGATCCAAAAATACATGATCCAAAACGTTATGATTAAAAATATCATGATCCAAAATGATTAGATCACAATTACGAAAATAAAACGTTAAAATTAAGATTAAAAATATTAAAAATCAAAAAATATACATAAAAAATGAAAGAAAAACAAAAAAAATAAAAAGCGAGTACTGTAGCATTAAAAAAATAAAAATAATAAAAAAATAAAAATAATAAAAATAATAAAACACTAAAAACTGAGTATAATCGAAAATAAAAAATTGAAAAATAAATAAATTTTTTTGAAAAATAAAAAATAAAAAATAAAAAATAAAAAATAAAAAATAAAAAACAAAAAACAAAAACGAAAAAGGAAAAAAATGTGAAAAAAACTCACTTATATCACGATAGACGAACATGTGTCATACATGATCGTATCCTCGAGTCCGTATTTGGTTTCGTGGACGTGCGTCGCACGTGATTGCGTCACACGAAGAAAGATGTTTAGCGTTATTGCCCTTAGGAGAATGATTGGACGAGAAGAGTTATCGCGGTTCGTACCGGATCCTAACCCTATATATATATATATATATATATATATATATATATATATATATATATATATATATATATATATATATATATATATATATATATATATATATATATATATATATATATATATATATATATATATATATATATATATATATATATATATATATATATATATATATATATATATATATATATATATATATATATATATATATATATATATATATATATATATATATATAGGGAGAGAATCAACATAAAACCCCTAATTACACATAGAACCATAGAACCACCTTTTAAGCCATTGGATTAAATGATTAATGGCTGTGATTAAAGATGATAATTAAAAACAAAAATTAATTAGAAATTGTGACAACTGAACACGGAATGACCATTTGGTCATTTTGCAAATGGATCTAGACAAATGTCATTCCGAATCAATCTGTGAACAAGATTTAAATCAAACTTTCTCTCTCTAGAATTTTCTCTCGGTTTTTTTTTTCACGTTTTTGGGACTTGGTGCATAGATATCCGGCCGTCGGAGTGATTTCTGGTCGATTCAGTGTTTGATTCTTGTTCTAATTAGTGTTTACAAGCTTTGATTTCATTTAGATGTTTGATTCGAATCTCACATATCCTCCAGATCGAGATTTTCGTCGTTCAAAGAAGAAAAGTGAAGGAAGTGGGTTCGGTCCTGTAATGAGGAATCGACAAAGATCTAGTCAAAGAAATCACTCTTTTGGAGCTAAACTTTCTTCTAATCAATTGAAGGAAAGCAATTATCAAGCAAAAAACATCACATTCGGTGGAATTACTTTTGATTCCACAATTTGGGGTCCGAGATCGAGTTTTAATTTGGAAAATGGAGCTAGCGGGATGAACTCAGAAGGTATTAATTCTTCTAATGAAGCTATTAATCTGAATGATTCTGGTTCTGTTATACCAGAATCGTTAATTGCTTCTAATAATTTTGATAATGCTAATTCCTTAGTTGATAAATCGATTGCATATGAAATCGTGAACCCATCTGATTCTTCGATTGAAATTGAAACTATGAAATATGAAGTGAATATTACCACAAGGAATCTCGATTTGGTTCATGTTAATCGTGATAAACCTTCTGATAAGGAAATAGAAACGAATTTGATTTTGGATTCGAAAAATCTCATGAAAGCCGACACTGTGGTTGAATCGGAAAATATGATTCTAGATTCTAAATTGAATCGGGATTTGGATAGTAATCAGAACAAAGAAGATGTTGGATTAATTACTGCTATTGATAGAATTGATTTGAAACTTTTAACAGTGGTTGAATCAATGGATTCCGATGATCTTAGATATCCACAAAAAAATCTCGAAATTGCTTCTTCTAAGGAGTCTGTGGGTGTTCAAAATGGTGTAGGATCTGTTTTGATTTATCATGTTGCTGATGTATCAATGGATTCTGATGGTGATCGAGAATTGTAGAAAATTGTTAAGGATTCTCTTTTCACAGTTTCTAAAGAATTTGTGGGTTTACTTGATGAGACTCAACATTATATTATCCATTCATCTTCAATTACGTCTAATGAACATGTTAGATTTCTTGAGTTGGATTGGAATGGTAAGAAAAATGATCATGTTGATATGGTAATTGATAATAAGAAGAATTTGGTTAATCCTTTACAATTGAATTCCATAGAATTTGGTTAATCCTTTACATTTTGGTTTTTATATAAATGTATAAAGATGCTTCTATGTTCTTTACATTAATCGTGGAATTTTGTTTGAATTTTATGTTAATATAATCTTGATTTGGAGTTGGTACATCCGTTTTCAGTGTATGCTAACTATAGATCTGCTTGTGATGAGATATATGTTCATTCATGAACATATGTTCATGAATGAACATGTGTTCAAGCAATTGATCACAGTAACATATGTTCATGCGATTGCAGCTATAGAGAGAACGATAATGATGGTGGTGTTCGATTGCAACAGAAGAGATGAGGAAGAAGTCATTTGATTGGAGCAGAAAGGAGAACGATGATAATGATGGTAATATATTTTGATTGCAACATAAGAGAGAACGAGACTAATTTCTTAGTTTTTGTATACATGTTCGGTTATGAACATGAATAATTTCTTGTTTTTAGTATACATATTCATCAATGAACATATGTTCATCGATGAACATATGTTCAAAAGTGATCAAGTTTTTAGTTTTTGTATCAATGTTCGTCAATGTTCAGTTATGAACATTTGAGTTTTTGTGCTTGATATATGAAGATTCATACATGTTCAGTACTGAACATGAACAATATTCTGCAATGTTCACTTATGAAAATGACCAATTTCTGGACAATACTATTTTCTAGGATTTTGAACACAACGTTCATTGATGAACATACGTATATGTTCATCAATGAACATATACGTATGTTCATCAATGAACATATACGTATGTTCATCAATGAACATATACGTATGTTCATCAATGAACATACGTATATGTTCATCAATGAACATATAAGTGCAATTTACCATCATACCCTTATCAGCCTAATTTGATCTAACGGTCAATGAGATGGTTCTATGGTTCTATGCATAAAAATGGTTCTATGTTGAACCCACCCCTATATATATATATATATATATATATATATATATATATATATATATATATATATATATATATATATATATATATATATATATATATATATATATATATATATATATATATATATATGTATATATATATATATATATATATATATATATATATATATATTTATGTGTGTGTGTATATATATATATATATATATATATATATATATATATATATATATATATATATATATATATATATATATATATAAATATATATATATATATAACAAGGATCATTTGAGGTACAAAAAAGGTTGAGAACTTGAGGCCAAATTTAAACCATTGATCATCTTAGATCTAGGGCTATAAATAAGCTAATAATTTTGTAATTATTAGTGAATTAAAATTCAAAAATTTAAATTATTGATAACATAAGGGTATTAATGTCATTTATAATTATCCTAATTTTATGGGTTCCTAAAATCTCTCTAACTCTCTCTCCACCGCCTACATTTGTCAAAGATCATCAAACCCTAAATTCATCTTAATCGTAACCCACCAGACCTAGAACCCTTCATCACCATCTTCATCTCACTACCACTTCGTGTTTGTTTCTGCAGCGGAATAGAGAAAGATAGTCGAGAGGGTAAAACTAACGGTGTGTGCGTGTTTATGCGATTATGCTACCGAGATAGAGAGAGAATGGTGATCAGAGATCGATTGAGGACCCAACTGCTCCTCCCTCTCTGATTCCTTTTAAGGTCAAGCAAAGGGACTAACATTTTAGGCTCCAAACATCAACGTGTTAAGAGAACCAAGATGGGGAAGAGCACAAGAGACACCTAGCGAAGACCTATTGGTTGTTCGAGACTATTCCATTTCATACGTCAGAGGGATTCAAGGTGACAGTTTCGAAGGGGGAAAAATCAATCCAAATTCTGATCATCTTCAAGCTTCTGGTTGCTGTAAACACTTTGTTGCCAATGATTTGGATAACTGGAAATCTGCTAACCGATTGATGCTAACGTAAGTCTCCCTTCTGCATCGTAGAGTTGTACAATACAAGTTGAAATCTTATCTTTCATGCAATGATGTTTGTACTGCGTGGAATGAAATATGCAGATCACCCAGCAAGATCTAGCAGATACATACTTACCACCATTTAAGCAGTGTGTACAAAAAGGGCAAGCCAGTGAAATAATGTGTGCTTATAATCGAGTCAATAGTGTACCAAATTATGATATTTTTGTGTTTCTATTTTTGATTTTGTGTTTCTATTGGTGATGAAGAAAACAAATCGACACTTGTATCTCTCGCTAGCAACCAGATGGTGAAATCCTCTATTTGTTTAATATGAGGTAATTTCTTTGATTACGTATCTATATGTTTCTTTTTCTTTTTTGTTCAACACTTCCAACAACGTTTCATTTGTCATATCTAAATTGCCGTCAAAAGTTTACGAATCATTATTGGATGTTGATACACCTATTTGTTTTTAAGTATCAAACTACAATTCAAGATAAACAAAATTATAGGCTTCCACTGCCATCTTGAATTCTATCATTGATCTTGTGAATTATATATGTGATTATCCCTTAATTTTTGTTAAATCATTTAATCATTTGTGATTGGATCGTTTAATCATTTGTGATTAAATCGTTTAATCATTTACAATTAAATCATTTAATCATTTACCATTGAAATTATACGTTTAGTTTTACCCTTTTAATATATTTCAAAATTAAACTAATAAAAATATTGATGGAAATTATACTTTAATCACTTCAGATTACGTATTGTAGTGTTAATCATTGATGCTCATAACTATAATCATTGATGATTAAAACTACAATTATTGATGATTATAAATATAATTGTATAAATAATTTGAACATCGGTTATAATCATTTTTTATTATAACTTTAGCTAGGTTTAATATGACCATTAATCATTTATGTGTAATATCGTTATAATCATTTTCTGATATCATTGAATTTGATTTTGCAGGTATGTATCCAAGAACAACAATGATCATGGTGTCTCATCTTTTTTCGTGTATGGTGAAACAAGAAAATTCGAAGCAAACACAACGATATGTGAATTCATTTGTTTTTACAATTATATTCATTAATAAATATAACTTGAAATGTAGGAATTCAGATGTAACTTTTATTTTGTTAATTTTTATTAACTTATAATTAGAGGTGTATTCATTCATGATTAAGAATATTTGGAATTTTTATCCTTATATTGTGTTCTATTCATTTTATATTTTACTATCGTATATATTTTTATTTTTTTAGATATCTAATCATTTATGATTAGAACTACATTGTGTTTTATAATCATTAATGATTGAAATCGTATAACTCAAATGATACAATGAAAAATACATTTTGACCGAAAAATGACAATTATTATCTATTAATAAAATAAAAAATAAAAAATAAGTAAAGGAACTGACACTATATGATATGATATTATTAAAAAAATAAAAATTAATTTATTAGTTTTTTTGGTAACTAACAATCAGAATCATGGATGTCAAGAATCAGAATCATAGATTTTAGGAAACTATAATTTTGATATAATTTAATTAAAATACATAATTTCTAAAATGCCCTTATAATTTGATTGGTCCAGAACTGACCTCACGACCTCAACCTTTTTGTTGGTCTCGATTGATCCTCCATATATATATATATATATATATATATATATATATATATATATATATATATATATATATATATATATATATATATATATATATATATATATATATATATATATATATATTTGATTTTTTGAGAACCAACTATGCCCCCAAGAACCCGATAACTCCCAAATGGTCAAAATTTTCGAAAAACCAAAAATATATGGGCATAAAACGCACATATTTAATCATTTTCGAAATTTTTTTCGAAAAAAACGACTTTTTTTTTAAAAAAAATTTGCACATGGGAAAAAAAAATTGTGCACATGTGCAAACTTTTTTTTACGTACACTTTTTTTCAATTTTTTTTACAGAACGCCTTAAATATATGTTAGAAAAACATCCATAAAATATATGTTAGAAAGATATCTATAAAAAAACTTGAAAAAAGTGCACATGGCAAACTTTTTTTTTTGTCCATGTGCAAATTTTTTTCAAAAAAAAAAGTCGTTTTTTCAGAAAAAAAATTCAGCGACCCGGGCCCATTTTGAGCGTCTAAGAGGCCTATGTGGTCGGTTTTTTGAAAACAAATACCGGTTTGGGAGATATAGGATTGATCCAAAAGGAGTTAGGAGTTCTCGGGTTTTCAGGGTGATGTTGGTTCTCAAAAGATCCTTAGTATATATATATATATATATATATATATATATATATATATATATATATATATATATATATATATATATATATATATATATATATATATGTATGTATGTATGTATGTATGTATGTATGTATGTATGTATGTATGTATGTATATGTATATATATTTATATGTATATATATATATGTATATATATATATATATATATATATATATATATATATATATATATATATATATATATATATATGTATGTATGTATGTATGTATGTATGTATGTATGTATGTATGTATGTATGTATGTATGTATATATATATATATATATATATATATATATATATATATATATATATATATATATATATATATATATATATATATATATATATATATATATATATATATATATATATATATATATATATATATATATATATATATATATATATATATATATATATATATATATAGAAGAAGGATCGTGTAGGAACTCAAAATCCGGTAACAACCGTAAGGACAAATCTGGACCTTTAATATTGAAAAATTGGTTGATAAGATTCAATGTGAATAAAATGTCACATTTTAAAAGCTTGGGCTAGTTGTTTAAAAATCAAAACTATTGGGTGGATAATACAAATTAATAAGGGTAATATGGTAATTTGAACGCGACCCACCACCAGATTGCGACACTTGTCGCCATATGGGTTGCTGGGTTTTTTTTATTCCCCCGCTTAGTTTTTGGGCCATAACTTTTTTTTTCTTTGTAAAAAAAAATTCTAAAAAAACCAAAGTTCTTAAAATTTAATTATCTACGAAACAAGCACCATCATGAAATTTTGAAAAAACATATTTTTTTATTTTTTATTTTTATAAAAAATAAAAAATTAAAAAAATTATCCAAAAATTATGAATATTTAAGAGATCATTCTAGACGTCATATTAGTAAGTTTTTAAAAACAAAAATTTGAAAAAAAGTTTTTTTAAGTGTTTATTTTTATATTTTTTAGTAAAAACTCATCAAAATAGCAAAAAAATATACATGATCCAAAAGTATTAAAACCAAAATGTATTTTATGATTCAAAACTTATGATCTAAGATTCAAAATTTGTTATGATCCAAGATCCAAAACTCGTTATGATCCAAAATGAGTTAAAAAAACATACAACGACAAAATGATTTAAAACTTATGATCCAAGATGCAAAAAACTATGATCCAAAATGTTATGATCCAAAAATACATTATACAAAACGTTATGATTAAAAATATCATGATCCAAAATGATTAGATTAAAAATACAAAAGAAAAGTTAAAATTAAGATTAAAAAATATTAAAAATTAAAAATACAAATCAAAAATTAAAAAAAAACAAAAAAATTTCAAAATCGAGTACCGTAGCATTAAAAAAAATGAAAAAAAAAACAAAAAAAAAATCAAAATCACGTTGGACGAACTTGCGTCACATATGATCGTATCTTCGAGTCCGTGTTTCGTTCCGTGGAAGTGCGTCGCACGTGATTGCGTCACGTTGAAGGAAGATGTTTGACGTTGTTGCCCTTAGGAGAATGATTGGACGAGAAGAGTTCTCGCGGTTTCTACAGGATTTTTGGTTACTACCGGATCCTAACCATATATATATATATATATATATATATATATATATATATATATATATATATATATATATATATATATATATATATATATATATATATATATATATATATATATATATATATATATATATATATATATATATATATATATATATATATATAGAGGCCATCCAAATGAATATGGTTCAAGATAAGTCTCATTCTTGCACTATATTCATTTGAAACCTCCACCATTTCATCTTTCAACTAATTATTAAACACCACTCAAGAGTTTTTTAACTTATATGTTATAATTGCTAAGTATTTAAACTAATAATGATATAATTTATGAGTATCAAATGAATTGTAGTTGAATAGTCTTTTTTTTTTTTTACTATAAAAGAGGACAATCATTTGAGTAACACAAAAATACAAATCACATACAAAGTGATAAAAATCATATAGAAAGAAGAATGTCAAAGTTTAAAGATATTTGTGTTGGCTTGAGTTTTTATTTTATTTTATTTTATATTTGGAGCCATATTACGATGATCATACAACCATTATCGACGAAGAAAATGTATGTGTTTGAAACACATTTCACAATGAAGTTATTATATTTTACTATGTTTTATGTTTATTTTGTAACTCAAACTTGCTTATGTAATTACTTGATGATTTGGATTCTTATTTGAGATTTTTGGTATTCTCATTTCATCAAGCTTTGATATTTTATTATCATGTTTTTTGATATATGTCGAGCCATATTACGATGATCATACAATCATTATCTACGAAGAAAATGTTTCTGTATGAATCACATTTCGCAATGAAGTTATTATATTTTACTATGTTTTATGTTTATTTTATAACTCAAACTTAAGCTTATGTAATTACTTGATGATTTGGATTATTATTTGAGATTTTTGGTATTCTTATTTCATCAATTAAAATAGTATACATCTTCATGTAATACAAGCTTTGATATTTTATTATCATGTGTTATGTTTGTGATTTATAAAATAAAATTTTATTTATATATTTGGATGTTTAGTATTTTGAAAGAACTTTATACATAATTAGTTAAATAGATATTATAGTTTAGAATTTATATTTAAACGGACATTCAAGAAAATTATAAAAAAAACACATGAATACTTGAAGAGATTATTAAAAAAAAAATAACGCAAATAGATCAATAAATAGTTGTTATTGCATTTCTAATAAAATTATAATTAATAATTTAATTTGATCGAAATGAATGATTTTACAAAATACTTAGTAAATCATATATGTAATCAATACTTAAATTTGATTAAATTGAATAAATTTTAAAAAATACTTAGTTCTTCATATACTATAATTATCTTCTAAGAAATGAAGTTTGCTAATATCTAAATATATTTTACAATTACCAACATATTATAATTATTAATAGATGTATTTTTACTTCAATCACGTTTATTTAAAACTCTTATGACTTTTCATGTAATTTTTAATAATAATGTTAACGTTAGTTATAATCAACATATTACGATAAATTATATATTATAATGATATTATCAGTTGAATCATGTTGATTCATTTTAAATAAATATTAGTTTTTATTTGTTTCAAATAGATGATGAAACATGATTTTAATTTTAATGTTTATGTAATTTTTATAATTAGATGTACGTAAAAACACGCTTTTAGTATGTTTATTAAATTAATACAAACATTATTATTAGTTTGTAATCATAAATATTATAACAAAGTTAGATATAATAATTATATTATCACATTAATTAAGGTAGTTTATTTTAATTAAACATTAGTATTTAGTTGTTTAACTGTTTACAATAAAAATATATTAGTTCATTACCAATAAGTCTAAAAAATTTCCACAATATAGATTCCTACGATTTCTTTTATTATTATTATTTTAACCATTATCCTGAAATTTCTTATTGTTAATTTATTATGATATTTTTTAATTAATTATTTCTTTATTTTTTGACTTTTTAAAACAAATGTCTTGATATATAAGATAATTTATTAATGATACATCAACTTTATACAATTGTTAGTACATAGTAAATAACAATGACTTATATTTTTTTTTTAACAAAACATATGTATTATTACTCTAAATACATAATTTTGCTCCTGCGCAACGCGCGGGATTCTCCTAGTATATATATAATAATGGAGCCAATTACCTCACATGCATAGGAAGGGCGAAGTGCTCATCATTCAAAACCTTGTTCATACGTACCGTACGATATTTTGTATATCTTGAAATGCATGTGCTGATAGTCTTCCTGTGCAGAGACTTTAATGCTTAGATGCATTCTTTTCGGGATTCTTCTCTAAACAACTCACCTCTGCATGCTTCCCAAGGACTCTTCCCGCCTCCATTTTGTTAATCTAAAATGTGCATATATACACAGACCACCAGCCTCTATAACTCACACTTCCCTCTGTAGCCATGGCCAAACCCCTCCTAACAGCGGCTTGGATTTGCTTCATATTATCATTCTTTCAATCTTCTTGTAATGCAGCTTCCTACAATGTCAAAAGGTTTGGGGCTAGATCCGATGGTAGAACCGACTCCAGCCAAGCCTTTCATAATGCATGGAAGGCTGCGTGCGCCGCGTCCAGTTCCTCCATGGTTTACATCCCGCGGGGCACCTTTATGACTAAACCGGTCGTTTTTAGTGGACCATGCAGGAGTAGGATCCTGTTTCAAATCGATGGCACCCTAGTTGCCCCACCAAATTATCAGGACATGGGAAACTCGGGGTTCTGGATATTGTTTACTAAGCTTTCTAGGTTAACCGTTCAAGGCGGAACTATTGACGCCAGAGGTACTAAGTTCTGGGCTTGTCGACGGACCGGGAGCCATTGCCCGGCTGGTGTAAGGGTGAGTAGATTTGTGCATACATTTTTTAGATCACGTTTTTCGATCCTTACTAGCTTTGCTGAACTACGTTTAATGTTGCATGCAGTCGATAACGTTCATGTGGTCGAACAATGTGGTGGTTAGGGGACTAACGTCATTGTATAGCCAAACCATTCATGTTGCCGTGAGCAGATGCAGCAACATCGTTTTCGATCGCATGAGAATCATAGCACCAAGCCGAAGCCCCAACACAGATGGTATCATCATTCAATCGTCAACCGGTGTCACCATCAAGAACAGTCTGATCAAGACCGGTGACGATTGCATTGCAGTTGGTCCTGGTTCCAAGAACGTTTTTATCCAGAAGATCGCTTGTGGCCCTGGTCACGGTATAAGGTAAAGGTCCAAAAATAAAAATAAAAATTAATAATTTTTTATGCTGTACATTCTATTAAACGTTTTTGATATATATTGCAGCATAGGAAGCTTGGGAAACAGTTTGAACGAAGCTGGGGTACAGAATGTGACGGTTACGGACAGCGTGTTCACGAAAACACAAAACGGGGTGCGAATCAAGTCATGGGCAAGGGATAGCAAGAGTTATGCGACAAATGTGGAGTTCAGGAACATCATAATGAGGGCTGTGGACAATCCAATCTTCATCGATCAGACTTACTGTCCAAGTAACCGGTGCCCACGTGAGGTGAGCCGGCGTTGACCATGCAAGATTGTATATAGAGTTATAGACATTTATATTTACTAACATTGTAATGAACAAATGCAGACTTCGGGAGTCGAAGTTAGCAACGTGCGATATAGCAACATAAGAGGGACATCTACGACAGTGGAAGCTGTCAAGTTCGAATGCAGCGTCAGCAATCCGTGCAGAGGGATACGAATGCGTAACATACGGCTAACGACTCCAAATCGACCAACCACATCTACCTGTGAAAACGTTGCTGGTTCGGCTTCGGGCATAGTCATCCCTAGAAGCTGTTTTTGATGGATTAGTTGCTGCTTCCATACGTTATCGCTAGACTATTGTAGTGAATTTTCTTTGCCTTCTATTTATTGTTCAATCCTTTGGTTGAATATTAAAAGATGGAAACTATAAAGAAGTAGTAGTATGAAACTGCACTCTGCTCATTATAAGTTGTAAAATCTGGTCATCAATGGCGTATGCTTGTTTTTAAAATTTCTTTGCAGCAAAGATCCAAAAACTAACAGGTTACTTTTGACAGTGAAGTTCAAAATAACATATTTTGTATAAAGGATGTTGGAAAGCTTGGATAATTAGTTAAAATGAATGAAATAACATTTTGTGTTTTCATTTCAATTTAACAATTACACGATTCGACGATTACGACTTAAACCAATATTGAATCATTAGTAAACTCGTTAGTAGACAAATAATATAAAGAATTCGATCCGTGTGGATTCGCCGTAAATAATAAATTTAATAATTATTATTTATTTACCGAATTCGTCCAATTAAAAATCATATTTGATCATTTATGACGAGATTTGATTATAAAAAAATAGAATAAGACTATCCAATTGTTGGACAAATGAAAAGATGAGACAAAAATTAAAATCAACATGAAGATCGTGAACTCTTGACTTGCAAGACTACACGAAAGAAGTTCTGTCCTAAAATGTTTTTATGGTGCTCGTTGGTGGTAATCTATCAATGTAAAACCCTGAAATTTAATGCTGAATATCGTTTGTTACAACACCCATGGAAGAACCAATAAACACAAAATAAATACTCGTAAAGTGGACGAATGCTGGATTGCAGAGGGAGAGAAGAGATTGAAGAGAATGTTGTGTTTTTTGAGATGTGTAATAAATGAGTCCTAAGAGGTCCTATTTATACTAAACCAAAAACCCTACAAGCCCTAAAAAATTGGACCTTATAACAACGTCCGGTCTCTTACAGGTTGCCATATGGCACTTCAAATGCTCGATAAAATCCAATGACTTGGCACGGTTAACTGAAAGCTCATCCAATTTTAAACTTGAAGCTCCTCTGTTCCTAACGGTCGATGTGACATGCGAAGTGCCAACTGCACCTAAATCACGCCATTTCACGAACCTTACGTTTCGCGTCCACGGCCCAGCTTGTCGCACGTGTAGGCTCGACCCATCCCTTAACCTCTACCAAAGCCTTTGGAAGCTCCTCCTGTATCTATGCGAGAGAAGGAAACTAGCAACTTGCTAGATCCTTTATTATTTCCAACAATTCCCCACAAAGTTAGAAAGTTTCCTTTCACCCAGACATATGATGCCACTACAATGCCACAAAGTTAGAAAGTTTCCTCTCCAGTTTACCCCACACATCACGTGCCACCTTTGCGTTCTCACTGAGCATGAATATAGTCATGCACCAATAACCCTTATCATGACCCTCTAGAAGAGAAATTAACCACTAATCTTCTTTTGAGGCGGCATCACCTCTAGATCATATACACAAAGTTTTACAACATCTTTGTTGCTTAGGTGTCTCCAAAACTTTGTTATGAGTTTTACCTCAACCTCGTTCTTGGTAATGACATACTATTCTACCTTATATGGATTTATTATTTTATAATACCTCTATAGTTAGTGACTTCGTGAATACCCTTTAAACTTGAGAATTAGGAGCACTAGTGTCAAGTCGGGTTTCCATCACTAAAGGATTCTATTGTGTCTCTCATGGTAGTTCCAACCAAATCTCTCGTGAGAGGTTTGGGAAGTGAATCTACCAAGTTTCTAACATTAATGGTGCAACTTTTAATTAGTTGTTTCAAAAATCATGTCGAATACCAACATGTCTTGACTTTCTATTATATACAACATTGTATACTTTAGATAGTGTGACCTTACTATCACAACACATGGGAATATGTGGTATTGGAATATCCCAGAGACAAATATCCATGATTAGATCTCTAATCCCCTATGCCTTTTTACCTACTATTGCTAAAGCAATAAGCTCAGCCTCCATCGTCAAGTGAGCTATACATGTCTATATCTTGCTCGCCCAAGAAATAGATCATCTAGCAAGAGTAATAAATCCAACCACTTATGGTTTTAGAATTACTGGTGTGATTTATCATGCTGGCATCAGAATACCCTTTTAGTATATCGAAAAATGACAAGTATGTCAATTAAAGAGCACTTGTCCTTTTGAGGCTCTAGTTGAGCCGGTACTTGACCAAAGTTCACATTTAGTTTCACACTTGAATCAAAAGGTGTGTTGAATTCTTTAGTGTTAAATGCTAAAAATTTGTTGGAATTTTCTCTATTTAATGAGATTCCTCAGAGAAATGTGACTATCTATCATTTTCACCTTGATACTAAGAATGGTATCTACTTCTCCAAAATCCTTCATCATGAAGCTCGATGATAAGTATATCTTCAAGGTGAGTGCCAATGATCAACATACCATTGACATAAAAACAATAATGATTATGTATTTGACTATATACTTGGAATAAATACATGTATCAACACTATTGTGCTAAAATCCAGAAGTAGTCACAATGGTATCAAACCTCTCATGCCATTATTTGGGAGCTTTTTTAAAACTATACATGAATTTAATAAGTCTACACAATTTGGTTTTATGTCCAAGTTTCACAAAACCCTCGGGTTGTTCCAAATAAATCTCCTCATTGAGATAGCCATTCAAAAATGCTATATTTAAATCCATTTGATGAATATATAATCCTTTCAAGTCTGAGATTGTTATAAAGTACTATTAGAACTAATCCTAGCATGTAGAGCATATGTATCAAAGTAGTCAATGTCTTCTTGCTACATGTATCATTTTAGTAATTAATCATGATTTATAGGTAGATATCAATCCATTGGATGATACTTTCTATTTAAAATCCATTTGGATCCTATGAGTTACCTTTCCTTGGGTAGATCAGCTAACTCACATTTTCAATTGCCCAAGATTGAATCCATCTCATTGTTGATAGCTTGGTTCTACAAAGAAGCTTCCCTAGATGTCATGGCTTCATTATAGGTCTTGGTATAATCATCCAAGTTGATGGAAAAAATGACCGCTCTTGTCACTTTTTTTGAATCCATTCAACAAAATAAGAGAGAAAATCATCTCCTAGATTTTTCTTTTTTTCTTAGCTGATGGAAGTGGTTTCTTTGTAAACGTTGATTTTACACACGTTTCACATGTATCAAAAACTTTATTTTCATAATGTATCATTCGTGTAGTTTGAACCTTTTTCAATGTTTTTAGTATTTGCATTTGCTAAAAGTTTATGCCACAAGGAAATAGAACAAACAAAATAATCAGAAAAAATTATTTCATTAGAATTTCCAAAGATTCCCCAAACTATATCATTACTAACAACGCTTGACACATTATTACTACCAACATTAAGACTAACACCCGATATACATGAACTACCCTCATCACAGAGGCTGAGGCAATACATACCCCATAGTTGTTTGCCTTTCTAACATACATATTGCCTTTAGTTTTCTCAATCTTCACATGCTCGAGCTCCATCTTGAACCTTACTTTGTCAAATTTATCTGCTGAAATCAGGCCTTTCAAGATTCATGGCACATGTATAATATTTCGAATAGTCAACAAATGATTGCCATTGAACTCTAGGATCACGTCACCTTTTATAAGTAGCTATTCCATATGTCTATCAACACAGACCATAACTGTCTCGGGTGTTGCATGACGGAAAGTGCATATACGATCTCGTTACACACATGCATAGTGGCTCTCATATCAATGAACCATCCACGAGCTGTTATAGTGGCTAGTCTCTCCGTGCATACGTGGCATGGTCCGACCCTTTTTTGGCTTCAAGGCTAGGTAAATCTGTCATTGACGCTCTAATATCTTTAACTCCCACTTCCTTGGTCTAAGTTGTTACTTTTTTTAACCCAATTTTGCTTTTTTGGGGAAGAAACCCTAGCTGACAAGTGGTGTTTAGTTGGCCTTACTTTACCTTGTTTTTCGCTATTGCGAGTTTCCTCCTTAATTCAGAGGTGTTTCAATAGATCATCTAAGGATCAGCCCTCGAATTTATGCATCATCCTCTTGGAGAAGACATTCTATTGATCTTTTGTCAACCATTTGGAACTCTAAGTACCTTGACACAAGGTACTTGTTAATACCTTCCTCATATGCCTTGTAGTTAAGCTCCAAGGCTTTCTCGAGCTCTCTAGGATCTATGATCGGCTCGTAGATATAATAAAGGTGGTCAGATTGGGAATTCTTGATATGTCCAAGAGATCAACTTCTCAAACTCTTTACACAAAGTCCTCATCTTTTATAGTTCAGAAATTGCTTTCTGATTAGGAGCCTTTCCCGCTTCCGGGATTGGGTCATCCTCGTATAAGTCATGTTTTTAAATGAGAATACCTCATTAAAAAAATAAAACATTAAAACTGAGTAATCCATTACACATTACATTGTAATCGCTAAAGATATAAAAATGATTAACAATCAGCTCTCTGTGTCGTGGTGTGGCTTGTATTTTTCTTTATCTTTCTACCTTTAATTTAATTGTATATATGTTTTCTTTGGACAATTCTATATAACTCTAGTGGTTAAGTTTATAATTGAAGAACTTTTCTTTGTTTTTATACCTCATGTTCCATCATAAAAGATTTACACATGGACTTAAAAAATCAAATAAGTTATTTTAAGAATTTTGTAATTGTTATCAGATTAAAATTGTTTTGATAAATTGATTACTACAAATTCACTCTAGAAACCGAAAAGTATATTACAAACTGAATTTGTACCCATTTGGCAATGTTTTTAATGTATTCTCTAAGAAAGTTCCATGTCTCCTATCAAAACATATAAGAGGCAACTTGTCACAACTTGAATTGAGTTCGTATATGCTCCTAACTGAAGAAAAAAATAATTAATATATTTATATGGTTTTTTAATAAGGCTGAATATGTCCTTTAAGTTTTGACCCATGATAAATTTATAAAAAATAAGGAACATCAAAATCTAAAGGTTATAGTTGCATATCTGTAATATTTTTAAGAAAACCTGAATCCCTGCCCGGTATATATATGATCTTGGATTATAACAATGAGAATGTGAAGAGCATGAGCCAAAACATTGAAAGAGCAAAGTAAATACTTGTATAAGTTATATAACATTCAGAATCAATAAGAAAATCTCTATAGTTCCTATAATGGGCGTATCTTGATAGATCGAGTGAACCACTTAAACTTTTTGTTCTTGTTTGGTTGGTTTTTTCTTCTTGTCATTCATTTTAGCCTTGATTAAATCATGTAGAAAAAGAGCATCTATCGACATTCTTAATCCTAACATAGATTTCTAGAACGTTCCTCAATTCTATCAATGAAGTTAATATCAATCAATAGTTTGGCTCGGACCAACTCGATCTGACTCAAACTCAGCTAAAAATAAAAGATCATCGGCTCCTAGCGACTGGTGCAGTATGTGAAGTACAAAGTGCGCCTAAATCATGCCATTTTGTGAACCTCGCATCTCGCATCCAAGGCCCGACTCAACACCTATGTGGGTTTGGCCCATCTATTAACCTCCACTAAAGCCTTTAAAGGCTTAAGGCAAGGAAAGCCTTGTAAATTATTCCAAGATTATTCCCCCCACTTGTGTGGGACAATGAAACTAGCCAACTTGCTAGCTCCTTTATTATTGCAAACATTTTCTACACACACATACATACACATACACATACACACACACACACACACACATATATATATATATATATATATATATATATATATATATATATATATATATATATATATATATATATATATATATATATATATATATGTGTGTGTGTGTGTGTGTGTGAGTGTGTGTGTGTATCCCCATAATATCTACAACATGAGCATAACTTTTATCGGATATGTATATGTACAACGTAAGCAGAACTTCTACCCAATATTAGTATTGACATGTACAATATGATTAGCAGAACTTTTAGCCAAAGGGGAATCTACTAATGCTGAAGCAATCACTACTATTTTGCTTTTCATACTCAAAATTGTTGTGTGCTAGTTCATTAAAGCTTCAAAACTTTTACCTAATATCACCTGTTATTTTGTAAGTGGTGTTACCCATTGTTTAGTAATGATCAAAGTGGCGTTCCTCATTGTTTACAAATTATACTTATTTTAAACAATATGATAATGTATATGTTGGATTAAGGTGTCTAAGACAAACTATAATTGATACATATGTTTGAACTGATGGTAGCATAGTCCTTTTGGGTTGCCCTCATAACTTAGCAGAGGACAAGATTGCATATAGAGAGAGAGATTGATATATTATGGAGATAATAAATTAATCAGAAAAAGGGAATAAATATTTTGTTAATATATTATGAAATTAATATATTAATTAGAAATTATGATATTTAATTAAAGATTAATCAAAAATTAATTTGGAATTAAGTTTGGGATTAACTAGATCAATTAAATACACAGGGGTTGAATTATAATTGTTCAATAGTTGATCAATTGGTAAATATATATACTATATATATGTAGACGAATATATATATATATATATATATATATATATATATATATATATATATATATATATATATATATATATATATATATATATATATATATATATATATATATATATATATATATATATATATGTTGTAGAAGTCGCTAAGCGGTAGGCGAGCGGTCGACTGAGGCCTAGGACTAGTCGGCGCCTACGCGGGGAGTATTAATTGTAACAAAATTTATTTTTTAAAATTTAGATATTACCTAAATCCCTATAAAATGAATAAATAAGCATAAAAATTTAACAAATCTAAGTGTTTAAATAAGTAAGTCATCAAACATCAAAATGTTTAGACTAATTAATGACATTTTTGATAATTTTAATCATCAATAATCATAACTTAGCCACCGATTATCATAATTACTGACATTTTCTAAATTAAAATTTTAAAAATCTAAATATTTGAGTTTTTTGAGAATTTGATAATTTTTGAAAATTTTGGAAATTTGAGAATTTTTGAAAATTTTGAAAATCTGAAATTTGAAAATTTGAAAAGTTGAAAATTTTGCCGCCTAAACCCGTCCAGACCCGCCTAGGGCCGCCTAAACCCGATTTTGACCGCCGTTGACCAAATCCACCTAACTTGACCGCCTACCACTATTCGTAGGCAGAACCCGCCCACCAAACGCCTAGGCGCCGCCAAGGCCGAATTTTACAACACTGATATATATATATATATATATATATATATATATATATATATATATATATATATATATATATATATATATATATATATATATATATATATATATATATAGGGAAAGGTTCAAGTAAGAACCACTAAAAGGTTGAGAACCGTGAGAACCACTAATTCACACTTTAATAAAAAATTACGTTATACTATTCACAATTTAATAACTAGAAGTTTTATTATATTGTGAATATTGTAAAAGATATTAAAAAATAATGAAATTTATTAAGTAAGATGTATTTTCACATAATAAACAAGTGTGAAAAAACAAAAAAACAATAAAAACATAATTTTTAATGTGTGAATATCGTTTCTCACGGTTCTTAACCTCTATATATATATATATATATATATATATATATATATATATATATATATATATATATATATATATATATATATATATATATATATATATATATATATATATGTTATTTAAGGAGCCTTTCTTATTTATGGCAATGATAAGTCAACTAGCTTGTATGATAACTGAGTTATCATATCAGAAGCTTAATTATGGCAGTTATCTGTCATAAGACTTCTTAGTTTTGGACTATAAATAGAGGCCTCCCCACCCCCTCATTCCATGCCATCTTGAGGAGTCTCCTCCTCATTCTCTCTTGCTTTCTTGCTTGCCAGGGTGTTGGGTGTGAGCCATTAGAGGCATTACAATTGTGGTGCTACCTTCCAAGAGATCTAAGGATCAAAAGGTTAGTTTTCTTTATGAAAATTTTTATTCTTATTTTGTTCATAGTTATAGATTCAATAGATGAAAACATAGATCCTTTAGGGTGCATCTAAACTTAAGTGCTTTAGGTTCATAGTTTGCTTAAAACGCATAAGTGGAATCAAAGCTAGATCTGTTTTATGTTGAAATGTTATAATAGTTGAACTGTTAAAAGGATTTAATGGAATTTAATCCTTAGTCTCAAGTATTTCGAAATATGCTAGGGTTTTTGAGAAAACCCTAGCCTCCACCCTTATTCTCGAAAATAAGGAGGTTGTTATTAGGGTTTCTCTATTTTTGGTAATTATGATTATCTTGTAAATGGAAACTCTTGACCCTTATTTTAGATAACTTGGTGGGTAAGATTAAGATTAAATTAAATTGTTTAATTAGTTAATCCTTATATGATTTAATTAATTTAATTAATAGTTAATTAAAAGACAAACATTAAATCACTTTAGGTTTAATTTTAAATTTTAATTTAAATGGTTTAAATTTCGAAAATTTAAAAGGACAAAACCTAAATATTTTAAATGTTTAAAATACACCTTATACATATTATTATTAAAAGTTAATACATATATGTATAAGATTAAGTCAGTCTAATCGGTAGTATGCCTCATTCAGAAAACTAGTCTATAAAGGGGTATAAGGAAATTGTTTATAAAATGGCGGTTGAATGGGTGTCCACTCTCACCCACCGCTCCCTTGAGCAGTGGACTGTCGTTAGCAGAACGGGTTTGATGGGACAAAACAAATCTCATTAAAAGTATAATTATATTAGTGACGAAGTACTAAAACCTTTAAAAATCCCAATCTAGTTACTTAGGAAAATGTGAAAAGTATGCTAAGCCATGAAGTTACACATTGCCCTTTATGGGTCGTTAGTTGAGCATGCCTGGTTAACCAGCACACTAATGGGGATCCATAAAGAGTGGTGATGGGTATCTCGTGTCTTTGTCATTATTGATGGAGCGTGTGGATAATCGGCACATCAATCGAGATGATAAGTGACATTGATGTTGCCAAGTAATTTGCATAGTTATTTCACATCTTATTTGTGATCCTCGGTATCCCAATCACAAACAGAAGAGCATAATCCGAGATTAAGCATGTCATTGACTTCGGTCAATGAATCTCACAGGTCTAGGAATTTCATTAGATTGAAATTGATAACAGTGTATCTACCTTAATGACCATTATGTTGTGATTACGGCATCCCTCTTCACACCATAGTTGAGGCATTTTGGATCCTAGCCTTATCAAATATTAATTGGGTAATTATTTATAAGGACAAAAGTTAAACTAATAAATTTTGATTTTATAGATGTCTTAAGATAGTGTCAACTCTTCTCCTCCTCCTCCTCCTCCTACATTCATTACTGAGGGCTTCAGGAAATTCTTACTGAATATGAATAAACTAACTGGACTAAACTACGTGGATTGGATCCGCCAATGGAGATTGGTTTTGAGATATGTAGACAAAGAATACATCATCGACTTTCTGCTTCCCAGCCTGCCTAAGCATGGTGTAACTCAACAGTTGATTGACCACCAGGACCTCCTGATTAATGAGGACGAAGAGGTTCGTATGCTCATGCTATTAACCATTGACCCCGCCATCCGCAAGGATTTCGAATTCATAGGGCCATGCGAGTTAATAAACTGGTCGAGGAAAAGTTCCAAGAACCGGTCATACAGGAAAAGCTTAGGAAATACAAGAAGATTAGTAGGACCAGACTAAAGAAGGGAGGAAAGGTTGGTGAAGATTTCCTCCAGATGGAAGGATACATGGAAGAACTATACCAGATTGGTCACCCTATGAATCATGAGATGAGCATAAACTATTTGCTCGCCTCTCTGACCAAAGAGTATAAACCGTTCATACAAATTTACGAAGAGAGGGAAGATCACAAGACCTTCAGAGAAATGTTTCCAATGTTGACTCTTTATGAGTCGTTCATGAAGAAGCATAGTTCATGATTGGGTCCAGCTTGGAAGCGCATCGGGAGTCCACCTGAACGAGTCCTGGGATGTCTTAAGCTGGGAATCCACGGGGCAACGTATAGTCACAAGAAGATTAGAAGACACTCCAAGGCCAAACGATTTGGCAACTCAGGTATATCTAAAAACTCAAAACTCATAATCCTTAATTCCTTAATACAAGATGTGATTGTCACATTTTCTTTGTATGCAGGGTCTCAGTAGGACGCATGACTTTACCGCATGGGAGCATATTTGGATTGGATCTCGAGCTCGTGCATTTTATGGAGTTTAGTTAGATATTTTTTATATTGTTATTAGTCAGTAGACAGTATGATATTGTTTTTCACGTAGTACATTGTTTGAGGATATTTTGATTTAATAAAAGTTATTTTGTTTTAAAATATGATTATTTAAATTATCCTTGAGATGTTGTGTGAATGTATTGATCAATAACTTGAATGTTGATGCATCCAAAGTGTATTGGATTTATAGATTGTGTTCGAATGATTAATAAGATAAGTTTTATAAGAATTACTTCAACCAAATGTCTAGTTGGACAGGACTTTGGAATCATTTGACTTAGAGTCATTTGATGAAGTTAGTTCTTGATAAAATTGGTTATTACAAGAAATGAATCAACCAAGGATCCAATGGACATGATCTTGGAATCAATTGACTTAGAGTCAAATGATGAATTCATGTCTTGAATAATTAACAAAGTCATAAATTTACATAATAATGTAAAAGACGTTAAGATTATGAGCAACAATCACAATGATTATTGTGAATTACTCAAAATCAACAAGTAAAACACAAATTAGTTATACTTCCAAATATTTGCCATTCGGAATGACAAATACAACTTGACTTATTAGTGATTAATTGAAATCTTGAATTGTTCAAGGATTACAAGGGAAGTATAAGATCAACAAAACCTGAGTAAAACACAACTATGAAATTGTTTCACAGTTCATACTCTTCCAAAGAACATTAAAGGGTTATACCGTGTCTTAGGAAAGATAGAGCATTGATCGAAACGGTCCGATCCCTGATGTATCAAATATGCTTCCAATAAGCTTCAATAAGTTAGACATTCAAC
The DNA here is from genome assembly GCA_023525715.1 of Cichorium intybus. NCBI lineage: Eukaryota > Viridiplantae > Streptophyta > Magnoliopsida > Asterales > Asteraceae > Cichorium > Cichorium intybus. The sequence goes on from CM042013.1 coordinate 45,474,717, forward strand.
CAGTTAGTCCATAAAAACATATTCAAACCACATCTCAGACAAAGTAGGTTACTGTCTGAAGTGTATAGCGAGATTTTCCCCACTTATACACAGAAAAGGGTCCAAGGTTATGTTGTGCTCATCTGAACCACATAACTGGTCTGAACCTGTTTGGTAATGTCGTTTCATTGGCCATCCCGGCTATACCTATGAATGTGGAGTCCTTTTAGAAAGAATTAACATTCTAAGGAAATAGTGGGAGCTGGAGTAATCCTGAAGGAGTTCAAGGATTAGCCAAAGTGAAGGAACCTCTAGTCATCACTAGAACTTGACCAGAAATCAGATTCCTGTCAAACCTGACATATCCTTCTCTTTGCATAGTATTAGTCACCATCATAAGGAGTTATGATCTGGGTGACATGTCGGTTAGTGGTAAAATACTAAAGTTGGTATGGATTAGCAATCCTGCTACTTGGAAGCATTGGTGAGCCCGGTTGCCACCAAATAAGAGAACTTAAGAACGAGACTCAGTCTATGTGACGATTTGACTAAGTTTACACCTGGTCTGAGAACTAGTGGGAGTAATTGAATCATCAAATTGAAAACAACATAGATAGAAATTTACTTACATTCTGTGTAAGAATGGTTGAGTGATGTAATACTCATAGTCATGTGATTGACTCTGAGAGAAACGCTTTCAACGGAACAAAGAAAAATCTGAAAAAGATGTTTGCTATGAATGCACCTTGCAAGTCATAGCAAGATCGGATGATCCAAACCGCTTTCCTGAAATGGAAAACCACAAGGGTTGTGTGCAAGACACAACCAGTAGGGTTTAGAACATGCCGATACGAAAGGTACATAGTCCCGAAAACTCATATAACAGGCACCTCGCATAAAAGGGTATTCGGATTCTCAAAATATGCAAAAGGTTTGGATTTTGTGGACAGTCTGAAAGAGTCCTATGATTATGTCAAAAGTTTTGGACCCTGGATTCACAAAGTGTGTCAAAAGGTTTGGATATTGTGAATAGTCTGAAAAAGGTTCCAGAACTATGTCAACGCTAGTGGGAGTATCATCGCAATCTACTTTTCAATGTATGTCGGTTACATGTTGTTTCTAGAAATCTTCTCTTATCATTATAAAGTATAATGACTTGACATAAGAGAGGACTCACTTAAAGGAGATATGATATACTCAAGTGGTTACCAGTAGCTATAGGATATATCAAGTCGTCAGTAAATAATTTGTCAGTATGAGTATGATCTTGATAAGATTCAAGATGCACAACTACAGAAAATGGTTTTCTTTAAAACATGACACAATAATGATGAGAAATCTATGGATTCTGAAAGGGTTCAGGATAGAACAGATATTGGATTTAATAAGCTGCTACGAAGAATCGATCATATGTGTCGTGGAATGATCTTGATAACTTAATGCTTAGAGCATAGTGAGTTGGATTCAGGGTACAGCCTGGCTGAGGATACTAAACTGGACAGTAAAACACACACATGAGAAATCATTATGCAATAATAGGAGGAATATAACAAATTGAAATAAGTTTCAAATCCGTAATTGACACAAAGAGACTTCATGTGTAACAACCTAAAATTTTAGTATATGAAATAAGGATTTAAAACTAAGAATTTGATGTTAAGAGGTTCGATATCTAGTTTACTTTAAATGTACACGGAAGGGCAAAAAGGTCAAGGAATGTGAGAATATGGAAATTCGACCCAAAGATATGTTCAAATGGAAAGTAAGAAGTAAAGGAATAATTAATAAGTAATTATTCATAGTTTGAGCAAAAGGGTATTTTGGTAATTTTTAATTACCATTATAAAATGAAAATAATCATATTTTCATTAAGGATTGAAGTATATGGACTATATTATAGTTATAAGTATGAAGTATGAATGATGAAAAGATAAAAGTGAATGAAAAATGCAAAATGACCAAAAAGGGTATTTTCGTCATTTTGAAATATTTAACCTCATAATGAGATTTTTATGTGTTAGAATGTTCTTAATGTGTAAAATAAGTTTATAAGTGGGGCAAAACTATAAAACTTAGAAGTTTCAAGAATTTAAGTAAGTTTTGTGCTAAGAATGAGAGGTGTGTAAGTATAGGGACCAAGTTGTCATTTCCTCAAAGTATGGAAGCATAAATAGAGGATTTCTCCCCCATTCTCTTTTTTGGAATGATCTCAGCCATGGAAGGAGGTGAGGATGGCGATTTTGCATAAATTCAAGAAGGTTTTGGTGCTAGCAACGTAGTATGGTCGAATTCCTCGAGCTATTAACTCATTTAAGGTATGAATTCATCATCTCTAGCTAGAAATCTCATTTGGGGTTTCATGGTCGAATTTCATATGTTGGATGAGGAGTAATTCATGTGATTCCAAGTAGTTAGATTATGTCCTAGTCACCTTATGATCACTATCCAACATATGGATAAGTAGGAATCATGATTTGATGTTTTTTGATTCTTATGAACCCTAGAAATTGGGGGTTTATGGTCATAGTGTTAATTTGATGTAATTAAGTAGTGATAATGATGTTTATGGATGAGAGAAACCCTTACAAGTGGTTTTATAAGGATTCCAAGCAATCAAGAATAAGTTTGAACTAAATGGTAATTGGAAGGGTGGAATGGAATTGGTGATTCCATGAATGAAACCCATAGAAATGGCTAATGAGAGTCATGAATTGGTAATTAATGAAGTATGTTTTGGGTTGTAAAACCCCTAATTTATCTCCCTTTGATTGTATAAAGGTATATATAAAAGTTAGAAAGAAATGGACTCTTGTATTAGAATTTATGGCACATGGGCTTCCTTAGAGCTCTTGTGACATCATGTGGTCTTAAACATTAAGTCATGAACTAAATAAGACTTAATGGGATTAAAAATATGTTCTTGACATGCTAGAAAGTTAATAGAAGCTATTAGTAATGTTTTGTTAAGTTTGGAAACAGACGAAACCAAGAAATTGACTAAAACTACAAAGAAAGAACAAAAAATTTAGAGCTGAAAAATACGGTCTGCAGCAGTATACTGCCCGTGTGGTCCTGACATGACCCCGTGTGAAATTGGGCAGTAAGTCTGGACATCTTGGACGTCCTACACGACCCCGTGTAGTCTTACACGACCCGTGTGACCCGAATTCATGCAATTCACTCTCATTATGACCCTATTTGAGTAGTTTGATCCCTTAACCTTTAGTATATGTTTAATATAGTGTGAAAACATAAAAATGAGTATAGTGGGACATGGGTTAAGTAGTATTTACATGTTGTTAAGACCTAAATGTTTTAATAAAATGTTAATGAACTCCTTAGGAAATTAAGGAGTAGAGTTCATGGAATGGAAGAGACAACGGAATGGAGTAACCCTAGTTAGACTTTTCTAACTAGCCAAGGTGAGTACATGACGATTTTTCTGAGTACATAGCAACAAGTTTTGTTTTTTTTATGCTAATTGATTTATGTTAATTGATTGAAATGGTTTGCAAATGATTCTAAAGTTTAAAGTTTTAAAAGTTGTTTTATGCAAAGGTTGTTATGATTTCTATATGATTTAATGATGTTTATGATCGAGACCAACATGTAATGAAATGATAAATGAAATATGAACTAAATGTAAGAAATATGAAAGACGTCCGGACAAGGATCTCACCCTAATGAGGGGAGGTCAAAAGACACTACTGAGAAGGTACCTCCCGTCGTGAAGTAGTTGTCTCAGCACGCCCTTATGGATAAATTTGTTCTATTCCATGAAGGGAAGAAAACTAGCACGTGCTCATGGATAGATTGCTTTTATTCCGGGGAGGGAAGATACGGGGAAACCCGTATGAAACCAATTAATAAGAAATGAAACATGAATTACAGTTGGTCTATGTTTTGATAAGAAAGGGTTTAATTTATGTTTGCTTATGATAAAGTGGAAAACCTAATGATTTTATGATGATGTATTGACGTATAATTTCATGTTTTGACAATAAAGTGGATTTTGCAGGTTACGAAATGAAAGGAAAGTTTTCTTGGTTTTATTATAGTTAACGATACTTAAATTGATTTAAACTTGTTGGGTCTAAAACCCATGTATCTCACAAGGCTTTTGTCTTACGTACGTTTTTTTTATGCTATGTGCTTAGGTAATATGGGCAAGAGCTAGCTAAATACCTTAGCTCTAGTGAATGAAGCATTTGGGACCTCCGTATAGTACATGTAAGTTTAAATTATGGTTTGATGTATGAAGTCTGTAACCCCCGTACTTATGTTTTAAAACAAATGATGTGGTTTCTGCCGGACCACGTTCGTAAATTATAATATTTTGTAATAAAATTTGTTTTAAATTTTGAGTATGAAAAGGGGGTGTTACATCATGGTTGAAGAGTTTCGTTAGGATAATGATGGAGCGCGCGTGGTTCACCAACACATCAGTTATCGGCTTGAAATCTTCCTGACACGATAGGGTGAATCCCATTGGACTAAAGATCCCGATAACCATGAGAAGTCACAAGACACAGCACCATTTCGGAAATGGTATTAGGAGAAGAAAAACCAAGATGACACATTGAGAAATCGTCAGAATGGTGTCCGATAGGATTGTCTGCAGTGATGTGTATCAATGAAAGACATTCTGGATACATAGAAAGAGTGAAGGTCATTTTGGGTATAAAAGACATATAAATATCTTAATTGAAAGTTTAATAGAAATCTAGAAACATATAATAGTATTATAATAAATCTGATATGGTGATTGCCTCGTGGAGACTTGGTAATAAGCAGGAGTAGCTGCCTATCAAATTAGTGTTTCAAATTTGCATGTTTCACTTCCTGAACAATTGGATTATTCAAAACATCCACAGTCGTTCATACTTTCAGAAGTAAGTAGTGAACTAAGACCGTCATGAATTGGATTGTAGACTGTCTAGGGGTTAGACATAGCAATGGCATTGCTGCAACATTCATGAGTACTCAGAAATGGAGATTTGAGTATTGGATCAACCTGCGCTTAGGGAATTACTTCATGGATTACATCACGAGTAATTCTGAGATGATAACATCTTATGGTCTTAAAACGGAGACATATGAGTTAAAATTTACAAGTCAGTTGCCCATTGATAATACGTAAACGCATTGGTAACTTGATGTTATAAAACGTATTGTTGTGCACAAATTTGATGAGTATAAGACACAAGCATATGAGTCAAAATTTATTCGTTCCTTTTTCCCTAACGGGAAAAGCGATATCTGTGGGCCCCTCGGTGATTTGGTGTTGACTTGGTGCTAGTCAGCTAGGACTAAAATGATGTGTTCAATTAAAATCCTATGTCATTACAAATCATGGAACCGGGAAACATAATATCGGACTGAGATTGATTCTAATCTATGTCTCAAGTCCGAATAATACCTTGTAAGAACGAAGTATCATATGATCACTTTATCTTAGGACACATAACTGACTAGGTCAGCGTTCCGCAGCAGCTTTTGGAAGCTACGATTTGCTTATCAATTCAGAAACCATAATGTATTATAGTTATAGACATATCCAAGTGGGAGACTGTTGGATTAAGGTGTCAAAGCCATAACTATAATTGACACATATGTTTGAATTGATGGTAGCATAGTACTTTTGGATTGCCCTCATAACTTAGTAGAGGACAAGATTGCATATATAGCGAGAGAGAGAGAGAGAGAGAGAGAGAGAGAGAGATTGATATATTATGGAGATAATATATTAATCAGAAAAAGGGAATAAATAATTTGTTAATATATTATGAGATTAATATATTAATTAGAAATTATGATATTTAATTAAATATTAATCAGAAATTAATTTGGAACTAATTGTATTAATTAAATATACCGGGGTTGAATTATAATTGTTCAATAGTTGGTCAATTGGTAAAAATATATATTATATATATTTAGACGAATATATATATATATATATATATATATATATATATATATATATATATATATATATATATATATATATATATATATATATATATGTTATTTATGGCAATGATAAGTCAACTAGCTTGTATGATAAGTGAGTCATCATATTAGAAGCTTAATTATGGCAGTTATCTGTCATACAACTTATCAGTTTTGGACTATAAATAGAGGCCTCCCCACCCCTCATTCCATGCCATCTTGAGGAGTCTCCTCCTCATCCTCTCTTGCTTTCTTGCTTGCCAAGGTGTTGGGTGTGAGCCATTAGAGGCATTACAGTTGTGGTGCTAGCTTCCAAAAGATCTAAGGATAAAAAGGTTAGTTTTCTTTATGAAATTTTTTATTGTTATTTTGTTCATAGTTATAGGTTCAATAGATGAAAACATAGATCCTTTAGGGTGCATGTGAACTTAAGTGCTTTAGGTTCATAGTTTGCTTAAAACCCATCAGTGGTATCAGAGCTAGATCTGTTTTCTGTTGAACTATTATAATAGTTGAACTGTTAAAAGGATTTAATGGAATTTAATCCTTGGTCTCAAGGATTTCGAAATATGCTAGGGTTTTTGAGAAAACCCTAGCCTCCACCCTTAATCTCGAAAATAAGGAGGTGGCTATTAGGGTTTCTCTATTTTTGGTAATTATGATTATCTTGTAAATGGAAACTCTTGACCCTTATTTTAGATAACTTGGTGGGCAAGATTAAGATTAAATTAAATTGTTTAATTAGTTAATCCTTATATGATTTAATTAATTTAATTAATAGTTAATTAAAAGACAAACATTAAATCACTTTAGGTTTAGATTTAAATTTTAATTTAAATGGTTTAAATTTCGAAAATTTAAAAGGACAAAACCTAAATATTTTAAATGTTTAAAATACACCTTATACCTAAATTTCGAGTCGTTGCTATCTAAAATATCAACCATTGTTTGTAATGTAATGTTATGCAATTTATAACTTTATTTTATTATTAATTATTATTATTGACTATTTTAAGATCATTTATTATTATTAAAAAGTTATACAAGATCATCCAAGTAGAAAATTTTGATACCGCTTAATATATTAATTATTATTGTTAACAAATTTTAAAGATTATAATTTTATTTATAGACAGAAAATTGTATTTTTTACACATATTTAACATTAATGAATTCATAACGATTATTAGAAAGAAATTGAAAAGTCATGTGTTATATAATTAAAATTTTGATAAGTATATCTTATTAAAAATGACCATATTATTACCATTAACTATAAAATAATAGTTGTTACTTGAAGTTGACGTATAAATTTATAAATCTTTTGAATATATATATATATATATATATATATATATATATATATATATATATATATATATATATATATATATATATATATATATATATATATATATATATATATATATATATATATATATATATATATATATATATATATATATATATATATATATATATATCTCAATTTATTGTTACATTTTAACTATTGTTATGATTAATTATTTTAAAGTTTACAAGTTTAACCGTTTTTTTAATTTCGAACATGATGAATATTTAAGATACCAACTAATGTTTGTAAGGAAACATAGTACAATTCATAATTTTATGTTGCTATTAATTATTATTATCATTATTTATTTAACGCCCCAAAAACCAGAGTAAAATTTTTCGTTTTAAAAATAGTACAACTACATAAAACGGGTTGTACATTAAAAATCATTCAAATTAAAACTTAATATTTAAACATATAAAAATCGTATTTATCAAATCGTTTACAAATATTTTTCAGCGGAAGACTTAAATACCAAAACGGGTTGTACAGTCGCACCGTGCTCCAACGACTGTCACATACAAGCACAAGAGTCTAAACATACAGACTAACCCATCGGGTTCCTATCACCAATCATATAGTCAAATGGCGTAAGGCGCGCCCAGCTACTATACATACTACACTCAGTAATTAAGTCAACTACGCATGAAACTTCATCGATAGTATACTGAGAAGACTCACATGATCCGCAATCACAAGCTATACAACACTCCATGCGAGTGTCCTCAGATCCCGACAATACGAACTCCCTAACAAGGGTAAAATTCACTTAGAACTTCCTAAATCCCAAACTGGAATACCCTCTAAGACCGGTACCCGAAACCCTCAAGTTTGACCAAAAGTCGAAGTGATCAAAAGTCAACAGTCAGCGGTCAAAGTCAAAGTCAAAAGACAATTAGCTAACTTCCCTAGTTAGCGTTGCTAATTATGAACAACCTTAAAAGTCTATTAAGCTCTTAATCCATTTAGGCAAGGTCTTAATTCTTCTAGGGAACTTCCAAACATTCCCTAAATCCATAAAAATCCTAACTTTATCATCCAAACATGACCATACAAGCTCAAGAACAAGATTCAAGTCCAAAATGGTCCAAACCTCAACAAAACCACCAAAGAGGGTTTAGCTTACTCTCTAAACCAACTTAATGGTTCTAAATCAAGACTTAAAGGCATAAAGTTCCAAACTTTATCCTTCCCAAACATGGACAACACCAAAAAGGGATCATTACTTCATTTCAATCCATAAAATCCCATTAAAAACAGAAGAAGAACCTTAAAATGCATAAAGGTGGAAACTTTACTCACAATGGTCCAGAAACAAAGGGCTTTAGATGATTTCCACTTGAACAAAGCCTCCTAGCAACACCTTGCATCCTCTAGCATCATAATCTTTTCCATAATGCCTTCCAAAGTGACCAAAAGAGCCAAAACCAACCAAGAGAGCTTAGAGAGAGGAGAAAAACGACCTTGGGGTTTGAAATGATGCAAATGACAGCTGACCTAGGGTTCCCCACACTTACAAATGACCCAAACTTCAAAATCTAGGGTTTTGGCCCAAAATCAGTAGTTAGCGTCGCTAATTAAGATCGTGCAATCCCACTACTAGACCCTTCGAACATTAGTTGCGCTAATTCTTAACATTAGCGACGCTAACCCTTAACATTAGGGCCGCTAATTGCATAATTTCCCAAAATCTCATATTTTGCTTCCTTTTTCGCGTTGAACTTGAACCTTTCGGGATTAGGGTCTTACAATTTAACTTTAAACCGCTTATTATTATCCAAAAAAGAAGTTATACAAAATCAACAGTATATAAAGTTTCAATACCACATATTATTATTCATTATAAAACCACTTATTATTAACTATTACTATTGTTAACTAATTTTAAAAGTTATAATATAAGGTGTGATATTAATTATTACTATTGCATTTATCTATCATTAAATAATCAATTTAGAAACGTTATTGGAAAATTTTAAAAGTTATGATAGTTTCAAACTAATATGGTGCAACTTTCTTCTTTTATAATAGATATAAAGATATGTGCACTTGGATGTTGAAAGGCGAATATGATCATATTGAAGTCCATGTTCATTTATAGACATTTGGTAATTACCTCATGTTAATATGCATGTTTATGTTCTTTTATCATGTTGTTAATTCCATGTTCATTTATTAACTTATGTTCATTTATGAGCATATGTCAATCTATGAAGATTTGTTAATCTAGTCATGTTAATGTACTCTATTATGTTCAAGTAGGCGAAGGCTTGTGCGTTGCGGAAAATAAAATTATGTACTTGAAATTTTTGAAAATATATGTTGACAATAAATATGTTATATTAATTATGAAATAATAATTCTTACATTAAGTTGATATATAAAATTAAAATTATTTTGAACATATTAGAATCATATCATTCAATGGCCTCTACACGCGGCTTGCATTTGAGTAAAACTAAATATGATTCTCGATTTATTGTCGTTTTTAACGATATGATTAGTTAATTTATAAATTATTTATTTGAACCTTTTTCATTTTGATCGTATAATGTTTCTTTAAAATATAAACCATTATTTTTTTAGAACCACTTAATTCGAAATTTCCAATTATTATGAAATTTAGTTTTTGAAAACCTTTTAGTTCATTCGATATGACGATTTATCTTTTATAATTAAAAAATTGACATTTTTAACTATTTCTAAAAAGTCTATTTTTAAGTTATTTCATATTTGATTTAAATTATGTATTTAACCTTATATTTAAATTAACAAATTTAAGTATATTCTATTCATAATTTAAAAAGTCTATCATTAATATGATAATATTTAAATGTAATAAAATGTTTAAGATAATAAATTAAAATATATTGTGTTAGAAGTTGAAAATTTTGGGGGTTATAAATCAACATGGTGAAAGAAAAAAATGCTTTATATATATATATATATATATATATATATATATATATATATATATATATATATATATATATATATATATATATATATATATATATATATATATATATATATTCTATAAAATTATAGACTTGTTCCATGTTTCAGAGAGGCTTCATAATCGATCTGGTTAGGATTTTGAAAATTTTGTATTGATATTAATTAGTCTCGGTTTTCACTGATGTGGACGTATTTAAAGGGTTTTATTCTTTGCTTTTAAGTTAATAAGTGTTTCCATTTTACCATTATACGTAAATCTAAAGTAATGGTTAAGATATTTCTTATGTGTTTAGTACTTGTTAGGCGACAACGCAGTCCTACGCCATACAAGGCGCAACATGTTCCTACTCGGTCATTACATCCCATCTGGCCACAGCACGGTACCACTCCTAACAGGACATGGCACTTTCCTACCCGATCATTTTATCGCATCTGGCCACAGCATGATACCACTTCTAAGAAGACGTGGCACTTTTGTACCCACGCGATATATTAGCCAATCGAAGTCATTAGAACGAATCATACGACTTAGCAATCAAGTAAGACTAATCTAGCCCTAGCATGCAATATCATCCTACGGTTCTCGAGTTGCCTATGCATGGAATGCCATACATAGTAAAGTGAGGAAACTCACCTGAATCGTGAGGTAGAACACAACACCGGATTCTTGGAAACTCAGCAACATGAACCTCATAATTCATCATTAGATATAACTCAGTGACCCAAACCAATTAAAGGTTAATCCTTTAGTCCTCATCCTAAATCTATCAAAGTTTGGCCAAAATTCAGACCGGTCAAAAGTCAATTGTCAACAATTTTAAGTCAACGCTTATCCCCACTACCATCCCCACATAGCGTCGCTAAGGATGTTTTCCAAAAATAGGACTCGCCAAAGATAGCGATGTTATTTTCGGATGTTAACGATGCTATCCCTGAAGTTTCAAACTTCCTTGTTAAACTCTTAAGTCGTTAAGACAAAGGCTACAAACTTCCAGGGTTTATTCATTTAATCCATTGATTCATAAAAATGGTGACTTTATGGTTATGCATGTCCAATGCATGCCAAATCCTAAAACCTTGGTCATAAAGGGACTTGGATCCTTCACAATAAGCTAGAATGGTCAAAAGCTTACTATTTCTCTGATCCAAAAGCTCAAGAGGGACAAAACATGGTACTAAGTTGTCTGGAGTTTCCGCAACTCCAAGAACAACATCACAAAAGCCATAAACACCAATATTTAACACAAACTAGAAGAGAAATCCTTTTTATGAAAGAAATCAGAAGATCATACACTCACAAAGGTCCAAAGTATGAATATTTAGCTAGTTCTTGGCTGATGATGCCTTTCTTGCTCTGCTTCTCAACTCCTTTTTCCTCAAGTAACATTCTTTAACAATATTCTAAGCCAAAAATCACCACAAAGGACTAGAACTTCATGCAAAGTGGTTTTTTAGGGTTTATGGAGGCTGTAAAATGATCCTATTAGGATTTAGTGTAGTTAAATATGGCCCAAGGCCTGAGATTCTAGGGTTTTATAGTTTCGGCACATAGCGATGCTAAGCATGGCTGATAGTGCAGTCATCAGCCACATCCTCCGCATGAGGAGTTAAACCTTTCATTCGCGCCGTTATTCTCCTGTTGTTCACGTCGCAATCCTCCTAATAACATCACTATGCTTCTACTGATAGCGTCGCTATCCTCCTGCTGATACCGTAGCTAACCCACAATTTATCTAGAATCTATTTCTTAAAACTTTTGAATTTACGCCTAGGAAACGAGCTTTACAATATTATTAGGAGAACTTTTACCTTATCATTTCATTTTGAAGAAAATAATACCATTTTGATTGTTATAGTCAAAATTAATATGTGCTAGGTCATCAAAGTTTTAAAAGTTTTACCCAGTATAAGTTGTTATTTTGTAAGTTATGTTGCTCATTATTGAGTAATTAACATTGTAATCGACGTTGAAAGGTAAATTAGCTCTTGTGGAAGCTCATATTTATCTATGAACATATATTAATATCAATGTTGAAAGGTGAACCCACTAAGCTCATGTTCATCTATGAACACATGTTCATCTATGAATATATGTTCCTTTATGAACATATGAACATTTGTTTATTTTTGAGCATTTGCCAATACACTCATGTCAATCTCCTAGTTTATTTATGTTAATGTATTTTTCTTTTTATGAACACATGTGTATTGATGAAAAGAGAAGACGCTCATATTGAACTGATGTTCATTTATGGGCAGATTTTTATTTATGGCATATGTTCATTTATGAATATATATTCATTTATGAACATTTGTTATCAACTCATGTTCATCAACCAGTTTAGGTTCATTTGTCTGGTTGTGAAGTCCATGTTCATTTATTAACATATTTTTATTTATGAGGGTATGTTATCTTATGGACATTGGTTAATCTGGGCATGTTAATCTACACGTTATATTCAATTAGATAAAAATAATCGATTTGTGCATCCACATTTCAAAGAAGCTTTATAATCGATTTGGCTAGGATTTTGATTATGTGGTTCGTATAGTTATTTGATTCTATGTTGAAACACCCTTTTAGATGGTAGTTCTTCCCCTATAGAATACCCCCCCCCCCCCCCCCAACCCTCTGCACAATATATATATATATATATATATATATATATATATATATATATATATATATATATATATATATATATATATATATATATATATACTAGCGGCGTACCCGCGCGATGCGGCGGGTGACGATAGTTCGTTTCGAAAATTAGTTTTTGAGCGGCGATTAATTTCCTTTCAGCGGACGTCAACTTGTTTTCGTCCGAGAAATAGTTTAACTACGTCAGACATTTCAATTTTGGTTTAAAAGTTGGAAGTAGATTGCTATTACTTGTAATAAAAAAAAGTTGAAGTAGATTGCTATTAGTTTAAAAAAAGTTGACAATTAATTTATTTTAGGTGGGCAACAAATAGTTGTCATCGAAATTATTACAATATTTGTCATCGAAATTAGTTTATTAGGTCTGCGGTTTTGCCCCTAAACTGCACCGTACCGCACCGCGCACACCCCTAATAATTATTACAATATTTGTCATCGAAATTGTTGATACATATATCTATTATCATATAATTGAAAATAATTATGATAATTAATATTAATTTTTTTAAATAGTATAAGAATAACATGTACTTATTCATAATCTAACTACATATTTTTTTTTCGACACAACAATCAGACATTCGCCTAATTTAATATATTTCGAAATAAGACACCAAAGTCCATTGATTTTTTTAAGAAGACATGCATATAAAAGTTAAATTACATGACACCTGAATGTGTGACACTTTCATTCTAGAATTCCTAATTGCAAGTGGTGACCACATAATAATTTACTAACGTGTTTAAAATTAGTCCACTTGTGTATATCTGATTCTAATTGACTAAATATATACAAAAATACATTTGTATATCTGATTTTTAGGAATGTGTACAAACCCTTCTCCCTTGCGTGTTTGTCTATGATTGCAAACGTCCGTTCTTCACTGACGATTAAAATAATTTTAGTTTTGTAATATTAAAAAATAAACACGGACACTTCATATGATATAACCTAACCCTAAAAACATTCTTCATATCACGCTTCTCTTCCACCTCCATGTCCCAATCAGACACTTCATCCCTTCTTGACAGCGGCTATCATGCTTCCAGCCTTCCATATCTTCTCGATCCGACTACAGATCCATCTCCGGCCGTGTGCATCCGACTACAGATCAACTGGTACTCCTTCATTCCGCCTCCCACATTCGATTTGCAGCGAGCCTTCGTCCACCCCCTCCGACCATCTCTTCCGATATACCAAGATTTCCGTCTCCATGGTCCTCCGATGATCGACGCCACCTTCTCCTCCCGTCTCCATGGTCCTCCGATCAAACCGCCGCCTCCATTCCCGAGAACATGCTACCACTACAGACCACATGAGTTTCAATTTTTTACCAGTCATCCGATCCAAAAGCCATCTCCGCCATAACCATTTATCCTCCCTTCCAAGTTTTTGCCACCGATCCAGAAAATCGCCACCACCAATTCGACCTTGAGCTGATTCACTTGATATTGTCGAGATTCACTGGATATTGTCGAGAAAAGCACCAGATTCGTTAGATACCGCCAAGAGGAGCATCGGACTTGATCTGTAAACCCTAACAATCATTGGTTCTTTCTTAAGTTTCATTATCAGATTTGAGTTTCAAGTTTTATTTCAGATCTAATTTTCAAAAAAAATTGGTGCGATTTGATTTTATTTTGAAAAGGAAAGGATCAAAATTTCTTTTTTTCTGATTTTTATTATTGCTTTCAAAGTTTCTACTTTACTTATCGGTTTTCTGATTTTGTTATTGCTTAACAGTTTATCATTTTTCGGATTTTGAAATTGTTTATCAGTTACTTGTAGATGTTCTTCTTTAATTGTAATTATTGGTGTTCTGATTTGCTAATGCTCTTAACGTTTCTGATTTAGTAATAGATTTTCTCATTTTGCTTTTGAATGTTTCTGGATTTCTAGATCTCAGTGTAGCATAGACGATAATTCTAATATTGCTTTAGTTAAATTCGGTGTATCATGACTTTCCATTTGGTGATTGTGGTCTGTAGGCAAAAGGATGAGTCACCAATCAACTGCACATGGGAAAATTCGTTATGGTATGATTTATATACTCATATTGAGCTTTTGTGGCCTTTTATGTAAAAAATATAATGTATAGTTTCAAAACATGTGGTGTTATGTACTCGATCTCTATATTTTTTTTGTTTTGATTTACATTTCTCATGTCTCTGGATCTTCAAAGAACAATGGTAATTTTTCAAACCTACAAATGGAAATGAGAGATTGTGAACTTCTGTTCTTGATGGTAGCTTGCAACTTCTTTTTCTTTATAGAACCTGCTTGAAATTATTGTACAAAAAAACAACGTTTATATAAGTAAAACATTACATTGCATATTCAAATATTAATAGATAAATTCTATAAATCTAAACATTTGTTCATTAGATCTATAAAAATGTATAACAAAGCATTTGTAAGAAATATATCAATGCAATGCATGCTTTGACTTGGTGCAGGCCCTCATAGGCAAGGGAAAAAGAAAACATATTGGGATGGATGACTCGGAAATAATCATCTCATTTATAAGCTGGATTTTTGTCATAGAGGTGTATTATTATCCCTTGGATTGTGATCCGCGTAAAAATGGAACTGAAAAGGATTCTCATCCATTGGATTATTATTAAACATTTGGCAATCCAGTGTTTGTTGGTGGTGTTCTATCATCCGTTGGATTGTGAATTTGTGATCCAAGAAATTGTAGATGATTGTGATCCATTAGATTATCTTTTAGTCATTTGTGATGTCCAGCTCATCTAAATGTATCATCCGTCTCCTTTTCCATGTGTATACTTATTACTTATTATGCATAAATTGATGGTACCTCTTAATTTTAAGATATGTATGCATTAAATACTTGTACATATTATATATGTATTATAGTATAGATATATATATATATATATATATCATAACGGATTATTGGTTCTCACTATCCTTTTTTTATAATTACCTAAAATTATTAATGTTTTTGGTTTTACCTATTTTTCCTACTTGTTTTTTTAATTTTTAGATATCATAAATGCTTTAACTACTTATAAAAAATTTAAGAGTTTCAAGAAAATAAAAAATGAACTTTTAACTATTATCTAATCAATTTCACCCATCAGTTCGCTAAGAAGTGGTCCAGGGACAATCATAAATAAATAAAGTGTAAATTAAACGTATAGTCCCTGTGGCATGGGGTAATTTGTGCTTGATCTCTAACTCTTTTTTAACTCGGACGGTCCAAGTCATTTCATTTTGTTGCGCGCTTGGTCGTTAACATATAGAAAAAGACTATACTACCCTTACTAATTTCTTTTTTAATTTATTTAATATTTATTTCTTATTATAATTAAAAAAGAAAAGAAAATGGTCCCCGTCACCTAAACCCACCCCCAACATCTTTTTCGCACTGAAATGCCCTCTCTCTCACCGGAAACTGCTCCCATACCTCTTTATATCACTGAAATGCCCTCTCTCTCACCGAAAACTGCATTCATTCAAGAAATTAAACTTAGAACTTCTGATATCAAACATATTTGTTGTTGGTCAGGTGTAATAAAAAATGTATAGCTATTTTATAAAACACATAAATGAACACATCAAAATACAGTCACGACCAACATACATTACATTGTAAATGCCCAATTTAATAAAACACATAAATGAACTAAAGATGATTCCATCAAACAAACCCATAAACCCAATCAAGACTAAACAAACCTAGAAACCGAGTCAAGTCCTCAACCATCAAAATCTAGAAAAAAAATCTACAAATCAAACAAACCTAGAAACCAATCAAACAAGTAACATGTTTATCGTCTTCAAAATTGTTAGTTTTAGAAAGGATTCGATCTGGTTGCTAATCCTCGTCCTTGATCGGAAAATCTACAAAAATCGTTCTACCGCGGCCTCTGAAACCACCTCCCACACTTCCAGTATGTTTTTCGTTTGCAACCCTGCATCTGTTAAAACCCTAGCCTGAATCTGAAGCATATCTATTACAACGAACATGATGGAACATCGATTGTTGGAGGGATCCTGAAGGTATTTCAACTCAAAGTGTCCGCTCTGATCAATATCATCAGGATTATGATTTACTTGTGGTGTTGCTTTGGATAACGACGACGGGGGAGGAGATCGGGAATGGAATCATTCCACCGCAGCCTCTGAAACCACCTCCTACACTTCCGGTGCATGGAGGAGGAGATCGGGAATAGAGGGTTATCGGCAAGGAAAAGTGAGTCATGAAGGAGGAGGAGATTGATATCATTGAAAGTTTGAGAGAGAGAGAGAGAGAGAGAGAGAGTGTGTGTGTGTGTGTGTGTGTGTGTGTATGTGTGTGGTGTCAGATCAGTTTATGGAGTGGGGAAGAAGATACGATTTTTTTGTTTTGTAATTTAAAAATAATAAATAGGAAAGAAATATTAAATAAATTAAAAAAAATAGTAACGGTAATATAGTCTTTGTTATTTGTTAAGGACCAAGCACGTAACAAAACGAAACAACAAGGACCGTTCGAGTTAAAAGAAAATAATTAGAAACCAAACAGACAAATTATCCCAACCACAAGGACTATTCGTGTAATTTACTCATAAATAATAATATGAATAATAATAATAATAATAATAATAATAATAATAAAAGCAAACACATCTGTATCGGGCAAAACCCCTAGTTGGTGCAAGTCTTCACATGTATGGTCATTTTCTTTTAGTTAAGTAAAATTATTGGGAAGTACAAAACGATAGCTTATTAATTCAAAATGTCAACTTATCGTCATATTCATTAGCGCATTTTAAATTATTAAATACGTTAACATAAGTATCGATATTAAATAAGAAGTGATTCGCACACAATGATTTTAACATTATATACAATAATTTATGTATCCGAATTGTTATATATTATATAAAAAATATCTTAAATTATTATATATAGTTAAAAATTATTGTATATAAATCACTTCTCATATTAAATACCTATTGTATGCTAAAGTATTAAATATAATAACAAAAGTATCTACATTAAATATGAGTTATAATTACATAAACAATAAAAAAACGAACAAAAACTAATGTTAGAATAGTTAATTTGTATAATGAAAATTTAAAAGTATATTCGGTGATACTCAATAATATAATACTACATTTAGTGTTAAGTTAGTCACCAACACTAAATTTGATGCAACTTTCGTATAATCTTGGAGCAACTCAACATCAAATTTGGTGTAAAGTTTGTAGATTTAGATGATGTTTGTTTTTTAATAAATCAAAAGTCTATGGTATGTGTATATGAAGATGTGAATAAATGTTTGTAATCTTCAAAAAGAAAATTATTTGTTTTTTAAAGTTTGCAGACTATTAAAATAAACTGAATTATTTACCATATTATGTATTATTGTATATCTAACTGCCATTTCCTTAATTACCTTTTACCAATATCTATCTATAATTTATATTAAAAAAATAAATTATTTTTTTTTAAGTTAGAAGATGTAAAAAGACTTAAGCCGATGTCTACTCCAAGAAGATAATGTGCCAAAAAACTAATGCCAGCCGCAAACAAAATAGGCCAAAAAAATTTACAAAAGAAAACAAACAACCCAACCCATTGTGTAAGATTGTAAATGCTTTAAAAATGTCAAAAAGTAGTTATCAAACATGCCCAGAATCTAACTTCATAGAGTTCTTTATCAGATTGGACCAATATTAACCATAACTGAAAATTTTATTGATCTAAACATATTTGGTTCAATTTCATATTCATATAGACTTTTTTGTCCCAAAATATTGTCAATTGAAGTATCAACTTAAGCATTGTAAACTAAAAAAAACGTTGTTTGGAAATTTTTGAAATGAAAAGAGGTTGGTTTAGTTCCAGTCCCAATCAGACTTAATCAAAACTTAATTTAATATAACTAATTCTGTTGTAAAATACGACGGATCCGAATTGACTTTAGACAATATTAGCTCAATGCGGAATAGGATCAAAATTATCAAACGATAATAATCACAACGAAAAATACGAATGAAGTAAATAAAATAGAGACACAGGGATTTACGTGGAAAACCCAAATCGGGAAAAAACCACGGGCAGAGGAAGCCGAGAACCAATTCACTATATTTTGTGGTGTTTACAAAATATTTGAAGAATATAAAAATACAAAGAGTTTATAAAACTCTTATGTATTTACAAGAGAAGAAATTGGATTTAAGAGATGTGTTTTGATGTTTTTTGGTGTGGTTTGCATCAATGATCTTCTAACCTATTTATACTAAAATTTCTACATGCCATTTAAGAAAAAATGGCTCATATGTTGAATTCTTTACAAGCCACATTTGAAAATTGATTAGCAGCCATTTGAAAATAAGTGTTGCAGCCACATCTTTGAATATCATCTTTAGCAGCCATTTGAAAATAAGTGTTGCAGCCTTTGAATAAAAGATTGTTGAATTTTGAAGACATATTCTTCAATCTCCACCTTGACTTCAAAATGGAACAAAACTTGTATACCCATTTGGTAAAACCAACAACTCTTCAAACTTCAAAACTCCATAAGAAATTGCAATCACCATATAGAGAAAAATTGATCCTGAAAAATGAAATAGTTCCTCCACCATGAGCCTAATCAGGCTCAAATGCGATCAGAAACACCCACCAAATCCAAACATGTTTTGAACTTGGCTATTGGAAGACTTTTAGTGAACATATCAGCAGGATTATCATTGGTGCTGATCTTGTTTACCGTAATTTCGCCTTTAGCAATAACATCTCTGATGAAGTGATAACGAACATCAATATGCTTCGTTCGATCATGGAACATTTGATCCTTTGTCAGAAATATTGCACTTTGATTGTCACAAAAAACAGTTTTAACGGATAACTTGTTTGAAAGCTCACCTATCAACCGTTTCAACCAGAGGGCTTCTTTCACTGCTTCCGTAGTAGCCATGTATTCGGCTTCGGTGGTGGATAACGCTACGGTGGACTGTAACTGCGCTTTCCAGCTAATTGCGCAATTACCCAAAGTAAACACGTACCCTGTAATCGATCGTCTTTTATCCAAGTCCTTTGCATAATCGGAATCCACATAACCAAGTACTCCACTATCGGTTTTGCCTAATTGCGCAATTACCCAAAGTAAACACGTACCCTGTAATCGATCGTCTTTTATCCAAGTCCTTTGCATAATCGGAATACACATAACCAAGTACTCCACTATCGGTTTTGCCAAACCGCAGACATAAAGATGAAGTACCTCGCAAGTACCGAAAAATCCATTTAACAGCAGCCCAATGCTCCTTTCCTGGATTCGCCATGTATCTGCTCACCATGCTTACCGCATATGACAAATCTGGACGTGTATAAATCATAGCATACATAAGAGATCCTACAGCGCTGGAGTATGGTACCTTTGCCATGTATGCTATATCTTCTTCGGTGGTAGGACTTAAGGCGGATGATAGCTTGAAGTGGGCTGCGAAAGGAGTGCTGACTTCTTTTGCGTCATGCATATTGAAACGGTGCAGAACCTTCTCAATGTAGCTTTGTTGAGAAAGGTATAGAGTTCTTGCACTACGGTCTCGCACTATTTCCATTCCTAGAATTTTCTTGGCAGCACCCAAGTCCTTCATATCGAACTCAGCATTCAACTGGTCTTTTATCTTTTGAATCTCCTTTATATTCTTCGCTGCAATTAACATGTCATCCACGTATAAAAGTAGATAGACCATTGAACCATCGTCACACTTCTTGTAGTAAACGCAGCTGTCGTAGGTGCACCTTTTCAGCTTGTGACTGATCATAAATGAGTCAAACCTTTTATACCATTGTCGCGGAGATTGCTTGAGGCCATAAAGAGACTTCTTCAATTTGCACACGTAGCTTTCCTTGCCAGGAGCTACAAAACCTTCAGGTTGTTGCATATATATCTCTTCCTCAAGCACACCATTTAAGAATGCTGTAGTAACATCAAGTTGCTCTAACTCATAGTCATGAGAGGCAACTAATCCCAACAAGACACGTATTGACGTGTGTTTCACAACCGGAGAGAAAATGTCGGTATAATCGATACCTGGAATTTGACTGTAGCCCTTGGCTACTAAACGAGCTTTATATCTTGGTTTGTCACCAGGGTGGATAGCCTCCTTCAACTTGTAGACCCATTTGCACTTAACTGTCTTCTTACCCTTTGGAGCTGGAACGAGATCCCATGTGCCATTTTTCTGAAGAGATTTCATCTCCTCGTGCATGGCAACCATCCACTTATTAGAATGTTTGGATTGAATGGCCTCGTTGTAGCTTGTGGGCTCCAGAACAGACTCAACTTCATTGGCAACTGTAAGTGCGTAAGCGACAGAATTGGCTTGAACATATCTCTTTGGAGGTACAATCTGTCTGCGAGGTCTATCTCTTGCAATGGAGGGATTGTGAGGTTGGCTTGGAGCTTCGGCTGGCTCATGAGAAGAGGAATGTTGATTATTCGAGGGTTGAGAAACCTCGACACCTTCATGAGACTGGTCCTCGAAAGATGAATTTAAAGGAAGCTCCACCTCCACTCGAACTTTGTCTTTTTCTCCCAATTTTACATCTTCTTTGGTCTGAACGTTGGTTGTTGAATGGAGCATAGCTTTTTCATCAAAGGTCACATCTCTTGATGTAATGACCTTCATAAGCTCTGGGCTCCACAATTTGAAACCTTTCACTCCTGTCTTGTATCCAATAAAAATGCACTTAATGGCTCTTGGTTCTAATTTGCCATTATCAACCCGTGCATATGCTGGACATCCAAACGGTATTAATTTTGTGTAGTCAGCAGGCTTACCAGACCATAGCTCAAACGGAGTCTTCTTTCCAATAGTACGTGAGGGGGAGCGGTTGATAATATAGCATGCGGTGGAAGCTGCTTCGGCCCAAAAAGACTTTGGTAGCTTCGAGTGAGAGAGCATGCATCGGACCTTCTCCATGATGGTGCGGTTCATTCTTTCCGCAACGCCGTTCTGTTGTGGTGTGTGGACTACAGTGCGGTGACGTGTAATCCCTTCCTTACGGCAATAGGAGTTGAATTCTTCTGAGCAGAATTCCAGTCCGTTATCGGTACGAAGGTATTTCACTTCAAAACCTGATTGCTTTTCAACCAATACTTTCCAATCTCTAAAAGTTTGGAATACTTCTCCCCTTTGACTTTAAGAAGAATGACCATACATTTCTTGAGAAATCGTCAATGATCGTGAGCATATAAGAGGCTCCACCTTTCGATGTAACCTTCGCTGGTCCCCATAAATCAGAGTGTATGTAGTCAAGTGGCCCTTTCGTCGTATGTTTGCCACCGATAAAACTCACTCGCTTCTGCTTTCCAAATACACAATCTTCACAGAATTCAAGTTCGGTTGATTTGTGCTCCCCGAGCAACCCCCTTCGACTTAGTTCATTCATACCATGGTATGACATGTGAGCGAGCCTGAGGTGCCATAGACGAGAATGATCAACATTGGAGAGGGATTTAGAACTAACCGAGGCTTCGCCAGAAATAACTTGTCCGTCCATAATGTAAAGGTTCGCGGATCTCCGAACTCCTCGGATGACAGTCGAACCGTTTTTCAAAATATGGACCTTCCCGTGTTTGCCGACAAACTCGTAACCTTTTTTCTCAAAAGTACCGAGAGATAGTAAATTTCGCCTAAGACCGGAGACATGCTTCACATCTTCAATTGTTCGAACAACACCATCGAACATGCGGAACCTGACTGTACCATGTCCAATAATACGGCACGAAGTATCGTTGCCCATCAAGACATGTCCTTGGTTAACATTTTCATATGTATGAAAAATACTCCGGTTGGAGCTCATATGAAAAGTACATGCTGAATCAAGAACCCATTCGTTCATGGTAATTAAACCGAAATCCGAAACGGATAGAAGCTCGCCATCGGAACCGGTTTCGGCTACATCAGCTTCTACGGTAGTACCTGCTGGTTTGCCATTCATGGTTGCCTTCTCCTTCTCCTTGTTTTTCAACTTGTAACATTCATCGATCAGATGTCCCTTTTTATGACAATAATTACAATACTTGCGCTTGCCTTTGGACTTAGATCTAGATCGGTTTTGTGAAGAATTACCTCTCTCGTTAGGTCTCCCTCTGATGTTGAGACCTTCGGCTTTAGAATCGCTGCTACTGTTCCCAACTATCTGCTTCATCTTTTCCTTTGAATCAAGAGCAGTCATTACCTCGTCAAGGACAAGAGTATCCCGAGAATAGATAATGGTGTCACGAAAGTGACCGTAGGAGTCTGGGAGAGAAGATAATAAAAATAACGCCAAGTCTTCATCTTCGTATTTGACGTCCATATTCTCCAGATTTCCTACAAGCTCTTGTTGGGCAAGCTTTTCGTCATAAGTAGCTGCTCGAGTTTTAGCCAGAGAGCCGCTGCGGATGTCTCTTTCAACACATCTTGGAGAACGTCGTTAGAAAGATGCAAACGGATCTGCGACGACGCCTTCAGATCTTTCATCTCCTTTTCCTCAGTCGACCAAGTTGCCGGCATTTTCTCCATTCCTAATAGTGCTTTGTGGAGATCCATTTGGATCAACACATCTTTCATCTTTACTTGCCAGAGAGGGAATCTTGTGTTTCTGTCAAGTAAAGGAATATCGTACTTCATCGATGACATGGTTGAAAATAGTTTTTACGAATCGTTATCGGAAAACCCGGATTGCTCTGATACCAATTGTTGTAAAATACGACGGATCCGAATTGACTTTAGACAATATTAGCTCAATGCGGAATAGGATCAAAATTATCAAACGATAATAATTACAACGAAAAATACGAATGAAGTAAATAAAATAGAGACACAGGGATTTACGTGGAAAACCCAAATCGGGAAAAAACCACGGGCAGAGGAAGCCGAGAACCAATTCACTATATTTTGTGGTGTTTACAAAATATTTGAAGAATATAAAAATACAAAGAGTTTATAAAACTCTTATGTATTTACAAGAGAAGAAATTGGATTTAAGAGATGTGTTTTGATGTTTTTTGGTGTGGTTTGCATCAATGATCTTCTAACCTATTTATACTAAAATTTCTACAAATTCTAATATTGTTTAAATTTAGTATCAGATTAATTTTTCATTTTTGAAAAGAATCCATAATGTTAGTTGACGAAGGCCCATCTTTCCGAAGGTTACGACGATGCATGTTATAAGTATGGATCATTACATTAAGTATTTATTTTCAAATATTTATAAAAAAAACTATCAAACATCGTCTAGATACGTTGTCTTGTTCAAAAAAAGTTTAATAATATGAAATCAAGACCCCTAAGTCCAGGAAAGGGCTTCCTGTCTTGTTTGTCTTTGCTTTCTTGTTGCGTCTGTTTGATTATTTGTTTGCTTTTAATATTTTTTTAATAATATTATGCATAGATAGAAAGAAATGTACATAAATAAGTTGCACATGAATGTTATAATAGGAATATAATATCATTCCCCTTTACGGATAACTAAAATACTCCACGCCCATTCAAAATATCAAATTCTTCCGTTATCTTTATCATATGATTTTCTTAATATTTTCTCCATTTCACAATCATTGTCTCCGATTTAAATTTTTAATGATTGATTGTAAAATAGACCAACATATTGTTCTTTTATCAAAATATGCAATTTACTTTTAACTTTTACACATAATAACTAACAAAACTGCAAAATTAGTCCTATGGTTTGTAAAAATCCGGAAATAGGATCCAAAAAATTTCGAGGAAGGTTCAACATCAATAATTTTTCTTGGATTTTGTCTTTAACAAATTTAAAAAGACTAATTTATCCTTCTAATTTATTTTTTTAATTTAAAACCACCACTCACCCCTCCCACCACCACCTCTCTCTCTCTCTCTCTCTCTCTCTCTCTCTCTCTCTCTCTCTCTCATCGTTCCCTTCCCCACCCAAATCCATAGAATTTCTTCGAACTATCGATTGGGTCAGGAGAATCAGATTTTCTGGTTTGGTTTGGGTGTACGTAACCCAAATCTTGATAACCTTTTGTGGGTTTTTGTATTCAATGGCAGATGGAAGTCAAAACATCGTCATACGGCTTCAGCAAGGTGTGATTCTACTGGTTGAAGTAGAATCTGATCCCCAATATGGGCTCACGGGAACTTTGATGGAAGACGAGGATGATTTCTGGATCGAGGATGACGAAGGGGCAAACGTTGTAGTGGAAGGTCAACATCAGAATCACCATGCGACGACTTCTACTCCTACATGACAATCAAATTCTGATGATGGATTATGATTTTCTAGTACATTTAACAATCCGAGCAAAGCAATTCTGGTGGTGCTTACCGGTCCATATTTGCTCGATTGCCCGATCTGCCTCGAACCATTATGCTCCCTAATCTAATAGCTAATTTCCAATTTGAATTCAATGTATGAATACTATTGTACTATTGTATATATAATGTTTATGTAATTGTAGTGTCAGAAATAGGCACACCTATGTAGACATCCTTTATGAAAATTACAGCCTTCATCAATGTTCAGATTGAAATGAAGAGCACGAGGGAGAGTGTTGGTGAAAGATCAAAAAATAGGTTGCTAGACATAGAGGTCAAATAGAGATGGGTGAGAAATGGGGTGTTAGGCAGGATCATGTTCTTCAATGAGGGTGGAAGTCATATCCGATAAAAATAATCGTGTTCTCCGACAAGGATAAAGATAAATGATTGAATGGTGGTGGCTGTGGTCACTATTGGCGGCTAGGGTTGCGATGACAAGAAGAAAGAAGAGAGGAAACAATGGTGATGAATGTCGAAACCTATGGAGGTCATCGAAGATAAATATAGGAGATGCAGGAGAAGAAGGTGTGAGGTATGTATGTTGGGTTTTTAAATTTTACAAATGAACACAAGGAAGATGACGACGAGGATAAGGATGAGGTAGGGTTCTCAAAGGCTCTGGGACGGTAGTGGGAGGGGGTAGGTGGCTGGTTTTCTTTTTTTAATTAAGAAAATATGAAAATAGATATTAAAAAATAAAAAATAAAACAAATTAAAAAGGTAAATTGGTCTTTTCGAATTTGTTAGAGACCAAATCCATAGAAAATTCTTGATATTAGACCTCCTACGAAAGTTGGAAACTTTTTAGACTCTATCCATGAATCACAAGTTGCGATAGTTTATCAACCATGAAAACACATGATATTTGACTCAAGAGTCTCAGGTATCGCAAACATCATATCACTTTTCCTAAAGCCTAATCGACATGTTTGAAATTTTCACTTTCCCATATCGGAAGACTG
This sequence comes from Cichorium intybus, assembly GCA_023525715.1. NCBI lineage: Eukaryota > Viridiplantae > Streptophyta > Magnoliopsida > Asterales > Asteraceae > Cichorium > Cichorium intybus. The sequence continues at coordinate 45,500,911 of CM042013.1, forward strand.
TTAGTTTAAGTGTGTGTTTTTATATGGATAGCGACGGCAACGAGTCGCCTCTAGCCCTCTATTTGTGTCATTCCTATTGCCCGAATGAGAAAAATAAGCAAAGTCATTGGATTGTATAAAAGATTGATGGCTTAGGTTATACAAAAACAAAGCACACTGATCATGAGAACATGATAAGCAATAGTGGTGACACATTTAGCGGCGACACCAAAGACGACCAGTTTGGTATCACTGTTGTTACCCTGTTTTGAAGCACAAAATGGTGATACGACAAGCTATTGGATTCTGTTAGAGTTAACTCTTTCAATTAAGCAAGTAGTAGATGTAGAAAGTTTACATATGTTTGGTTATCTTGGTTGGTTTGTCCAAGTGATGCTATGACCCTCTGTAATTGTTTCTGTAGCTAGTCTCTGGCTAGCCTTATGTTATAAAATCTTTGTTGTATCCAAAAAAAAAAAAAAATACATGTGATGTTTGATATTAACATTATATACAACTGTCGCCATTTTATACTAAATGGTCATAAAATTGTGAAAAATTGCAATATTGTCGTTAAGGCCTAGAATGAGCTAATTGCAATTTTAACCATTATACTTGTAAATTCAATAATTACAATTTCAATCCTCATAATTAAAATTTTATAATAATTACAATTTTGGTCCTTATATTTTTTAATTTTGGATAATTACAATTTAGATCCAATATTTTAATTTGCAAATTTAGGATATTTCCAATTTTTTAATTTGCATATTTGCGGTATTGAACCCTATAGTTTTTACATTTGTACTAATTACAGTTTTGGTCTCGGTAATTACAGTTTCAACCCTTTTTTATTGTATTTTAGGTTTCTGTATTTTTTAATTTGCATTATTTTTAATTAACATTATTCACAAACCACCCAATAATTATTCCCTTATAAAGCATATGTTATTATTATTATTATTTTTTTGATAAACTTTATGCCCTAAATATCGTCTGATTTTAAAACCAATTACATTATTGTAATCGTCATAAATTTTTGAATTTAACGATAAGTTTTTCGTGATTTATCTCAATATAAAATACTATGAAAATACATTATCTTTATAATTTTTTTATATTTAGCTATTTTCATGATTACCGCTGCATCGCGGCATACAACACTAGTTGTTAACATTTGATCCGATAACCAAGCTTTTCTACTTTTATATGTTGAAAACATGTGAGTTGAAATCCTTAATTTACGTTGTTAAAAAAATCCTTAATTTTACCACTGTATATAGCAAAAATTGAAAATAAAAGGACTGAAAATAAAATGTATTAGATGATGTAACGGGTTAGAAAATTGAAAATTTGTAAGGTTAGAAGTGTAAATATAGTCATGAACGATTTGTGATCTGGTGGGGCCACCACCTATTTTTGCAAAAACAGCAAATGTTCTATTTTTGTAGATGATTTTGCAAAATAACTTAATTTTGCAAACCAACTTATTTTTGCAAAAATTCTTCTATAAATTCCAGTCAAAACTCGTCCAATCCGTGCTCCATCTCTATTCTTACTGGGAATTTAATTAAAATGGCGATGAGGGTTGATTACAACATGATGATCACCTCCGCCATTATTGTAGCTGCTATTTCTCTCATCAGTTCAATAACGGCAGCAGCAAAAGTTCCAGGAATCATTAACGTGGTGAATATTGGAGCCATAGCCGATGGGGAAACAGACTCAACCCTATCATTTCAATCTGCATGGGCTTCTGCATGTTCGTCATCCAAACCAGTCACTATCTACGTCCCCGCCGGCAGATTTTTTCTCCGATCAGCTTATTTCCAGGGTGAACGCTGTAATAACAAAGCAATCAGCTTCGTTATTGATGGCACCCTTCTTGCTCCCACAGACTACGGGAAATCCTCAAGTGATGTGTGGATTAAGTTTGAAAAGACCACCGGAGTTTCTATCTCCGGTGGAAGTTTAGATGGTCGGGGAACCGCTCTCTGGGCATGCAAACACTCTTCCAGTTCTTGCCCAACCGGTGCAACAGTAAGTTTCATGTCCCAGTTTATTAATTTTAGTTTCGATTTTTCAGTTACTACATATTGTTTGATTAACGGGTGTTGCAGACGTTAGGGTTTTACAATTCAAGAAACATACTGATCACTGGATTGAGCTCCATAAACAGTCAAAAGTTCCACATCGTGATGGACGGGTGCCAAAATGTTAAACTGCAAGGAATCACAATATCTGCCCCGGGAAACAGCCCCAACACCGACGGCATACACATAGAATCCTCTTCCGGAATCACCGTTCTCAACTCTCGAATTGCCACCGGCGATGATTGTGTATCTATCGGACCAGGTTCATCTAACCTCTGGATCCAAGGCATTACATGTGGCCCTGGCCATGGCGTCAGCATCGGCAGTTTAGGGTGGACGGCACAGGAGGCAGGAGTGCAGAACGTGACTGTCAAGACGGTGGCTTTTAGATCAACGGAGAATGGTGTTAGGATCAAAACATGGGCTAGGGAAAGTAACGGGTTCGTAAAGGGGGTCGTCTTTGAAGATTTGACGATGACGCAGGTTCAAAATCCGGTGATAATCGATCAGAATTATTGTCCAGGTGAGCACAATTGTCCTCATCAGGTGTCGGGGGTGACCATTTCTGATATTTTATATGAAGATATTCATGGCACATCAGCGACAGAGATCGGGGTGAAACTGGATTGCAGCAAGGACCATCCATGCAGTGGGATAAAAATGGAAGATGTGAATTTGAGTTATGATAACCGACCTGCTCATGTCTCCTGCATCAATGCTCTAGGAACCACCGGTGGTGGTCGTGGTGCTGCTGCAGTCATCCACCGTGCGACCTCTACTTCCTGTCTGATGTAAGACTAATGGTCCATGCACGAGTATAGGGAGGTGTTTATATATTTCTAATTGTGTGTATTTGATGACAATGAATTTGCTTAATCTGCAACTTAATATATACTTCTATTACGTTAAATTTCTTTGTAACATGCATCATGAATAAAGCGAGAAAATTGGCGTTGAGGGTGTTCTGTACTCGTAGAATGATATATTTGTGTTAATGTGTTAATGTGTTAACTAGTAATCAAGTTTAAGGTTTTTCCAAAATTTTAGGTTTTGTTCCATGTATTTGTGTATTCTAAAATGTGGTTATATCTTCAACCAAAAAATGAATATTAGCTACGTTTTATTCGGCTAAGCTAATATAATTGACCTAAATTTACTTACTATATTAACAACATTAATGTCTTTATTTTAATACATTATAAAGACGATATGTTATTAATCGTACAAACAAAACCAAATTCGACGATGAGATAGAAAACGAATGCCTCACTATCACTAATACCATGTGGAACTTCTGGGGAATTACCATACAGATTTTCACTCCCAATCCTTTGTACACTTGGGAATTTCCATTCCCTTGTTTGAACAAAAAGCATTAGCACCATCATTCACAACATATATTGGAATTTGTGTCAAAATTATGTTGATGATTTTAGTGTCACCAACTACATTTGGTGTAATGGAATTAATAAGTGTATCAAATGTGACAATTTTAGTTTTGATACAAGTTAGGAGGTGCGGGAGTGCACACTTGTATCAACTAAATGTCGCCGGTACACAGACTTAACGGGGGTTTCAAGGGGGCTTGCCCCCTTGAGCAGGGGTTCAAAGGGGGCTGCGCCCCTGATGGGGTTCTAGGGCAGCGCCTCTGGCGGGGGTCCCTAGAGAAACTGCCCTAAAAGAAATTGACATTTCGTACTATGAGGTTATTTAGTGATTCTACGAAGTCCAGGGTAGATTCTGTCAATTTTATATCTTGTAAACTCCTAGAGAAACTGCCCTAAACTGCCGTATTGAACATACGCTTCTGATACACACTGAAAAACACGAGATCTTCTTCTTCCTTCATCTTCTACGTTCTGATTTCTATCTTGTGCCTAAGATCGAAATTGTTCTTATCATGAAATATCCTAGTTTTGAATTCGTGAACCCAGGCATTAGGGTCGAATTATCAAACAAGGAAAGTGTTACACACGTTTCCTGTATCAATCCAGAATTCCGAAATCCTCTATTTTCACATAATTCCCAACAAATTCTTTCCATGTAAATCTTCTCCTTCACTGGACTTAAAAATAGGAATGGTTGGATCTCAGTTTTTGACATATAAGGGGTAGTTATGTACTTGACAAAACAACGATTTGTTTCCAAAGGAGCGTTTCTTTATATACCAATAGGACAATAATAAGTCGCATTAGGCCGACGCTTTAGTGACAACACCATAATAGTGATGATACTAAGTTGTCGCCGCAAAATTTCCAATCGAACGATTAAAAAACGCAGGAATCCCCCCTCCCAATTTTTTTGGGTAGTCCCTAATGCTAGTAGCCATTATTGCTACTTCAGTGTCACACCTAAAGTCTGAGAACAGAAAACCCCCATTGCAGCCTCGTTTTCCTTTACGCTTTAGTTTCATCTTCTCTTTGATTGAACCTGCCTAAGACTCGAGCATTGAGCTGCCGATTGCAGAGTTTTGGAGCTAGTTTCCTCCGGAGATAACCTACCATTAATTTTGAACTAAAGAGGTAATTTTTCATATGCTTAGTTTAAGGGTTTTGATGATTTTTAGGAATTTCGCAAATTCGTTGATCTTATGCTATAATGTGTTTGATGTTATTTTTACTGATAGCTCAATATTGGTGACTATTAGTTAGCATTGCTAGCTCAATATTGACGACAGCATTAGCAGTGACTTGAGGGCAAGGGTGACACTATAATTAGCGTGACAAATTTGCAGTGACATTTGAGCAATAGTGGCAATGTATTAGCAGCGACACATTAGTGCCGACATGCCGACGCTGATACCTTTAGTGGCAACATTTCGGGGTATTAGCAGCGACACATGTCGCAGCTATTGCCACTTAATGTTGTTGTCAAAGCAACGTCAGAGAAATCTATAAACGTTCCTTCAAAACACTGATGTAATGCGAGAGAAATCAATTGAAAGAAATGTTATGTTAGTAAGACTACGACTACATTATTGTCTATAATAACAATCACCTATCGTTTGCTTTGAACATTTGGTACCTTCTTTAGCGTTAATTGAATCCATCTCCGACTAATTAGCATAGTAATTCACAAAATCTTTGCAAGATTTCGGATTCACTTGGACGAAAATATCCTTTCACAGCGGTGAAACTTGGACGAAACAAACTTGGAACCAGAAGCATTGAGAGAAACGAGAGAGAGCATGGAAATAAGATAAATGGATTTTCCAACACTATATTCTATAGATCGACTCGAGGTCGCCAACTTCCCAAGAATAATAGATAAAGAAGATAGATGATAGAGCCAATTATGGATGACTAGTCCCGAAGAACATAGATAAGAACCAGACTAAAACATGCTTTTTTCCTTGATTAAATTACACCAATGCAAATACATTGATATTTATATGCAAGCTAAATACTATTTCTAGCTAAAAACTAGGAAGTAATGAGAAAGGAATGAAAATCATGGGTCAAACAAATAAATTAACTAAAAATATGCAATCGTGGCCTCGTGGGTCAAGATTGGTGAGGATGTGGGGTATATATCAATGCAAGGTATCCACGACCATAAGGAAAGCATTGCAAAACTATGTCGTTAAGGGAGGAGGAACGCAAACACTTTAAATGAGGTGCCGAAACCTTTATTGAAACAAAACCATTTGTCAATATTTAATTATTAATGATTTATGCCCCAAATACAGTTTAATGAAGCTTTTCAACCATAATCTAACTATTTATGTTTATGATTGATTTATGTTGGTAAAAAAATTGGCATTCTTTTAAAAATATAAAAGTGATTTATTTTTAAGATAAAAAATACTACAAAATATGAATTTGCATCTGTATTAATAAATACATATTTTGTTGCAACTGCATCTACTTAGGTTAATAACATACTTGTGTTGCAAAATTAATTTTAATCCGTTTATTCATCTACTACTTTTCCAAAGTTTAGTGCTTTAATTTATATAAGGATCTATAAAGTATTGATACTCTAAAAATTAAAAAAATTAATCCTCCTATCAAAAGTCAATGTAATAAGAATATCATAAATTCTAATACCTATAACTAATATATAAATGAAATATCTAGATGACAAAATCCACTTCCGTTTGCTATCTTTCATATATAGAGATAAGTTCTATTATAGTTTCAAGGCATACGACATAAAAAGAGTTCAAAGCTTTTTTATCTTTTTTAAAGGACACTAGCTATACAAAGGTTGGCAACTATTTACGTTTTCTTACATAATCAAACCATTTCAAATAGATATGAGAGAGAGAGAGAGAGAGAGAGAGAGAGAGAGAGAGAGAGAGAGAGAGAGAGAGAGAGAGAGAGAGAGAGAGAGAGAGAGAGAGAGAGAGAGAGAGATACTTCTTAGTGTTATAGATGGTGTGAAAATATATTTTGTAAGGACCTAAAATATACACAATTGGAAAGAAAGAAGTAAATGAATAATTAGTAAGTAATTATTCAAAATTTTTAGAAAAGGGTATTTTGGTAATTTTTCAATTGCTATTACAAAGTGAAAAGATACATATTTTCATTATAATGAAGTAAATGAGATAGAATGAAAGTATATGTATGAAGTATAAAGAATAAATAGCTAAAGATTAATGAAAAGTGTAAAATGACCAAAAAGGGCATTTTTGTCATTTTGAATTATCTAACCTGATATTGAGATTTTTATGTGTTAGAATGTTTTTAATATGTAAAATAAGTTTAGAAGTGGGGCAAAGTTCTAAGACTTAAAAGTTCTAAAAAATAAAGAGAGTTTTGTGCCTAAAGCAAAAATTATGAAAGTTAAGGGAACAAAGTGTCATTCCTTGAAAGAAGAGAAGTATAAATAGGTGGGAACACTCCCATTTCATGACGGAATCCTCTTAAGGAGGGGTGAATGTGAGAACCCGGAAATTATAGCAAATAAGTTGTATTATAACCTAAGTGATATTTAGTTTTGTTATATCTTAATTTTGATAGTAGAAAGTTATAAAAAATGAAATTTGGTCTTTTGACCCTATGAGTGACTTTTATGCAATAATAATATGTTATTGTGGTAAGATTTTAAGAAACAAAACCTTGAGTGAAATATTAAGAACTTTGGGCCAATTGTGAATGAAATGGAACTAGGAGGTTGGAAAGAGTCATTGTTGCAACGTGGAGAGGTATATATTGGAGGAACCTTCCATTCCTCCTCACAAGATACACAAAACAACTTCAGGGAGAGGAAAGGTGATCAAGTTCTTGAAGGTTATGAAGGAATTGAGACAGGAAATTGAAGAATCAAGCTTGGAATTATGATTTCCAAGCTATTTAAGGTAAGAACTTCACCTTTCTAAGCTAGTTAACCCACCTTGTGTAGAGGGGTGTGGGTGAATTCGAAATTCAATGGATGGATGAGGTTAATCCCATGATTCCAACCTCTAAACCGTGCTTCAATCATCATTGGAACTCAATTCAATCATTAGGAGTGGTTGAGAATCAAGGAATTGATAATTGAGTTCAAGAACCCCTAGAATTTAGGTTTTATATAATTTAGTATGATCTTAATGTTTGTTGGCTTATAAGGGTTGTATAGGAGGTTTAAAAGGTTCATTAATAGTATGTTTTAGTCATCATTTGATTCGGGTCAGAGCTGAAACCGGACAGAACAAGAATCACAAGTTGTGCAGGAAAAAGGAAATGGGTCTGTAGCATCACACGACCCGTGTGATGCTACACGACTGGTGTGGGATTACCTTGATATGCAACCCGTAGGTTTAAGGGTCCTACACGATCCGTGTGACCTGAATTCATGCAATTCACTCCAACTATTGCCCTACTTGTGTAGTTTAATCCCCCAACTCCTATTATAAGCATAATATAGTGTGAAAACATGAAAAATAAGTATAGTAGGACATGGGTTAATGGTCTTTACATGTTGTTAAGACCTAACATGTTTTAATAAAAATGTTAATGAATTCCTTAGGTAATTAACGAGTAAAGTTCATGGAATGGAATGGACAAGGAAATGCAATAACCCTAGTTAGACTTCTCTAACTAGCCAATGTGAGTACATGTAACTTTTACCCACTTAAGATACATGGCAAATATTATGAAATACATGTTTATATTTTCTACATAAAGAGCTGATTATGTGATAATACTTATTTTATGTTGACAAGTATTAAGTGGGATAATGAAACGGGTGTTCGAATGAGAATACCATATTATGAATGATAAATGAATGACAAGTAAGATATAAGTAATAGTATAAGAAACTGTATTTGGCTTATGGCCTTAAAATACATAGGAATAATGATAGTGTGATAGAAACAACATTTGTAAAGCAAAAGAATGATATATAAAGTAGCAAATTAGATGGGGACATAACTCTCCATAAATAATAAGTAATGTGGTAAAGCTATTTGTGTTGGCATATAGCCTTAAAAGGTATATAAAGTGATATAAATGAAGAAGTAAAGCATTGGGGGACATAACTCTCCATAAATAATGAGTAATGTGGTAAAGTATATGTGTTGCCATATAGCCTTAAAAATTAGTATAAATGATATAGATTAAGAAGTAAAACATTAGCAACATAACTCCAATCACGAAATGAGATGTGATGAATTGGTGTAATCGGGGACTTAACTCCTCGTATAATAGTATAGTGAAATAAAGTGATTATCTTGGTTGTGCATATATATGTTAAATAATTAGTATATAATGTAGGATACGAAGGTAATGTATGCATGCAAAGAATGAATGAAAGTTGGGTGGAATGTATTGACATGGATACAATAGTTATGAGATTAACGTTGAATTGTGTAAATAGCATGTATAGAATATTTATGTAATTACAGTGTTATGAGTTATCAAAGTTGAGTCTGTTAGCTAAAGAAGAAAGTAAAAGTAATGTAGTTCGAACCAGGATCTTACCCGTCTGAAGGGGAATCAATCAGAAACTTACCCGTTTGAAGGGGGATTAACTTAGACCTTACCCGTCTGAAGGGGGTCGGAAGACACTACTGGGATGGTACTTCCCTTCACGAAGTAGTTTTCTCTAGCATGCCCTTATGGTTGGATTGTTCTAGGCCATGAAGGGAGATGAGATTAGCACGCCCTTATGGATAGATATGTTCTATTACATGAAGGGAGAGATAGAACTGAGCACATCCTCACGGATGGAATGATTCCAGTCCGAGGAGGGAAAAGAATACAGGACTGCCGTATATAAACAGGAATAGAAAGAAATTATAATTCAGAATTGGTTTAAGTTTACTTATATATGTGATGATATTCAGTTATACGAGTTGTATTGTATGAGTAGAGTTATGCGCTATAGCATAAGAATCCTTATAAGGATAAATATATTAATACTAAGTGTATATATATATATATATATATATATATATATATATATATATATATATATATATATATATATATATATATATAATATATATGCCTGTTTAAAGAAGTCATCAATGTGACTTAATAGATAATGTATGATTTATAGGTATATAAGTAATTTATATATGGAAGGTATGAGTGTTAGTAATTATAGAGTTGTTACAAAGACTAAATGGGTACGGGTTGCTTGTGTAGCATATGTGGTAAGGGTTGTGTATTCAACCAGTAAGTACGGAGATAATGATATATGAGTTTTTATGACAAATAGAATACGATGTATAATACACATGTTTAATGTAAAATGGATTATTCGTAGAAGTAATGTTGTGAAGTTGTCTTCCATGACCTAGTGAGTAAGGAAGGGAGTAACTGAGAATAAGTAAAGGCGAATATTAATGAGGTTTCAGAAGTAAACAATATTCAAATGAGCATTTGTATAAATATACTGTGAGTCCAAATTCATGTAACTCAAAGAGACTTTATAGTCTTAAATATATGTGTTTTATACTGTGTATTTCAGGTATACATGGATTAAAGAAAATGAAGTAGAGCGAAGTAATTATGGATTATAATGTAATTGTATTTAATCAATATGTTACGTGTAAGTTCCGATTAACTGTTATGGTTGTATTGATATTCAGTTTGTGATTACCCGGATTTTCGTTATATTTGATAATGTTTTTTAAAATGGTCCAAATAAAAAAAATCACGGGTGTCACATATTTAGACAGGAAGATCGTAGAAATGAGGTGATTACGAAAGATAGACTCTTCAAGAGGAGAACATGAACGACCGTGAGGGATATTTTCGAGCAACCAAAGACTGACGCGACCTTTAAGCGATGACAAGAACTCGTCCGCCTTTAGGTTTTTTTTTCTATTCTTTGAGATTTATTTCATAATTTTTTTGTGGGTTTTTATAGAAGTTCAATAGATAATCGAGATTTTTTTTATTTGATAAAAAGAGTTTAAAATTTCAATTTTATGATATGGTTAGGTTTAGATTTTTAAATTTTGTAGAGTTTATATATATATATATATTAATTATCTTGATGAGTTTATATTTTAACTAAAAGGCTCTGTATGTTCTTTTATTTTCATGTAAAATATGGTTTTCTCGTGAAGCTATGTCCCAATATGCTTTATTTGTAGTTCTTTTTTAAAATTTGAATCGAAATATTGTATATGATATTCTAATGCTGAAAATCTGGGGGGGCCACGGCCACCCCTAGCCCTTAAAGGTTCCGCCTCTGTATGTCGTGGCCAGCCTCTGCATTCGGAGGTCTTCAAGATCTAATGGATCCGGCCATGCAGGCGGCCTTCGATACAACCTCGGACTTGTGCCAATTCCTTAGCCCTTAAAAGGTTCGATAAGTTAGTGTGAAGAATAATGAGAGTGGAAAATCTTTGGACGAACCATGGAACAACGATGCTACGTAATTAAAATTTAATAGTGGTCACAATGGTGGCGATGTGGGTGGTAGCGGTGGTGACAGCGGTGGGGTTTTGCCTTAAATAGTTCACGTTGCGGTGAGTGTAGCAGTGGTGTAATCGGCGATGATGGTGGTGGTGCAATGTGGGGGCTGCGGTTTGAACGACAAGAGTTGTAGTGGCGGTCATGAGGTGTGTGGTGTTATCGGTGGCGGAAGTGGTTGCTTGGGTGACGGGCGACGATTGTGGTTTCGTTATGAATGGTGACGATGGCGGGTATGACTCATGGTTTCGTTTATGGCGGCTAAAAGTTGGTTAAGTTTTTGGTAAACCACGTACGGTTAAGGATTCTGCCAGGGAATGCGATATGCGGCGGGACAGCATGGTGAGTGTCTCAATGAAAACATCAATGACTCGATGTGGTCAACCTCCCAAGAATAATGGATAAAGAAAATAAATGATACAGTCAATTACAGACTAAGAGACGGCTATTTTTAAACCAATGCAAAAGACATCGATGTTTATATCCAAGCTAAAAACTAGGAAGCGATGGGATAATGGGAACATGAAGATAATGTAAAAGAATGGAAATCGAGTTTTTTGTAAAAAGGGGTTGTTTTTAAAAAGGCTTTGCAAAAATGGGTTGGTTTTTAAAAGCTTTGTAAAAATGGGTTGTTTTGATTAAATCAGATTTTGTAATTTACATTTTGACCCCTATCAATGTTTCATATTATATATTAACCCCTCTAACTATTATATTGTTTTCAATTTACATCGTTTATGTTAAAAAACTTATTTTTTGTTATAGAAAGTTATATATTTGACAATTCTGGTTTATAATATGTGTCTTTTTATATAATATCGTAATTTACATCTTTTTTTTAAAAGGCAACTATCACGTAATTTACATCTTTTATTTTTTAAACTTTATTATTTTACATTTATTACATAAAATATATATATAATTGGTTATTAAGAATATTAATTTGAAATCTATTTACCATTTTAAACAACTAAAAATATTATAAAATAAAAAGCTTGAATTGTCACTTCATCTGGAAAGTGTAGATATATCAGCTTTCACTTTCACTATTTACCTGAAAAAGAAAAAGCATGAGTTGTCATTTTTTTTTGAAAATATGACAAGTAAAAGAAAAAAATAGAATAATTTAATCTCAATTCGATTTTTGCATTATAAATTCAGTTTACTGATTTCAACTTATTTTTTGTTATAGAAAGTTATATATTTGACAATTCTGATTTATAATATGTGTCTTTTTATATAATATCGTAATTTACATCTTCTTTTAAAAGACAACTATCACGTAATTTACATCTTTTATTTTTTAAACTTTATTATTTTACATTTATTACATATAATATATATAATTGGTTATTAAGAATATTAATTTGAAATCTATTTACCATTTTAAACAACTAAAAATATTACAAAATAAAAAGCTTGAATTGTCACCTCATCTGGAAAGTGTAGATATATCAGCTTTCACTTTCACTATTTACCTGAAAAAGAAAAAGCATGAGTTGTCATTTTTTTTTTGAAAATATGACAAGTAAAAGAAAAAAATAGAATAATTTAATCTCAATTCGATTTTTGCATTATAAATTCAGTTTACTGATTTCAACTTCAATCATCATTCTTTCATAAACATAAATTTCTCTCAAATTTGCCATATCAGTTTCTCTTTAATGTTCGCAACCAAGCTTCCTTTGCAACTTAGTCATAAGGTACTTAATCTTTTCTGAATTTTAAATATCTACTATGAAACATTATGTGTAGCATAATAATTTATATATTTTATCTTTATGATTTATTTTGTAGTTACATTTCCATAAAGTTTGTGTTGAAATTGAAAAACAAAAATACTAAAGAACAAATAATGTGGCCTACGAATACTAGTTTTGTAGATCTTCTTCGTAGTTGTGAAGCATTAGAGCCGGTTCAGTCTCATGATTTCGTGACTGGTCATCAAATGTACCATTTCCCTTACCTAATGTTGATAGATTTGAGACAGAAAACGACTTTGGTTTTGATGAACCTAATTCCCAATCTAGTAAAGATAGTCTTAGCGAGTCATTAAGTGATGTTGGAGATGATTCTGATGATGCGAGTGAAACTCCGATTGTGAACTTTATGAATGATATAGGAGACATAGGAGATGATGACATAGCAGATTTTGAAGAAAACACTCGTATAGATTTTTGGAATGAATCTGAAAACAAAATAAGGTTAGGAATGAAATTTGAGAGTAAGGCACAAGTAAAAAAGGCAGTAACACTTTGGTCGATCGCCCAAAATAGAGAGTTTAAGGTTTGGGAAAGTAAAAGTAGCTTTTGGATCGCAAAGTGTAGAACTTTAGGGGGTGAAGGGGAAAGTTCTAATACTATCCCGTATACACCGCAATGTAAATGGTATGTCCGGGAAATGAAAAAGAAAAATCATCATATGTGGAAGATTACTCGCTGGGTGGATGCACACAATTGTTTCGGATCTTGTATAGGCAATAATAACAGAAATTTAAACTCTGCAACTATTGCCTCTTATATCATCCACTCAATTAAAAAAGATATTGCTTATCCAGTGAAACATATACAAGCAGATATTAAAAACAGTCTAAATGTTGATGTTTCTTATTGGAAAGCATGGCATGGTAGGAGAAAAGCCATAGAGCATATTTACGGAACTTGGGAGAGTAACTTTGCAGAGTTGCCCAAGTATATTGCAGCTTTGCAAGCTTCAAATCCTACCATAGTCGTGAAATGGTTTCATAGTCCAAATGGCTCATCACATGCGGCAACATTTAAATATATATTTTGGGCTTTCGGACCTGCGGTTAATGCATTTAATCTATGTCGACCTGTTATTTCTATCGATGCTTGTCATTTGAGGGGTTCGTATAAGGGTAAAATGCTTGTTGCTGTTACGAAAGATGCCAACAATAATATATTACCGGTTTCTTACGCCATTGTTGATGAGGAGACTGCACACAGTTGGGGTTGGTTTTTGTATCAGTTCAGACATTTTGTTGCCCAAGACAGACAGTTGTGCGTCATTTCAGACAGGCATCAAGGAATAATTCATGCAATGGCAAACCTAGAGGAATGGAAAGAGCCTTTAGGATACCATCGTTTTTGTCTCCGGCACATCAGAAGTAATCTCATGAAAAAGTATAAAAACTTGAGCCTTAAAACATTTTGTTGGGCTATTGGTAGTACCACACAAAAAAGAAAATTCGTAAGGTATATGAAACAAAGAAAAACAAAGAAAAGCAATCAATTCTGAAGCTTGGCAGTATTTAAAACAAATTGATAAAAGTCAATGGTGTCTTTTATACGATGAAAATCGTCGATGGGGGTTGTTAACGACAAATATCTCTGAAAGTATATTAAGGCGTGTATTGACCTTACATTCAATAGGACTGTGCAACTTTTTAGAAAACATAGTGATGCTGCAATGAACTGCAATACACCTCTACCATCACGTATGTGGCGTCTCTTTGTTAAACGTGACACTTATGCACAAAGCCATACTTTATCCGAGTTCGACTACAATGAAGGTGTCTACAGAGTTGTCACCAAATTACGGATAAATGAAACCGGAGGAAATACACACACTGTCCATTATTTTCAGCAAATGTGTACATGTGGTAAGTGGCAGATGGAAAGATTCCCATGTTCACATGCTTTAGCGGTTTGTCGGCATAGAGGGGATAACCCTTTTTCCACTGTGAATACTGTTTACACAACTGTGACGTATAAAGAACAATACAATTATGGCTTTTCACCACTTCCTCATGTTGATTATTGGTTGGAGGCCGATTGGGAGATTGAAGCAAATTACTCAAAATGTTCGGTTGGTCGAGGTCGGAGGCGTGCAAATCGATTTCGTAATGAGATGGACGTTCGTCATCCTGATGAACCCCGTAGATGTGGACTATGTCATCAACCGGGTCACAATAGGAGAAACTGTTCAAATTCTCAACCAATATTCAATGCAAAGTGAACTATGTTATTTTTATTGTCTCGTAACTTTTTGTTTGATTTATTTTGTAATTTTGCGTTTGAATTATCTTGTAGTTTTGTGTTTAATTAATCTTGTAATTTCATGACTTTGTAATATATTCTATTTGGGTTTCTGTTTGAATATGTTGATATGATTTTTCTAATGGTATAATTGCTAAAAGTAATACAGAAATTTCAATTATATATTTTTAATAAACAAACTTATATGTGATATATAATAAAAATAAAAATAAAGTGGGTTTTTAATATAAAAAATGTAAAAATTAAATTTTTTTTTAACATATACAATGTAAAAAGAAAACATATATAATAGTTAGAGGGGTTGATATATAATATGAAACATTGATTGGGGTCAAAATGTAAATTAAAAAATCTGATTTCAACAAAACAACCCATTTTTACAAAGCTTTTAAAAACCAATCCATTTTTGCAAAGGGTTTTGAAAAACAACCCCTTTTTACAAAAAAACTCATGTAAATCAGAGGTCAAACTCATAAATTAACTAAAGAAGATGCAATCGTAGGTCAAGATTGGTAAGAAATACCTGGGGTATATATCCATGCAAGGTATCCATGACAATTAGGAAAGCATTGCAAACTGTGTCGCCAAAAGGAGCAAGCCTCTTCATTCCATGTGACCGTCCGATCGAGGTCTTCGAGATCTAATGGATCCGGCCACGCAGGCGTAGATATGGCCACGGACCCGTATCGTTATAAAGAAAAAAAAAAGAGTAAAGTCTTTATCTTTTATTTTCTAAACTGATTACAAGTCAAAAACACCACTAATTTTCATAAAAAAATGGAAGAATATTTTTGAGATATTTAAATGGAAAGAAAATGAAACTTCAGCATAAAACCATTAAAAAAATTAAGGTATTTATGTGAAACAAACATTAAAATTGGATATTTATAAAATTAATCTTTATGAATTATAATTTTGCAAAGTATATATATATATAAGGAAATATATTGTGACATGATAGGAGGATCCGGTTACAAATAAAGAGAGAAACTTTCCCAAAACTGCAATCAATTGATATGACGTTGTTTTGTAATATAAACATATATTTTTAGCAATGAATTAATCATTGTTTATTTACAACAAATTAAAAGTTGCTATATTTCGTGCTGATAATATTTAACAACAAACAAATATTTGTTCGTAAAGGTCCTTGCAAAAAACGAGCAGGATTTCTAATCCAAATTTAGCACCTTCTTAATTAATGTTATGTTCCCAAATCTAACTTAACAAGAGAATTGAAAAAAAAAATGCATGAATGTTAGGTGTATTTCTAAGCATGTTTTCATGCCCTTTTTATCCTTGTTTTACCTTGCATTTCATTCTCATTATTGCATATTTTCATGTTTTTCGGGATTTCAAAGATAGCAATCTACTTTCACACTTTGTGGTTGTTTTCAGGTGCTTTTGAAGGTTGAATCTTACATTGGATGACAATGGGAAGCTACACAAGAAATTTCAGAAGAAACGGAGCTCAAACGAAGAAGTTACAAAAAAATGAAAATCGTACCGAAGACAGTATGGTACACGACCGTGTAACTTTTGCCTTACAAGTTACACGGCCGTGTAACTTTGCTATGCCACGTGGATGCCATGTCATCTCAGGGTGGGGTCCAGAAGAAATCCAGGATTACACGACCGTGTAATTTTGGCCCAAGAAATTACACGGCCGTGTAACATTTCCTGGTGACCAGATCTGCTTTTTGGCCCACTTTGAGTTGTTTATTCCTTCTTGTGCTGTCATTCCCATGCTACACGACCAGATCCAGATCCAACCTGATTTTGAGGCCATGTGATGAAGAAAGTGGGTGTTGGAATGATGATGTTTGCCATTGTCCAAATTACCATTTTACCCTTGGTGTGTTAGTATAAATAGATGTGTCTAGTTAGCCTTAGAACCATCCCATCTTACCATTATTTTCTGAATACTCTCTAGATACATTGTGTTTGTGTTTGTGTGCAACTTCAAGTGTGGATTATCTTCATTTTGTAAGTTTATTTCTCTTTTACTAGTCATGAGTGGCTAGTAACTTTATTTTCTGGTTTTGTATTAAGGATTATGATTGTGATTTAATATAAAGTTTGATGTTTGATTTTATATCTTTCTAGTGATATGATTTTGAGACTTAACAAGCGTTTGGTTTTTATTTATTTCAAATTGGTCATTTGATCTCAAATAATAATCAATCTAGTCATACAAATTATAAAATCCGTAATTGTTTTATAAAATGTTATTTGTGACAATCATCTTTAATTGGTGAAAATCATATCACATGTTTTGACGCTTCAACGCTTGTTTAGGAGTATTGAACATTGTTGGGAACATTCACATAAAACATAATGCAATCTTTCATTCAAATTCTATGATGATGTATGTGCGAGCTTTCGGCATACACTTGACTAATCTAGATTTGATTAGTAAGATTAGTCTTAGTTAACGAGCTTCTCTTGACTAAGGTACATTAGGTGAATGGTGTATGTGCGAGCTTTCGGCATACACAAAGTACCAACTTAGAAAGATTAAAGTTATAAACATCATTCTTATTGTTATTTCCAATCATATGACTACAAATACAAAACCAGAATTTGTCCCCAAATTATAAAACGCAAAAGCAATTTCTCTATATTTTGTCCCAAGTCAAATTTACAATTATATTTCTATTCAACATCAAAACCCCCCTTTTTGTTACTATCTTTTAAAGTGTAAACCTCGTGAAAGTCAAGGTATAATCCATTAGACCATTGCTCCCTGTGGATCGACCCTACTTGCCATTTATACTACCTAGTTAGTATTTATAACAAGTAGTGTAATCACGAAATATTGGTAATCAACAATTCATTTTAAAACCATATTTCAACTCTTTTATTTTGTTGGTTTCGACGCCCAACAAATTGGCGCCGTTGCCGGGGAGCACGGTATTACTAATATTTTATGCCCAGATCTGATCGAACAGGTACACCTCTTGAGATCAACAAAGAAATAGAAAAGACCGCAAAAATATTAAGAAAGCAAACTAAGCTTCGAAAGAAGCTTGATTACCAAAGATCTCATACTACACCAACACTCTCTCCTACACCGCCTTCCACTTCTACTTCTACTCCCGATTTTTCTTCTAACCCATTGAAAATGGATAACGAAGAAAAGACATTGAGACAATGGGGTGCGCGAAAAGATACACAACAACCTTTGTGTATAAATTATCCCAATGTGGAGAATTTTGAGCTAAAGTCCGGGCTCATACACTTACTTCCAACTTTTAGAGGTTTGGAAAATGAAGACCCTCATAAATTCCTTAAGGAATTTCATGTGGTATGTTCGGGTATGAAGCCCCATAATGTGACAGAAGACCAAATCAAGCTAAGGGCATTCCCCTTTGCTCTTTACGATGCTGCAAAAGAATGGTTGTACTATCTCCCACCGGGGACGATAACAACATGGAACGATATTGCTCAAGCATTCCTTGACAAATACTTCCCGGAGCCAAAAGCTTCAAGCATACGTAGAGAAATTCTCACCTTGCGTCAAGGACGACGAGAGTCCTTGCACACATATTGGGAGAGGTTTAAGAAACTTTGCGCTCGGTGCCCACAACACGGTTTGTCTGAACACCAACTTCTCCAAAATTTTTGTGAAGGCCTATCTCATCTTGATAGGCGAATTATAAATGCTTCAAGTGGTGGAGCCTTGCTAGACAAGACTCCGTCCCAAATCCGGGCCTTAATTGCTACTTTGGCCGAAGATTCAAAGCATTCAATCGGAGAAGATGAATGGTATTCCGACCCTCCACGAGGAGAAAAGCAAGTAAGTACTCCTCACATTGAAACTCAAATATCTGAACTAACAAAAGCTGTCATTTTGTTAACTAAAGAGAGAGGAGCCGAACCAAAAGCGAGAGCTTGTGGAATTTGCTTACAACATGGTCACCCGACCGACATGTGCCCATCCTTGCAAGATGAAAACGAGCATGTAAATGCTATGGGTGACCACGTGGGACAAAATTCCAAGAATTTTGACAACAATCAATCGTGGAGAAATGCGCAACCGAGACCTCAATATCAACCACGATACCCACAACCACAACATACCGCACCCTCAGGTATGTCTTTGGAGGAAATTGTCTCTAACTTGGCTAAAAATACCATATCTTTTCAGCAAGAGACAAAAGCAAGCATCCAATTCTTGGAAAAACAAATGGCACAACTTGCAACAGCGGTTGGCAAGTTAGAAAGTAGGCTGGATACTAAATTGCCAGCCCAAACAGAAGCAAACCCAAGGCACAACGTGAGTGCCATCTCCCTTAGAAGCGGGAAGGTTTGCAAAGACCCAAGTGTGCCCAAAGATGCGGAAAAAGAAGGCACAAAGCAAGCGGAAATTCCAAGCCATACTCCATCACCTCCTTTTCCTTCAAGATTCTTAGAATCAAAGAAAGAAAGGGAAGATAGAGAAATCATGGCCACGTTCCGCAAGGTGGAGGTAAACATTCCCTTACTTGAGGCCATTAAACAAGTTCCTAGATATGCTAAGTTTCTTAAGGAACTTTGCACATCTAAAAAGAAACTCAAAGGGGATGAGACAATAAAAGTCAACGAGAATGTCTCGGCAATCATACAAAAAAGATTGCCACCAAAATACGGGGATCCGGGCGTATTCACGGTTCCTTGTAAATTGGGGGATACAAACATACCGAGAGCCATGCTTGATCTCGGTGCCTCTATCAATGTCCTACCACTTTCAACTTTCAAAAACTTAAAGAAAGGAACATTGAAACGCACCGGAGTCGTTATTCAATTGGCCGATAAGTCTACCATACGTCCAAAAGGCGTGTTGGAAGACGTATTAGTCCAAGTGAATAACTTGGTTTTTCCCGCTGATTTTTATGTCGTCGATATGGGAGATGACGACTCACCGAATTCAAGTTCCACACTTTTAGGGAGACCATTCTTAAAGACATCGAGAACAAAAATAGATGTTTTTAATGGCACCCTATCTATGGAATTCGATGGTGAAGTTGTAATCTTCAATATTGATCAATCCATCCGCTACCCAAGCGATGTGCCTCCCGAAAACCTAAGGGAAAACAATTCATCGTTACCAAATGAGCATGAAAACAAAAATTTAGTAGCAATGGTTTCAATGAACGAAACAACAACTGGACTTACTGAAGAGTCCAAACCTGTGGATCGCCATGATCATCAACACAATGATCTGGATTTGCAAAATAGAGATCCACCTCCTATACTAAAACAAGCGAGAAACAAACACCGTCTCAAACGGTTTACCGAGTGTTTCTCTACCAACCAAGGAGTGGACATGGAGGAATGTCCAAGGTAAGTTTTCCTCAGCCCCCGTGTATGAGTCCTAAAGCTCGAACACGGGCCCGTGTCGAGCCAAAGACGTTAAACAAGTGCGCTAACCGGGAGGCAACCCGGGGGTATTTTTGTCATTTTTTCAAAGTGTGATTTTTTGTGTTTTTATAATTTTTCTGTTTATAACTTTCAATTACCTACGTGTGGAAACAATCGGAATCGAAAACGGACTACCGAGGCTCAAGTTACGAAAAACGAAAAATGAAAAACGAGACAGAATGTTACACGGCCCGTGTAACTTTTTACCCTATAAGTTACACGACCGTGTAACTTGGTAAAATGGTCAAAATCGTTTGGGTCATAAGGTAAGTTTACACGACCGTGTAACTATTCAAGCCAAAGTTACACGGCCGTGTAACTTAGGCCGAGGGCATTTTTGTCATTTTCGCAACTATAAAAGCCAAGGACCTCATTTCTTCACTTCAATTGCTGCGATTTTTCTCCCTTGCCTCTGCCGAGTCCGATAGAACACACAAGCAAGTCGATTTCCTTTGTTTTTCTCCTAATTTCTTCAACATTTGTTAAAATCCAAAGGTTAGTTCCATCATTTCTCATCTTTTCCTTCATTTTGGCCACAAGAAACATCCAAATCCATGGTGAAATTCGGATTTCTTGAAACCCTAGAAAATTAGGGTTTTGAATTTTTGTTGCTAAATCGTTGAATTTGTTTAGGTTCAAGCTTGGGGAAGGCTAGAATACAAGGAATCAAGGTCAATATCACCATTGTCAAGCTTCAATTCGGTAAATTCTTTCCAAAACTCAAAATCTTCATAATTTTTGGTTTTTGACTAGATAATTGGTTATTGGCTTTGAATTGTGAAACCTTTGTGTTTATATTTGTGTGTTTTATTGTTTGAGTGTTGTTTTTGTCCAAATTTCTTTGATAAAAAGCTAAAAAAAAAATATATGGCATCATCGTCCCGTACCTACTCTAGGGGTAGTAAAAGGCAAATCGTGTATTCGGCCTCTAGTGGCTCTTCCGATGAAGAGCCCGAACAGCAGGACTATGACATGGGCGATGCGGGTATCTCATTCATGACCGATGCCCAAGAGGCACGTTTTTATAACTTTTTGGAAAGAACTGGACAGGCACAAAAATTCGTTGATATCCCAACCTTGCGAGACTTACACATAGAGGCAGGAGTACGCAAACTCCTGTCCAATGTTGGTTGGGAGGGTTTGATGAATATTAGTGAAATAAGCTACTCAAACCCCACTATCGAATTTTTGTCTTCGGTAGAATTTAACGTTCATACTGCAGTCTTGTCTTTCAGAATGTTTAACAGGTCATACAAAATCACACAAACCCAATTGTGTGAGCTCATTGGCGCGCCGGTCGCCAACACTTATGACCAAAGAGGCAAACTAAACAAACTGTTCCACAGAGAAGTTGGCACATTCTGGAAGAAAATCTCTACTGAAAACTTCTACCGTCCCAGTAATGCCAAAGCCTCCAGCATTATCCACCCCGTCCTCAAAGTCACCCACCGCATCATTGCCTCTATCTTCTTCCCACAAGAAGAGATAAGCAAAGCTGGCCTAAATGAGCTTGAGCTTCTCTACTGCATGATCAATCCAGGGTCTCAAACCCCAAATTTTGGATCTTGGATCATGTACAAACTACTTAAACTAAGTAGAAGTTCATCTGGCCAGCTACATTGCGGTGGCATTATCACTCTAATAGCCAAACATCCAGCCCTGGGCATCAGATTCCCTGATAACCTTGAGATAGTCAGAGGTGAGAGATACCTCACCTCTGATGTTCTTGAGGGTATGAGGTTATTTCGACGCCCCCAATCAGACGAAATATGGCAAGCCGACGGACGCGACTATCTGCGGGTCAACAACAGAAATGCCCGAATCCTACGATTAGCCAACCCTGTCTCCACCACAAATTGGAAGCCTCCTTCCAACATGGGCATACAACTACCCGCTCCCAACCTACCCCCCCGAGACCCCAGCCCACCACAGAGACAGCCCCAGGAGCCCGGCCCTTCAAGCTCTGCTAGCTCATTTCCTCCAGAGCACAGTCTTTACATGGAGCAATTTTCTAGCATCAACTCCCAGCTTGCGGATCTTCGCCTTGATTATCAAGGCATCTATGATAATCTTGGTGAGATTGATACACACCAGATGGAGCTGCGCCATGACTTTGAGCAGTTTAGAGAGAACCAATATAAACATAACCAAGATGTTATGTCTATACTCTCTGACATTCAAAGATCCGTTGCCTTCAACCCATGGCAACAGCAGCAACCACTGCAGCCACCGCAGCAACAACAGCAGCCGGGAAGCCAGCCACTCCAACCACCACAATTTCCACCATACCCATATTACCCACCATACCCTTATCCTCCATTTCCGCCACGGGGACCCTTCCCCGACCCTCAGTAGGTTGTTTCTTTCTTTCTCCTTCCCCTAATGCATTGTGGACACTGCTTTTATTTTAAGCTTGGGGATGGGGGAATGAATCCCTCTAAAAAAAAAAAAAAAAAAAAATTTTAACAACAAAAAAAATTTAAAAATATTTTATTTCTTGCATTTATTTTAAACTTTTGCATGCATTTTTGTTATCTCTTACTTCTCACCTTTGTGACACCTTTAAATTGCAACTATAATACATCTCATAGATAAACTTCTTGTACTTTTGTCCCCTATCTACATGCAACATCACCATCTTTTGAAACTTTAGATCTTCATTAGGAACTTCTTTTTATTAATTTTCTAGCATAGATACGATTGGGAGAATTATAAAACACACATGAAATTGAATCAAAATTATTCTAGCAAAGGATGCTATATTCACCCGTGAGTTCATCATTGTGTGTAATCGACTAGGAGAAATACTATGGAAATTGCACTAGTCCCCCCTCATGGCCATACATTTGCATATTGTCTATTAAGCATAAGGTTTATCTCAAAAATCGCGATTTTCCAAAGTCATGGACAAAAATCTTATTTTCTATATTTGTTTTTAATTTTTGTGTGGTAGTATGTGTCATATGACCTTGTTTATATTATTTTGGTCATTAGTGTGTTAAAATTTTTATTATTTCAAAAATATCATAAAAATTATTGTCTAATCATTTTAGCAAAATTTTGTGAAAATGTTTTTATGGTGAAAATCCAGAAATCATTTCACTTGGTTCTAAAACGATTGGTCTATAAAAAAAAATAAAAAAAAATAAAATAAAATAAAATAAATATATATATATATATATAAAAAGACCGAACCAAGTGATCACTCAAGACATTTAAAGTGAAAATTTCCTACAAAAATACAATAAAAACGATTACTTGTTTTGAAAGCCTCCTTTTTGCTTTCAACAACTAAATCCAATTTTGGTTTAAAACTTCATTGACCATGTTTTAAAAATTCTTCATACATCTTGGGTCAAGTTGAAGTTCAAAAGATTTGGTTGTCTCGGTCGTCTAGGTATCTATCAATTGTAAATAGGAATCGAGTTGTAAATTTTTGTCCCTCTGTTTTGAAAAATCATGTGTTTAGTAAATAAATATGCAAATAAGATCGGTTGGAGGACTTGAGCAAAGTCAACTTAGTATAAGCTTCCTAGATTCGATATCCGAGCGCCCCTCCTATAAAAATGAGTGTTTATAGCCAAATCTTGAAAATGGAGCTTGCAAGGTCACACATCTTGTGACATGAGTGAATAAACACGAGAGGAGTGAACAATTGTGAGCACATCCTTTACTTGCGAGACGCTTTGAATAATTAGTGAAAGTTTCATGTGTGAGATTATCTTTTGTCCCAACGTGCGTATGCTAAGTAATTGATAAAAATTTGTTCCTTTTAATGGTCTTTTGTTTTGAATAGATGGTCTAACTTATATGTGTGTAGGGTCCAAAATTGACATGATTTTTAGATATGATTGATGTTGTCTTGGTTGCTACCTAAGGTGTCTATTCTTTTTCTACTTTGTAGTTTGTTATCCACATTGTTTAGATTCTTGTTTTCCTTGAGGACAAGAAAAGTCTAAGCTTGGGGATATTTGTTAGGTGTATTTCTAAGCATGTTTTCATGCCCTTTTTATCCTTGTTTTACCTTGCATTTCATTCTCATTATTGCATATTTTCATGTTTTTCGGGATTTCAAAGATAGCAATCTACTTTCACACTTTGTGGTTGTTTTCAGGTGCTTTTGAAGGTTGAATCTTACATTGGATGACAATGGGAAGCTACACAAGAAATTTCAGAAGAAACGGAGCTCAAACGAAGAAGTTACAAAAAAATGAAAATCGTACCGAAGACAGTATGGTACACGACCGTGTAACTTTTGCCTTACAAGTTACACGGTCGTGTAACTTTGCTATGCCACGTGGATGCCATGTCATCTCAGGGTGGGGTCCAGAAGAAATCCAGGATTACACGACCGTGTAATTTTGGCCCAAGAAATTACACGGCCGTGTAACATTTCCTGGTGACCAGATCTGCTTTTTGGCCCACTTTGAGTTGTTTATTCCTTCTTGTGCTGTCATTCCCATGCTACACGACCAGATCCAGATCCAACCTGATTTTGAGGCCATGTGATGAAGAAAGTGGGTGTTGGAATGATGATGTTTGCCATTGTCCAAATTACCATTTTACCCTTGGTGTGTTAGTATAAATAGATGTGTCTAGTTAGCCTTAGAACCATCCCATCTTACCATTATTTTCTGAATACTCTCTAGATACATTGTGTTTGTGTTTGTGTGCAACTTCAAGTGTGGATTATCTTCATTTTGTAAGTTTATTTCTCTTTTACTAGTCATGAGTGGCTAGTAACTTTATTTTCTGGTTTTGTATTAAGGATTATGATTGTGATTTAATATAAAGTTTGATGTTTGATTTTATATCTTTCTAGTGATATGATTTTGAGACTTAACAAGCGTTTGGTTTTTATTTATTTCAAATTGGTCATTTGATCTCAAATAATAATCAATCTAGTCATACAAATTATAAAATCCGTAATTGTTTTATAAAATGTTATTTGTGACAATCATCTTTAATTGGTGAAAATCATATCACATGTTTTGACGCTTCAACGCTTGTTTAGGAGTATTGAACATTGTTGGGAACATTCACATAAAACATAATGCAATCTTTCATTCAAATTCTATGATGATGTATGTGCGAGCTTTCGGCATACACTTGACTAATCTAGATTTGATTAGTAAGATTAGTCTTAGTTAACGAGCTTCTCTTGACTAAGGTACATTAGGTGAATGGTGTATGTGCGAGCTTTCGGCATACACAAAGTACCAACTTAGAAAGATTAAAGTTATAAACATCATTCTTATTGTTATTTCCAATCATATGACTACAAATACAAAACCAGAATTTGTCCCCAAATTATAAAACGCAAAAGCAATTTCTCTATATTTTGTCCCAAGTCAAATTTACAATTATATTTCTATTCAACATCAAAACCCCCCTTTTTGTTACTATCTTTTAAAGTGTAAACCTCGTGAAAGTCAAGGTATAATCCATTAGACCATTGCTCCCTGTGGATCGACCCTACTTGCCATTTATACTACCTAGTTAGTATTTATAACAAGTAGTGTAATCACGAAATATTGGTAATCAACAATTCATTTTAAAACCATATTTCAACTCTTTTATTTTGTTGGTTTCGACGCCCAACAATGAAACCGAAATGATAAAAGAAATTGATATTTCTGTGTTTTTTCTCATAGAATGAACTGGAAATAAGACAAATGAAGAGGGAAAATTATTTTCCTATGCTAACTTTACTTTCGATTTGAAAAAACTAGGTTGAGCCCGTGCTTCGCACGGGTTGGATCAAAACGTAGTAAGTAAGTCAGACGGGTTTTAATTCTTTAAAGCTTTTGACTGTTCTTTTGTTTTGAAAATATTTGAAGGCTGCTTTGTATTCGCAATTTTCGTCTAAACTTCAAAGGCTATTCGTATTAATTCTTTAAAGAATTTGAATATTCTTTTCTTATTTTTTTTTAAGTTGTTAAAAGATTTTAAGGTTGTTCAATATTTACAGTCTTTATTTACCTTTGATTGTGGAGACATCTCTTTAGAACATCATATTTAGCACCGACAAATTCCTATATATCAAAACGTAGAAAATTCTTTACATTTCCATTCATTAATTTATTTTATCCGTTAGATTTAAATAAAAGTGAGTGGCCTATGATCGAGAATTTAAGATCATTCAAATACTTAACTCGTAAAAACAACACTCACCACATATCGTTATAAAATTCCTACTTTTATCCCGAACAAAAAACATAGTATTTATTTTTACCAATATGACATCTAAGAAGACACTTAGATGTGGGGAAACCTAAGATAAATAATATAGATGCTTTCTGTCCATCAACGGCCATCAATCATATCCTTTGAATGGACAAAACATAATTACCAACCTCTTTACGAATCGCACCAGTTTTTTGTGTTTTTATTTTCCGTGAAATCACTTAAGGATATCCATAATAATAACTATTTAAGACACCTATATCGGGCATTTACATAAATATTCAAATTGAAAAAGAAAACGGATAACTCCATCGTTAAAACAATTAATGTCATAAAAGAAGTTAAATATGTATTTTATTGCCACACCAATCCTTTTACTCTTAAATTCCCACGTAGCAACCACGTATCAAGAGGAGATAGCCGAAAATAACCTCACCCCCCTTTAAACCCGAAAAACCTCGTACCCCCAAAATCTTCTAGAAATCTGATTGTATTTCATTATATAGGAATTTTATGAGAAATAAGTGTCTATTAAAAATAAAACTTAAACGTAATTATTTTCTCTTTCTTTAATATCGGAAACACACAAAATGTTTATTTCTTTTTATTTCTTCTTTAACTCGAGAATACAAAAATATAATTTTCTTTGCTATTTCTCTTTCCTCTTTTCTCTCTATTTTTTCTTTCCCGTTCTTTTCTTTTTCTTTGCTAAAACTCGGAATCCTCATGTCTTTTGCTTTTATTTTAGATACGTCAAATATTATAAACATTACACAAGCCAGGGGCTAGAAAAATACAAACAAACATTACAAAGGGGTAATGGCAGTAGTGGGACAAATTAACCACACCATCCAATTAATTTTTTGACTTCTACATCTAGTATTAACCCAATTAAACGACATGAGCCTTACCTCATCAAACAACACATCTTTCATTCCTTTTTGCGCTCGAAAAGGATTTTCTTCATTGACTCTCTTCTCATCAAACAACTCTTCGCATTCCATTACCATTTTGCATCCATGTGACCCGATGGGCCACAAACAAAACACATACCCCTCTTCTCTTTTAATAAATATAAACTAAAGCAGGAAAGTAATGAGAATATAGTTTTACTAGTTTTGTAGGCTATTTACTCAACTTGTAGGAAACTTACTTCTCTAGTCAAAAATAAACTTCATGGGTAGCCAAAGCCAACATTATCAAATTCGCATCCTGTAATTTAGAAAATTAACAAATTTAGTTAACGTTGAAATTACAGAAAACCAGCAAGATCTAATGGAAAATAAGACAATCCCAAACCTATAAGCATAAGAAAGATAAATAAGGACTCTCAATGTACCCTCTTCAAACTCTCCTTGATGTGAACAGAGATTTTGTGTAAGATCGTGATGCATTTTTGCATTGAACTTGCAATGAACAACTAGCTAGCTAATTAAGTCTAGGGAGATTAATTGAACTTTATATATCTGCAAGCACCAAAGAAACCTCGAAGATGAAATATGTAATGACGTGTATTGTAATCAATTGTTAAAATAATCATACCATAATCATGAGATAACATGAAAATTAAATAACATGCCTTCTTGTTTGCTTCTCGGTTGTTTGTCTTCCTAAAAACTTTAAGTCTAAACTTCAATAGTTGATGGAATTGATTGCTACCAATATCACAAAGTAAGCTTCAACATGCGGTCCAAACTTTTTTAATAATTTGCTCAAATATGATAATAGTTATACATCAATTGTATACCAAACAACAATGTAAACATAGAATAGGAAAATGTAAATACCTAGATATGTAAACAACGAAGTGTAGCCAAGATAAAGAATCCAAGAGCCAAACATATTGGACAATAATCACAAAACAGTACAAGTGATTCATTGAATGAAAAGTAACACTATGAAGACCAAAATGTATAATTTAACCTCCTAAAATACTAAATCATTGGCAGGTGCTGCAAATTGATAACTAGAACAACTAAAATAACTACATGTTCTCTTTCTCTAACTCGTTTCATACTGCGTAAAGGTAATACACTAATGTATTTTGGTAGAAACTGGGATACGTTCGTGTATATTGGCATACAAACTATTGAGTGATCCATAGTGTTATTTTGGTACCATCTAGATCCAAAAGATTTTGGTTGGTTTCAAGTATGTTTAGAAATTGATTCACGAAATTTCAATGTCACCTTTAGGCTACTTGAGCGGATCCAAATTCTAAGAAATCCACATGTGTACATGTTGGTGATTTTAGTGGTACTTCTCTTAATTGTCTAGGATATAAAAAAGTTTATGAATCAGATAGATGTATTCTATCTCGATGTGGTGTATTTATCATACTTTGATATTTATGTAATCGTATGTTTTGTTTGAATGTAGTTAATAAAAGGGTTAATGTCGTCAAAACCCAACCAACTTTTGCTTTTGGTTCTAAATGGTCACTAAAGTTGTTTTTATGCATTGTGAGTCCTTAAACTTTCAATTTACAGGTTGAAAAGGGGGTTATCCGGTTGCTTAGGTGAGCTAGCACCCAGATGGTATTTTTGTCAACTAAGTAGTCCACATGGCGCTGACATGGCATCCATGTGGCGCTTTGGTCAACAAACAGACAAACTGGTCCGATGTGGCATTGATAAGGTGATTGTATGGATTTTTCAATTAATTTTAATTGTATTTAACTTAAAAAATACTAAAATTTTAAATTATTATTATTACTATGAATTTTAATTTGTTTAGGATTTAATAAAAGTTAAACTTGTTCTTAGTGTTCTTCATGATGAACATTCAAATGTGTTCGGTGTTGACTGTTGAAGAACATTCAACCATCACCACTCTCCACTCTCCGCCTTCCACTCTCCACCATCCGCCGTCCTCTACCGTGCACCACCCACAAGCTTCCAGCAATAACCAAATTCTAGACCAAAAACGTTCAAGCCATCTTCATCTTCAAAAACCATTCAAACCATATTCATCTTCAAACCTTCAAATAATATACCCTAAAAAAAATGAAACATAAACTTATGAAAATATAAACCAAACAAGTTGATGAAGATGAAGAAACACAAACATTCAAAACAATTTTCATCTTTCAACCTTCAAACCAAAACCGTCTAAACTAGGATTTAAATGAAAAAAACCCCAAAAATTGATCATTTTCTTTGGAACAAAAATCCCAGAATTTAAACACGAACAAGATAAAAACTGGGAAAGGAGAGAGAAGACGAGTCGATCTGTCTCCTTTATAGATGAAAAAGATAAGCTTCGATCAGAAAGATGAAGTAAAACACAGAAATCATCATGTTCTTTGGAACAAAACATCCCAGAAATCATAAACCCTAGATTTGTGTTCAAAAAGGAAAAAGATGGTCGATCTGTCTCGCTTCAACCGGAAAAATACAAACGATATGAAATCAAATCGAAAATTTTCCCCATCTTTCCGAATCACAACAAACAACCCAACAAGAGAGTTAAAGAGTGAAGAGAAGACAAAAAACTGAAAGAGTTAGATTTAGGGTTTGGTTTTGGGAACCGATTTAGGGTTCGATGATCTCCTTGTTTAAATCAAGCTCCGATCGAAAATATAGAGTACGACGACCCAGGACGATGATCTCCTTGGTGAATATGCCTCTTGGAGATTTACCTAATATCAAATGCGTGTGTTGAAGCTCCTATACGTAATTAATTTTTATTCATTTTAACATTCGAAACTGGAAGCAAATTACAAGAAAAGTTTTAAAGTTTTTAATATATTTTTGTTATTTTAACATTCGTAATAATTTTTTCTTCATTTTCAAAGCTTTATAATGTAGTTATTATCTTTTTCCAACGGGAGCAAATTACAAGAAAACTTTTAAATATATATGTATTTATATGCAAACCAAATAATTAATTTTTAATTTAGAAAATGCCACATGTACCTGGGCAACCGTTGAAACCGGGACCAAATAAACTTATGCCCTTTATTAACAGGTAAAATGATAATTTAGTGGTCTATAATACACAAAATTTAGTTTAAGGACCATTTAGAATCAAAGGCAAAAGTTTATTGGGGTTTGATGACATTAACCCTTAATAAAATAAGTGTTGTTAATTCTGCATTTATGTCATCTTCTTCATCTCCTAAAATTGAGGACTCTATGCTTTCGCATAACAGATTGAGTCATGTCAATTTTAGAAGAATGCATGAAATGTCAAAAGATTGATTAATTCCATGTTTTGATATTAACACTGAAAAGTGTAAAAGTTGCATGCTTACTAAAGTAACAAAACAACCATTTCCAAATGTTAAAAGAAATTCGAGTGTTTTGGAACTTGTTCATAGCGACTTGTGTGATTTCTATTCTACTCCATCGTTGGGAAATAAGAAATATTTTGTGACATGCCAAAGACGAAGCATTGGATAAATTTAAAATATACAAAATCGAAGTTGAGTTACAATTAGATGTTTCAATAAAACCCCTAAGAACTTATCGGTGAGGGGAATATATGGATCCCATATATTTTCAATCAGTTGGAATCATTCATGAAACAATAGCACCTTACACTCCACAACAGAATAAAATATCAAAACGCAAAAATCGAGTTCTAAAAGAAATGATGAACTTGATGCTTTCTTACTCGGGTTTGAGTGAGGGATTTTGGGGAGAGGCTATGTTAACAACCAAGTATGTTTTAAATAGAGTTCCAAATAAAAGAAACAAAACAGCTCCATATGAATTTTAGTTCAAGAAAACTCCAAATCTTAGGTATTTTCGAATTTGGGGTTGTAGAGCAATTGTCAAGTTAACTGGACCCAAAATGAAGAATTTGGGTGAACGTGGAATTGATTGCATCTTTATTGCATATGTTGAGCATTCCAAGGCCTATAGGTTCTATGTAATGGAACCTAACGATTCTGTGTCGGTTCACACCGTGATTGAATCACGTGATATGATTTTTGATGGAATGATATTTTCATCAATTGTTAGGCCTAAGGATCTGATTCCTAGCACTAGTGAAGTGCCAAATCCAGAAAAATTGGATGATGTTGCTGAACTGGAAAAACAAGAGATCCGGAAAAGCAAAAGAGGTCGAATTGCCAAAGATTTTGGTTCTGACTTTCAAGTGTATTTAATGGAAGGATCTAGAGATGAGATTGGCTCTCAATATGCTTATTGCTATAGCATAGAAGAAGATCCTAAGACATTAAAAGAGGCTATGGAGTCTCGAGATGTTGCTTTTTGGAAGGAAGCAATTGATAATGAAATATCTTCAATTTTTGATAATAACACTTGGGTGTTATCATATTTGCCTCCAGGTTCTAAACCACTTGGATGCAAATGGATATTCGAAAAGAAACTCAAAGTTGATGGAACCATTGATAAGTTCAAGGCTCGGTTAGTCATTCAAGGGTTTCAATGCTCATAATCGAACATTTATACAAAAACCAAGAATTTCAGTCATGTTCATAAATATCCATAATTGAACATGGATGAACATACGGAATCCCACTTTTAACGCGTAACTGCAAATGGTCCACACACCACTTTAACCACAAGTCCACACCATATATCCTCCATCGTCTCCCACCAAACCTTCCCTTCTTCCACCAACTTTAATATCGGCATCATAGCTGCACCCACCAGCTGCTGGTCAAATGGAATATTGATTCCACTCATCGACATCATTACCTTCGACGATACAACCAAAAAAGCGTCAATATATCTAACGTTCTTCAGATCGGGTTTCAGCGCTTGTTCTAGTGCATCATAACCTGCTATATTATGATGAGACATGATGATAAGGTGTAGGTTACATGTTACAAGTTAACTACTTGACTTTATGACAAATGACTTAGTGATTTTGAGGACAAAATTCTTTTAAGAAATGGAGAATTCCAATACTGTAAATTTGGGTTAGATGTTTTGGATAGTATAGGGAATAAAATGTTTAAATTAATGTTAGAACTAATTATTTTTGAATGAATAAAATCTTAAAATATGATAATTAGGAAACAATAAGGATTTATTTGGTATCTAAATTTATTTTAAGGGTTTATGTGACATTTAAATAAACTCAATGAGTTAAATATCATTAAGGATAACTACAAATTAATTAAATTATTTTAAATAGTTCAAATAGGAAATAATAAAAAGTCCATGGCAGTAAATTGCAATTTTAGAAGGTATAAATATTGTGATGAAAACAACTTTAAGGGGGAAACTGACAAGAGTCGGAAGTTGAAGGACCAAAAGTGTAAAATACAAAAGTTTTTCATGTATACGAAATTCAGCCCCATGCTAATAGATGCAGACTTTTTCTATGTTTTTTATGCATATTAAACTCCCAAGCCTTCCTTTGAACCCTAGATACGATAAAGGGACAGAAACAATAGAGGGAGAGAGAGAGAGAGAGAGAGAGAGAGAGAGAGAGGGAAATAGAGAGAGTGAGAGAGAAGGAAACATAAAGGAAAAAGAAGAAAACGGAGGATTCAAGCTCGTTTTTTGTTACTATTCAACTCCTACCATGTAAGAACTAGTTATTGATCATCCCTAGATTGGTCCCTAATGATTTGAGTGCAAGAAAATCCTCTGTCGCTCCCTAGCCACCCGAAAGTACCATCATTTTAGTATCAGCGGATTTTTTGTTTGAGACTGTTAAATGTGTTTCAAACCTTTCTCCCCACTATTAAAACTATTTCAATGTATCCTTGAGGCTTCTAATTTATGTGTGTAGCTTGGAAGCACAAAATCATCCCCCTATTGGAAAACTAAAAAGTAGATGCACAAGCCACACATATGGTGAAGTATAGCTACTTACCGCTACTTAAGGTGAGTACATATCAAGAATCCATGCCCCTTATTTTTTTATGATGTTTTCATAAAGTTTGACTCTTTAAATGATGTTGCATCATTTATGTGCTATGTGTTATACTATATGTATTCTATGATGTTTGCATAAATATTATATTTCTTTAAAAATGATTTATGATGAAAGGGGGCCAACTATGATTTCTTTTGTACATGATTTTCATCCACAAATTTGTGTATTCATGTTAAGGCATTATGACTTAAGTGACCCTATGACCACGGTACCCAAGTTGGACTATATTGATATTCCCTTTGTGGGTTAATGATATTCTCTTCGCGTGTTTATGATATTCCCTTCACAGACGTAGCTCGATTTCTCTGATCGAGTGAACCACGTAAAATATCTGCCTTCTTTATATTTTTCATCTATATTTGTCGCGAGAATGTGTTTTGTTTTTATCGAAGTCCTAACCCTAACAACATCCTTATAAGCTCTGAATTGGGTTGACTCACTAGTTTTTAATGTCTAAACTCATACAGTTCTTAATTACATTTGTGGTAGGAAGCCTTTCTAACCGATGCATGAGTGATTTCCATGGCGAAAGCAAGATTTCAAGTAAAGCTAACATATTTGGTCAAATCCTTGGAAGACTGGAGGCATATTACACTATTCTATCATCAATTTAGACATTCATTGTCCTTATGATGAATTTTGTTGTTGAATGTTTTTAAGTTTAATAGATGGATGCATGTTGAATTTTGAAAGCACCGCAGACCATCTTAAAATTGAAAGTGCATGTGGAATTCGAATATTTTTTGAAATGCTTAATTATCAAGCGGTCATCACTAGACAATCTTGTTGGTGATAGATACATGCTGAATTTAACATAAGATTTACATGTGGAAAACAAATATATGAATGGATTTCGAGGGACCATCTTTATTTGATGGTAATAAATAGTGTTTGGTTTTTGTTGATCACATGATATATGTATACCATGGTGTCACACTTTGACTTTCTCAATATTTCAGATTATATTGTTAGATTTGTCAAGCTATTCACCATTTCTTTTGATTTATGCTCTCTTAAACATGCTAGTGGTTTTATTATCCCGTTTCATTGCATGTTGATATCTCCACTTTTCTCTCATACTTTGACATGCTTTGTCCTGGTGTGAATCATGAGTTTTCAATCGCCAGACTGATTGCCACAATTTGGTGTACTTTTTAATTATTCAACTTGATAGTAACGTCATTAGGTGGAACAAATGTAGCAAATCCGGTAGTACGACTTTATAGCACATGAGGCTGCTTCCAACTATAAAAATCTGTGGTAAATCATTTCTAGAACAATTAACCAATTTTGACTAGAACGTGGGATTTTCTTTAAAGGTGGTCATCCCGACCTTCTTTCTCATTTCCTATTTATAGTTATATATAAGTATTATTAAGAAGTCATAACGATTTGACCCTAAATTAGTAGTGTAAAACCTCACTACTACCACCAACATTGACTTGTTTTGATATTTATTATTATTCCACGTTTAAAAAAAATCAAATAAAATGATACGACTAGTCGGTGTTCTATCATTTTCACACCAAATAAAAGTCACTGGTAGAAAAATATCGTTTTTCTATGTAGATTCAAATCATTCAATGATGACTTCGATAATTAATTATCAGCTTAAAGATGACAATGGGTATGGAGTTGCCCTTAAAAAGTTGCGAGTTTGAGTATGATTCTTGAATATATTATATTATTTATAACTTATTATTCAATATTCATCTCTATCTATGCAGGCCATCCTTCATCCACCATTTCTTTGTCCTCTTTCTATGATTACAACAACTTTTGTCTGAAATTATAAGCCTTTCTTGTTTGTTTTATGGAATTAAGATGGCTGTTACGGGTCCCACAAACCAATTGCTCATATGCCAATGTGGGCTCCACTTCACCATACATCCATCGATGTTATTGTTACTACTCATGGCGGCCAATCCTCTTTTCCCCTCTTCATCTGCCTAATTCTTAAAGCATTCTCTCTAAATTCATTCAATCTAATCTTCAAATTCAATCAAGCTTTTAGCTTTCCCCTCTTCATCTGCCTAATTCTTAAATCATTTAGGAGTAGGATAGATTTGCCTTCAAAAAAAAATCTAATCTTCAAATTCAATCAAGCTTTTAGCTTTCCCCCCTTTTCACTTCCAGTCTCTTGAGTCTTGACCCCTTTTCACTTTACATCAAGAATCTAGGCTTTCTGCGGATTCGAATATGGAAACCTGACGTTGTTCAAGTGTGTTCCTTACTAATTCATCAAAAGATTCATCTTTTGATTCTGGGTTATGGAGAAACAGATTAGTTTTCGAATGGGAAAGATGGAAAAACAGCAGAGTTTTCGTTCTTCTGCTATGGAGAAACAGAAAAGCTTTCGAATAGCCATGGGAAGACAGATGAGCTTCGGTGTTGACAGACGGAAACCTAAAGATTCCCCAGGAAAACGCGGCGATTCGATGCTTCATCTCGCTTCTAGAGGAGGTAATCTCACGAAGGTCATCGAAATCTTTCAAAGTATCGGCCTCGATGGATTATCGAAACAAAATCAAGAAGGGGAAACTCCGCTTTATGTCGCCGCAGAAAATGGACACTCACATGTGGTAGCTCAGTTCCTGAAACATCTCGATCTTCAAACGGCCTCCATTGCTGCCAACAATGGCTATGATCCCTTTCATATCGCCGCAAAGCAAGGACATTTAGGTATACGATTTAACCTAATACCCTTCTTTCCATTTCGGTTCTTGATTTCGTATGGTAAATCACGATTCAAGATTCAAGATTGAAACTTTTCGGTTTTTGTGATCATTTGCAGAAGTTTTGAAGGAACTTTTGAGTTCGTTTCCGAATCTGGTGATGACGACGGATTCAGCGAACTCAACCGCCTTACACACGGCCGCCGCTCAAGGACACACCGATGTAGTCAACCTCCTCCTTGACGCCGACTCAAACCTTGCGAAAATTGCCAGAAACAACGGGAAAACTGTGCTTCATACTGCCGCAAGAATGGGTCATTTGGAAGTCGCGAAATCTGTATTGACCAAAGATCCAACAATCGGTTTCAGAATTGATAAGAAAGGTCAAACCGCCCTTCATATGGCGGTCAAGGGTCAAAACATGGACATGGTGGTTGAGCTAATTAAACCCGATCCTACTGTTTTGAGTTTGGAAGATAACAAAGGGAACACCGCTCTTCATATCGCCACGAAAAAGGGTCGTACCAAGGTTTTTGACTTCTTCAAACTCGTATAATTTCAATAAACACTAAACAAACATACAAATTCTAAAAACCCTGTTTACAGATTGTGAAATGCCTGCTGTCGTTTGAAGAGATCAATGTCAATGCAGTCAACAAGGCGGGGGAGACGCCGTTAGACATTGCAGAAACCTCGAAAATTTCCGAACTTGTGAATGTTTTACGGGAAGCCGGCGGTGCTCACTCTAAAGATTTCGGAAAACCGCCAAGCGCCGCCAAGCAACTCAAGCAAACCGTAAGCGACATAAAACACGACGTTCAATCACAAATCCGGCAGACCAGGCAAACTGGATTTAGGGTTCGTAAGATCGCAAAGAAGGTGAAGAAGCTTCATATAAGTGGTCTCAACAACGCCATCAACTCCGCTACCGTCGTCGCTGTTCTCATAGCCACGGTTGCTTTCGCCGCTATCTTCACCGTTCCCGGTCAGTACGTTGAAGAAAAAACAGAAGGCTTTACTCTCGGGCAAGCGAATATCGCCAAAAACGCTGCGTTTATATTATTCTTTTTGTTCGACAGTTTAGCGCTATTTATATCATTGGCGGTGGTGGTGGTTCAGACATCGATTGTGGTGATAGAAGAGAAAGCAAAGAGACAACTGATGTTTGTGATTAACAAGCTCATGTGGTTGGCTTGTCTTTTTATATCGATTGCATTTATTTCTCTTACGTATGTGGTGGTGGGTGTTCATGAGCGGTGGCTTGCCATTTATGCGACGGTGATTGGTGCAACAATTATGCTTGCGACGATTGGATCGATGTGTTATTGTGTTGTGAGGCATAGAATGGAAGAGACGAAGTTGAGAAACATACGGCGGGCTGAAACGCATTCGCATTCTTTTTCGATGTCTATGGCTTCGGATCCTGAGATTTATAATGAGAAATATAAGCGGATGTATGCTGTGTGAAAGAAAAACCGGTTCATGGGTAGGAGAAATGGAGATTGTAAAACCGGGATCAAACCGGGATTCAAGATCAAGAGGCTAGACGAGTAGCGAGTCTATTCAAGTCTATATGTAATAAATCTAATCATGAGACGAAGGTCTATGTTTGTATATAGTTAATAGTACGACTTCGTTGTAAGGAAAGTTTTATTCTTTGCTTTTTCGAAGTGATTCTTATATCATGATATTGTTTAGATTCTAAATTGTAACATTTGGCATACTTCAAGACCAAGATGTTGGAGAATCTAGAATATTCCTTGTATGCTAGTTTGTATGTTCTTTCATAAAGAAACATAAGCATTGAACTACTCGTGTCTTGTAGCCTGATTTCCTTAAGTGGGGGAGAAAAGACGATGCAAACAAGGAAGGAGACCCCAAAGAAGAATGATAGTGCACTAAAGCCACCCACCCGGTAAAGTGGGATTGTGAAAGACTTGTGGATTGGAGAGGTTCCTCTTAAAACATACTCCCTGGATTGTTTTCTCTCGAAAGAGAAAAGGATTGCCTTGCTATGGATTGTCAAGGGGGTGAATTGTGGTTATGTAATTGGTGGCGTAAAGTTAGGGGTTGTGTGGAGGCAAATCAACTCACATGTTTATATTTTTTACTTGAAGATGTCCGGTTTACCTTCCAATGTGATAAGTGATACTGGGATTTGGATAACTCGGGGAAATTCACGGTTTATGTCACGCAGAGTTATATAGGTGAATTTTTGTTACCGGATGGAGATATGGTCACTAGATAGAATCGTTTCATACCCAGGAAAGTTAATTTTTATGTTTGAGAAAAGACTCCCTACTAGACCAAACCTAGTGTAGATGGCAAGAGAGCAACACAAAAACAAGTATCACACCATACCAAAAGCGTTAGTGACCGATTTCCCGAACGCGATATTTCGGTAAATTTGATTAAAATTGGTGTTCCGGCGATTTACTGCTTCCAAGTGCGCGGCCAGGTGGCAGTTTACGAAGCACATTATTCGATCATATAATAATCACAACCGTACTCCCCCTACTCAATAAATTAACCATAACATTGTCACGAAAAAATATACTTTTTTCATCTTGTGAGACTAAAGTACTTCGATACATGAATACCTTATTACCAAGTGCACGACCCATGCCACAAGCTACTGTTGCAACATCAAGATCGCCTATGTGTTTTCTAGGACTCTTTCTTACCCTAAAAAAGATGAACTTTAAGAAGGTAACGCATACAATAAATTTAACGTGTGAACTTTTAGGAACTCTTTATAGCATCCACAATGCATTGAACTTTATAAAATATAATTGATTGTCACGTCAACGTTCTTATTTTCATACCACTTTACCATTTAATTCCTATAGTGTATTGAACTCTTATGGAACATATTTTAAAAAAGGTTAAAAGGTTAAGTTTGTTTTTCTCAACTTGACATCTCACTATGGTTGGATTTAATCCATTGAATGTCAATGAGACTTTTCATCTCATTCAATCATTCCATTAAATAACGCATTGTGGATGCTCTTAGGCGAAAATTACAAAATTAAAGTTGGGTTTCAAATATATACCATATAGCAATAAGCAGGCCAGCGAGTTATCTGGATCCTAACATGTTCAAAAGTATATCCTTCCCCATGGCATCTTGCCACCATTGTCCATTAGAACTTCCTTCAACACCTAACTGCACAATGGTACTACACCGGTCCCACATTCTTGTTTTTTATATAAAAGTAGTTTCGTGTGCTTAATCGAGGTGGAAGACTTGGATTACCTTTTCTTGAAGTGTGAAGTTGCAACTAGAATGTGGAATGTCATTTCTAAATGGGTAGATATGTAGGTTTTGTTTTTGAAGCGATTAGAGAAGTGACACTTTGGCTCGACTCTCTAACTATTTCTCCGTCCAAAAATTAGCCCTTGAAGTGCTTGCTTTTACAACTTGGCGGGTTTTATGATGTTTTTGAAATGCCCAATTTTTTGGTGAGAAAAAACAGAGAACATAAATAATAGTGGACTTTAGATATCGCATTATTGTTGCACATATTTCAGACGATATCAAGGTACTTTTGTGTATAAATTAATGCAAAATGAGCTAAAAATACTCATTATACATGGAAAGTGTTATTTTGTAGGATTTGTAGATAATCGAGCAAAAAGAACGAAAACTTGAGCAGAATCAAAGCACGAAAGAAAATGTTGGAATATTGGAGTTAGCGACACTACAAGTTCAAGATAGCGGCGTCATGTGAAGACATCACGACGCTAATGACTTGGAATAATGATGCGTAATGAAGATAACATTCGTGTAATATCGGGATGTTTGTTACAATAGTGGCGTTATCTAAGACCTTAGCGCCACTATCCAAGGTCGGTTATAACCTATATAAATAGTCGATTTCTTCACTCTAGAGGCATCACTGACGATCACACAGTACAGACATTCCAGTAAGCAGAAGTGGCAATTTCCTGAAGGATTCTGAAGGTTTTAAAGCCTGGACCACATCTTTGATATCTAGTTTCTTTGCATTTATCATAAGAAACTCTAGTGATTTCATTTTCTAAAGACTTCTTTGGTTTGATTCAACCCATGTATAGCTAGAAACCCTAGTTTGGGTCCAGTTCAGTCCGAGTCTGGGTCCAGGTCCAAGGTCGTACCCATGCGACATAAACTAGGTCCGGTTGAGTCCGGGTCTAGGTCTAAGGCATAGTTTAGGTCGGGCTCAAGGTCCATAATCTCATCCCTAATGTAGAGCATCTAATAAGAAGAAGAAGAATCGGAAGATGAGAAGCGAAAACACTTAAAGTTTAAAATGTAACACCTCAAAAACCAGGTTTGCATACTTAGTTGACTTATAATAATAAGTTGTGGGTGTTTAGGAAGTTTTAAACTAAGTTTTAGTGTTTTTGGTAAAAGTTCAAAAATGTGCAAAATGAAGAACGGATCATAACTTGAGATTTGTGATGTTAGGATGTTATGTTTTGGTTTAAATGTTCATTTTATGGCTTAATATAAAGCTTAGATGCTAAGTTTGATATTATAGGTCAAAGGATTGGAATATACGAAAATTTGTAAGGTTTTCCTTAACAGGAGGTTTTACGGTGCGATCCGTTTAGTAGATAGTGACGCTATCATAAATAGGTTGATATTTTGGACTTAGAGAGTATATGAGATAACGACGCTATCTTGGTGTATAGCGATGTTATCATCAGCTGACAGAAATCCACTTAAGACCTTTTTAGTTGGTCATATGAGGTTTTATCATCTCATAAACAGAGGAAACATGAGAAAAAGATTACAGAGCTATCTTAGGGCAAAACCTAACAATTGGAGGTGAAATCAAAAGGGTTTTACACCTAAATCAAATATTGAGGTTAGTGTGTTCATGTATGTGTAATTTGCTAAGTGATTCTAGCTTGATTGTTGAATATTGGTTGATATGGAAGTTCGGAATATAGGGTTTTGTGTGTATAATCAAATGGCATGTAGTAGTTCATAGTTTCTAAGTATATAGGAGATGAAAAGGGAGAATTTGGACTAAAACCCATGAAGAAGCGCCACTGTTCATAGATAGTGTCGCTATCTATGAAGAGATAACAACTTTATATGGTCTGTGATGGAAAAAGACCAGAATTTTGTTGTATAAGTTGAAATGGGGTTATATTATGACTAAGGAAGGTTTAAACTTTGTTCCTCTATAGACAAGAAGGAATAAGGAATCTTACAAACATCAAATCTAGCTTACTTTTGAATTTAGACTTAAGGTGAGTGACTTGTATCTTCACTCTCATTATGGTTGGTATGTGGAATGTGTATTACTATGAATGTATTGCAGGTTTATCATGTATTGCTACCATGAGTATCTTGTATGCTCAACCTTTCGGTGATATACAATGGGATAGGTGTGAAATCCCTTGTATTTTCTACTTGGTGTTTTGGCTAGAACTTAGCCACTACTTATGGTAAATTCATGAGACTCGTGTAAAGTCTCTATAGGCTGGTGTAAAGCCTTAGTCTTAGTGAACCTTAAATGGGATTAATACTTCGATGTTACATAGCATGGTAAAAATGCTATTGGTGTATTAACATATTTGTATGAACTAAATCGGTAAACAGATACTTGTGATATTCTTTTATAAATTTGTGATTTATTCATGTTGCTCACTAAGCTTTTGCTTACTTAGTTGTTGTTTTCTTGGTGTTTCGGGACCTAGTTGATCTAAGGGTAAGACTGCCATGGAGAAGTGAGAGATCATCGGTCATATATGATCTTTTGTTACTTTTGGGACCTATATGTAGTTACTTAACCAGTTGGATCATGTTACTTTGGATTGTATGTTTTTGTATCTATATCACATGATTATGATTTGACTTTTTGCTATGTACATACTTGTACATCTTTTGGTTATAAATCTTATGTTTGTTTGAAAACGTATATGATGTACAAGGTATAGTTTGTTGGGCGTTACATAAAAGTAGGAGTTGGATGAAGGTGAAGCTTACACCTCGACAATTGAAGTCATTATAGAAGGTAAAATAAGGATTGATACGACTACATAAATGCCACTTCTAAATGATCGATCGTGATGGAAATGGTATCATACCAACTTCAACTTCAACTTCTCCATTTAAGTGTCCTCAAGCCATAGCATAAAGACTTGGAAGACTCGCAACAAGGAATTCCCAAAGGGGCACCAATGGTGATTGACGACTTCATTTTTTTGAGAACTTAAAGAAATAGTATTGAACCAAACATGAAAAAACACGAAGTGTCGGACTCATGGAATACTTGTTCAAGTGGTGGAATTTCCCCGCTAGCAATGTGAGTTAGGAATTGGAGGAAGTAGTGTGGGAATTTGTCGTTGAGATTAAGAAGCACAGTGACAAAGGAACGATGAGGACGACGCTTGCTTAGATGGGAATAATATAACGTTCAATATACTTCAAGAATAGTATGTATCGGTAATCTGGAATATTTTGTGTATACTTCTAAAAGGATATAAAATAAGCATCTTTTAGTGTATTCCATATTAGTGAGACATAGTCTTATAATTGACTATATATGTTGGAGCATCCCTTCTCTCCACAATGGTTCTTTTGTAAAATAAACCAAGGACTTCACATACATCTTACATTGTATCAAAGTTGACACCTCGCACCTTGGCAACTTAATACATCTTTGTCTATCCTCATCGAGCCCTCTTATCCAGGGAAGCTTAGTGTATCACATTGGTGTAACATGGTCATATAAGTGTCTATATGTATTGGAGTGTCTCCTTTCTCTACAATGACAATGGCTCTTTCAGGAAATAAACAAAGTACTCCACATATATCTTACATTTTCACGTCAAAAAAGTTGCTTCTCTTTTTGTTTTTTCGGGATTCCTCATGAATATTGAGACGCTCATTCATTTTCAAGTCCCCTTAAATACTTTTAAGTTATCGCATAAAGCGTTTAATTAGTTGTTTTGATTAAATCATTTCCATAGTTGGGTGTTCCTTAACATAATGCGAAGGATGAAATCATTCAGTGCAATTTACAACCTTTTTGTTCCATAATGTACTAGTTTTCGCACTATATGATAATAATCTGTAGGTTCAACAAAAATTTACAGTTTAAGTTGTCTATTGCACAATATTTAACAACAATATACATCTGAACATCTTGTTAAATATGATCAAGGATCTTGGAATCTGGCACTCGTATTTACATCAAGAAGCCAATTAGCAACAGATTCTTGTCATCTATTTTGCGTTCTGTACTAGCTAGCTAGCTTAAATCAAGAATCATTCATGATGTCTACTTCGATGATGGTCATCCGAGTGTCTAGCGAAAGACCGATGATGAGAAGATGGATGCTTTTTAGAAACATGACTTTTTGGTGGCTCTATGTGCGCACTACAGCTAACCTTGGGAGTATAGCGATAGCGTACATGACATTGGTGACTTTTTGTTTCTGTTGAACGGCTGCCTCTAATTACTACCGATAACATTGCTAGCTTGTCACGTGTGTCTTCTGACCGCCAACATTGACCCGCGCCCTCCACGTCATCTGAAGTATGTGTGTCGTTATGGTGCACGGTTATTTCCGCCGTGCTCCCAGGTTTTATTATGCCAACTGCCGGTGCCACCTATACCACGGGTGCAAGTGTCATTTCTTTAGAAACAATACACAATTCTCTGGTCATCCGAGCTTAGCTCGGATTTAAGCTCGGATGACCAGAGTACTTAGGTCATGCGATATCAGATTTAATCTGATATTGGATGACTCAGCAGTCAGCACTTAGCATACTGCTTAGGTTATGCAGGTCATTACCTCGAGCCAACGGGGAAATCCGAAGGAAGCTTTATGTCGATAATCTGGCTCTTCATCGTCTTTAGTGGCGGACCGACCATCGCATAAGATTTGAAATATTGCATCATCTTTGGAGCTTTTGTTGGTGATTGTTAACGACCGGGTGTCTGAATTTTGGAGGACGAACTTGTTTGTATTGAGTGAAGTCTCGGGAACGCAACGTAGTTCTTCACGTATCGATCTTATTTTTTCGTTCGACTTGAATATTTTTCCAAATTCTTGTCTTCTCACTGATCTATCAACATGCGCAATCTGGACTTTAAATTTGCAGCGAACTGGTTTGTGATCGCTCTCTATCACGTCCATACAAGCTTCATACCTGTCAACATCACCAAAAAGAAAATTGATTTTGAATAATATAACACAAGGCTAGAAAGATAAAAGCTCCCTAGTGAGACCTACAGCCAAATCGAAGCTACAACAGGACACGCTAAACTGCATTCCGATGTTGGAGATGAACGGTTGTCTCGATATAATATCCTGTCACACCATGCTGGAATTCGCTTTTTCTCCCCCGAATCATATCCTGAAAAAGTAATATAAGTTATAAAGTGGCAGAACAAAGCTTTGCTAGTATGGATGATCTTGTTGGTTTTAAAGCTTCAAACCTCACCCCAAGCCAAAGCTCTCGTGTATAATAAAAATAAACTTGTACAGGAGGAGGAAAGTAACTTTAAAATATGAAAAGAAAAGGTGTTCTGAAGTTGCAGAAAGAAAGCTCATTATTGTCATATTAAAGAAGGCCTATATATAGCCTGAAATTACAATACGTGGGAACAAGGAAAAGCAACAAATATGAAATAACTATTCTAGTCCTAAAAGGCAGGTAACTCTTATGACTTTTCCATATTCAACGTTCACATCATTGTGAACCAATCAAATTCTCTACCCAC
Source organism: Cichorium intybus (assembly GCA_023525715.1). Lineage (NCBI taxonomy): Eukaryota > Viridiplantae > Streptophyta > Magnoliopsida > Asterales > Asteraceae > Cichorium > Cichorium intybus. Next base: position 45,545,711 of record CM042013.1, read on the forward strand.
TCTATTTATTCTAGCTCTAAATAAAACAAACTAAAAAATACTTATTTAATTTAGCCATGCATGTGATTATCATTCAAACCAATTAATCCAACAATCACCCCCTTAATTGGTTTATACCATTTTTTCACAGCAATGTCGGCTCTTCTTCAATTAGGTTCGCTTCCTTCTCCCACTTTGGACATTCGTTGTTGTAATGACCGAATTCCCCACACTTGTAGCATTTTACGTGACTCTTATCCCGGACACGCTCCTTACCATCTTGGATTTTCCCGGACCCACGACCTCTTCCCCGGCCACGTCCAAATCCATCCCGATGTGAACCGCCACTGCCACAATGCATACAACCATTCGATTTTTCTTCTCTTGTCAACAATAACCCACCTTGAACGTCCTCCACCTTCTCGGATCCTTTGATGCGCTCCTCATAAGCCTTTAATCTACCGACGGCTTCGTCAAAAAGCATCGTATCCAACTCAAAGCATTGCTCAATCGACGCCACAATTTGAAGAAAGGACTTAGGCATAGAATCGAGTAGCCTTTTCACCAAGTCCACTTCTTCAAGTTCGTACCCGAGACTCCTTGCTTTCGAAGCTAAATCACTCAACTTGGTTGCAAAATCATCCACGGTTTCTCCCTCCTTCATACGTAAGCTTTCCAACTCCCTTTTCAAAGTTGCAAGCCGAGCCGTTCTCACCCGATCCACTCCCAAATAACGAGTTTTTAATCCGTCCCAAACCTTTTTTGGATCGGTGTAATCGAACATTTGCAACACCAACTCTTCTAGGATTGCTTGAAATAGGAAAGCAAGTGATTGTTTCTTCTTTTTCAAATCCAGTTCTTCTCCTAAATTTCTTGGTTCCACCGTCTCCCACAGCCCATATGCATCCATAATTGACTTCACCTTGACGGCCCACACCAGATAGTTTGTCGGAGTCAATACCGGAACTTGGTACGACATCGATGCTCCTTCTCTAGGTACCATCGCCATTTTTCTTTCCTTTTGTGACAGCCCCAACCTTTTCCGATCCAATATGTTCGGAGACTCCTCTTCTACCGGTCCAGAAAATCAAGCACCCGCCTCTTCTATTTTCTTTTACCAGCAAACAAGCCAAACCAAAACTCACACGTTCTGATTTTTCTGCTTGTTTTCCCGCTTCTGGTTAGGATTCCTGGAGCAGATTGATCATGGAAGGAAGCTTCACTTTTTTCTATTGTCAAGAACGACTTATTCCCTCTTCAACCTGGTGGTGCTCTGATATCAAGTGTTGGTTTTAAAGCTTCAAACCTCACCCCAAGCCAAAGCTCTCGTGTATAATAAAAATAAACTTGTACAGGAGGAGGAAAGTAACTTTAAAATATGAAAAGAAAAGGTGTTCTGGAGTTGCAGAAAGAAAGCTCATTATTGTCATATTAAAGAAGCCCTATATATAGCCTGAAATTACAATAAGTGGGAACAAGGAAAAGCAACAAATATGAAATAACTATTCTAGTCCTAAAAGGCAGGTAACTCTTATGACTTTTCCATATTCAACGTTCACATCATTGTGAACCAGTCAAATTCTCTACCCACTCTTTATTTATTCTAGCTCTAAATAAAACAAACTAAAAAATACTTATTTAATTTAGCCATGCATGTGATTATCATTCAAACCAATTAATCCAACAGATCTTACCTCCTAAACCGGGTTTTCCTCTCTCAAACTTATAAGTCGGAGGAAATCTGATGAGTGCTTCCCTCATTCCATGAAAAACTTTCCCGGCTTTCATTTCGGCTCTAAGCTGGTCCTTCTCTCTTAGCCAATCAAAACTCCTTTGAGAAACAAAGTCGCGAGCTTCATCATAAGTTATTCCAAAAAGACGGTAGTTGAAGTCACCACAAAAGATAACCATATCAGCTTCTGCTAAATCAGGCTTCCCCCCATCAGGATTGATAGCCACAGACTGTTCATGAGCAAAAAAAAGAAAAAAAGAAGAAACCCCACATGAGAATAAAAGCTTCCATCATTTATAAAACTTCTGATGTTAGTTTTTCATGAAAGATACGTGATTTTAGTGGTTATACCGGGAGATACTTACGGTATCGGGGCGAAGTGATTGAGCCGTTGAGGACACACAAGCTGAAAGAACGAGGATCAGCCATGACAAGCCAAAGGAAGAAGAATAAAGCACCCAAAATAAATATGTGGAGAAGGCAAGAGAGCAACACAAAAACAGGTATCGCGCCATACCAGAAGCATTAGTGATCGATTTCCCGAACGTGATGTTTCGGTAAATGTGGTCGAAATCGGCGTTCCGGCGATTTACTGCTTCCAAGTGCGCGGCCAGGTGGCAGTTTACGAAGCACACTATTCGATCGTATACTCTTAATCTCAACCCTACTCCCCCCTATTCAATAAACCATAACATTGTTACGAAAAAAAATATAATTTTAGCGTCTTGTGAGAGTAAACTACTTTGATACATGAATACCTTATTACCAAGCGCACGACCCAGGCCACAAGCGACTGCTGCAACATCGAGATCGCCTACGTGTGTTCTAAGACTCTTTCTTACCCTAAAAAAGATGAACTTTAAGAAGGTAACGCATAAAAGAAATTCAAAGTGTAGACTTTTAGGAAATCTTTATAGCATCCAGAATGCATTGAACTTTATAAAATATAACTCATTGTCACGTCAACACTTCTGTTTTCAAACCATTTTACCATTTAATTGCTATAGTGTATTGAACTCTAATGGAACATACTTTTAAAAAGTTAAACAAGTTTGTTTTTCGATTGAACTCCAAACCTATTGAAAGACAACTTGACATTCCATTATGGTTAGATTTAATCCATTGAATGTCAACTAGGCATTTCATCACATTCAACCATTCTATTAAACCATGCATTGTTGGTGCTTTTACGTGAAAATTAGAAAATTAAAGTTGGGTTTCAAATATATACCATATGGCAATGAGCAGGCCAGCAAGTTGCCTGGATCCTACACGTTCAAAAGTAGATCCTTCCCCCATAGCCTTCCCCATGGCATCTTGCCACCATTGTCCGTTAGAACTTCCTTCAACGCCTAACTGCACAATACAAAATGCAAATCATGTATGATGTATCTCAAAATGGTGCTACACAAAGTATGTTTTTTTTTTTTTTTTTTTTTTTTGCTTTTTTGGTCTAGAATTGAATTAACAATGTGCATAAAGTAAGTTTTTATCGGCATATGTAAAGAAAGCAAACATTTTTAACATGGTAAACATTAAAAGAGCACAAAAGATCTTACGGTTTCTTTTGCGGCAGACATTGCAAGAAACCCTGCCCCCATATCCACTTCTTGCAAACCAACAACAAGAATGTCAACATCGGACGCCTGAGATCCTAACCACGAAACAAGTGCATCGTGACATGGTTTCCCTTGTCCAACATTCCACGTACCCACCATAATCTTAACAGTTTCAAGTGTCGTATACATATGTTCTCTTTTCGATAACTCCGGTCTCAATATATTATCAAGAGGTCCAGGTGAGGAAATATACCACCCACGTATACCACCATGTGTAGCCAAGCTAAAAACACACCCATTCCCGATTACCATTTTTATAACAGGCCCATTATGCGCAATCCAACCTGCGATCAAGTTTCCTTCAAGATCTATCACTTGAACCATACCACTTACGTACCCGATCCATATTCTTGGCCCATAAGTGCAAAAACAAAGTACGGCACAATGATGGTGATGAAAATCATGTAAACGGTTGCCATTTGCGTCCCATTGAATTATCAAACCATTTGAACAGCCGGTCCAGATCGATCCATCGTAAGCAAGAAGAAGTGCTTCGGTTTTTTTAGCGTCTTCAGCTGCGAAGGCGCCTGTACCCTTTGTTGCAACTCGCCGGACTGCATCGGCGGCTCCGATTATGGCGTTACGTGACCGCTGTAAAAAACCACCTCCTTGTTGTTTTTCTTTTTTGGACTTTGAAGTACTGGGTTTTACGCTAACTTCTTCTTCTGGTGGTTGTTCTCTTTCGGATGACGCGTCAACTCGGTTGTCGAATTGACCGTCTACGTTGTATACTTTCAAAAGCTCCCTCGTACGAGCATCCCTGCAAGAAATTATGGTTTGAAAGTTGAAAATTTTAAATTCAGATGATGATAATCAAGTGAAATACGTACCAGAGTGAGAAACTGATGGACCCAGCTGCCCATACTTTTGCTTTTACTTTATCTGACAACATAAACTTGACATCGGAAGAAGATATGTTACTGACGCCATTAACGGTGGCTTGGCCTTTAAGGTCGATACTTGAACGTTCCACTAGCAAAGCAGCCATGTGACGTTCTTCAGGCGATAAAGCTAGCGACTTTTCAACGGCTTCCCATGGCCAGACCTTTATCACTCCGTTTTCAGACCCGGCCCATATATCACCTGCAGAATCGAAGCAAAACAATGGCGATTTGAAAAAGGGAATCATAGGTTACAGATGATACGTTAATGGTGGTTGAGATTAGAGAAGTTGGGTTACCGTAAGAAGAAGTGCACATGGAAAGAACAGAACCACGATGGTACGCCTGCCATGAGAGGCCTTCTTTGAAAGGGGTATCATCGGCGGGCTTTTGATCCATTTTCCAAGATCTAATCTTGCCGTCTTTGTGGCCACTCCAGACCAATTTACTCGCGCAATCAATCATTAAACAGGTGGTCGGCGATGTGTTTGCAGATTCGTAAAAAGGGGCTGCATCTTCATCACCACGGCGAGCCCTACCACCAATCCCTAGCCCTGGTTCAAATGCGTCGGAGAAATTCCAAAACCTAACACCTGACTCCTGACCGGCCCACAACTGTGTCTCGGTACAAGCGATGGTCCGGATGAATCTTCCAACTTGAGTCTCTCTTAGCGGGTGAGGTCGGAGTTCAAGGGCGGTGGGACGACCTGGGTGAACAGCGGATCGAGAAGGGGCTTTGAAGATTCCCGCTCCACCTTTGCCTCCTGAAAATTCCGGCAAGGGGTGTTGTTCGTCAAAGGAGGATGATGAATTGCTGTTCCGGCTCTTACTGTTGTTATTCCCATCGAAGAAGTAATTTTGGTTGTGGGGGTCGGAATGAGAATGCTCTTTAAAAGAAGATGAGGTGGCGTAAGGGTAAAAGTCTTGATCGTCATCGTCGTCGGAGTGGTTGTAAAATCCCTCAACGGCGGCGCTCATACGGGCCTCATCAAGGCTATGCTTGCGTTGGTTGTATTTTAGGTGGCGTCTGAAGTTGGTACCGGTGTTTGTTCGCAGCTGTTGGGAATGTGTTTTCCTGTTGCCGGCGGTGGAAGGAGGAGGAGCGTTGGCCAGAGCAGACAAGGCATCAGCATCGCCGTCATCCAACCGCTCGCTCATTTTCCGTTGTGGTGGAAAACAATCAAAATCAAGAACTACTTCATCAATTGCAACGGATGACAAGAGTTTCCAGACCAATCAATCAAGAATTGAAACAAAATTTGTGAAGATAGAGAATTGAGGGTGAAAGGGTCAGATGAAGGAGGACGAAGAATGAGGCAATGCGTACGGACACCAGGATCTCTCGATGCCATGCAAATATTAAATTAAAATTGATGGCCGTAACCATCTCTTTAGTATCTAACCATTCGAAAACAATTTTAACATGAAAACGAAATTTTAATTTATATCTCAAAAGGTTTAGTACTTCTTTCTTTCCAAGGACGGCATGGCTTCTCTACAAGTAAAGTCTTCTAAGGCCGAACGGAGGCATCGGTAGATGGCAGTGGGTTGGAGGGTGGGCCGCCGGCGTGATGGTTCCACCATGGGCAGGTTGGCGATAGAAGGGTGGGAGGCAAGTTGGTAAAGCCCAGGCCCAGCCCTGACAGTGGACGACCCAGTTCTATGTCTCCAAGGGGCCCAAAATTTCCGGGTTGTATTGTATATATGTATAATTGAATTGCTATATAGTTTGTGTACGGTCCAATCCAAATAGACCAGCATCATATAAGCCCAAAAAAGTGAGAAGTAAGCTAGGTTAAGAGTTTGTGGTCGGCCTTAGTCACACGACGATTCTAGAAAAGTTGGAAGTGGTAAATATGTGCGTTTTCCCAAGTTGTTCCACATCAGAAATTGCAATGGTCAGCTCGTCTACTCTGAAGGCGTGAATCTATCAGTTTGTGAACGTTTGATTCAATCATTCCTATAGTAACGATACTTTAGAATCAGACTATGTCTCCTTCTAAATTTCTCTGACTCGACTCTTCACAGTTCATTCACTCTTGTCTAATGTCTCTTGAATCTCGATAAACTCATCAATAGGCCAACAACTTCAGAGATTGAAAGACTCATTCACGTTCACAGTTCAAAAGACTCATTCACATATTCACACCTCAGCCTCCACTGTTTTATCTTTTTTATCTGTCCACAATCAACGAGGACCACAATTCCATGATTCCATTTCAAGTTTCAACTTCACGGTTTTAAATTATGTTTCTGTCACACGGTTCTGAGTCTGATAAGCGAGAATCTAATGTTAGAAAATTGAAATTGAACTTGATTCTATTTTGCTTACAGTTCTGATTTATGAGATATATTTCTGATTTTGCATTGAATTCTCAAACAAGTTCATATTTCTGACTTTTGAAACAGATTGGAATAATTAATTTCTAATTCTGATGAGGTAATATCAAATATGTATGTTTTGTCTGACTTCAATGTTTTTCTCTAACTTGAATGTTCTTGTTTCAGGTTTCTAATTTCTTAAAAAGAATAATAGATTCTGATTTTGATAAGGCAATATGTTTCTTTGTGACTTGATTTTTTTTACTTGAATCACTTGATGTTCTAAAATTACTGATTTTGCATAATCAGATTTTTAACTTGTTTTTTGTTATTGATTTTATATTGCAGTTTCAGAAATCAGCATGCTTTGATATTTTTTAGAGTAGTTGTTTTAGTAAATGTTAGGGCTATATTTGTATGTTAAATTTAATATTATATTTATTTTTGTAAATAATGTTATTATTTTTGAAATTTTCTTGTATTTGTGACTTTGAGGGGTCCATTTTTTTTTTCTATCCCTGGCCCAAAATATGTTTCGGATTGCCCTGGTGAAGCCGGGTCCAAGCCTTCATTTTCTAATTAAAAAAGGAAAAAACTACCCAAAAATAATTTACCCTCCACCCTATAAATACTCGACTTTACCACTTCAAAAATCACACATTTCTTCCTCACTCTTCTCTCAATCTCTACAAATCATTTCCTATATTTCTAAAAAAAATCTTTTTTTCACAAGTCTTTCTTTTCAAATGGATTCAAACCGCGGAAATTTTGAAAATAAATGTTCTTAGACATCAAGAAATCGTCAAGAGGAATGCAGTTTGAATGTCCTACCAACCTCATCGCCTTACTATACATAATACCAACAATTTTCACAATACCAACAAACGTCGTTGCAACAAACCTATAACAAATTTTCACTCTCCCAATACTACTCAATCGACTATAATCCCTTCCAAGTAAATCTCTCTCAATGTTGTGTCCTAGACACATCACATTTTCATGAACCCCAAGGTGACAATGAGGTAAGCGATAAATCCCCCTCCATCATTCCTCTAAACGGAGCAAGACATCAGAGTACAACACCTACATCACAAACTCTTGTGATGCACATTATTCAACTCCCGATGTCCATGATGATGACATCAATGATAAGGTACCACAGCCATCACCACAACCACAACAAATAAAATGGGAGAAAGTGGTTGCCACATCCTCAGCACACGAAGAAATTAGGACCATTGCTGAAAAAATAACTCTTCTCGCCCACAATAATGAGCAAGAAGTGCAAGAGAAGCAGGACTATCAAGCTTGGAATAGAGGAATGGTGGAGGAGAAGGCAAAGAAGAAAGCACTGATCCTTGTGCAAGATTTTATTTAACCACTAGTTCTCACTATGCGATCGACTCTTGTTTTCAAAATAGACATATATCTCATGTTACATGGTTCACATAGATCGAAAGATATTATTTCTTCATAGAATGCTATCTGATTTTACATCTATAATGATTACCCTTCGAGAGACCGAGCGTTTCTTGTATCGAGTTCACGAAAACAAACATTCTTCGTTTCAAGTTTTATACTAGAGTCTAAAAACAATAACAAATAAATAAATAATAATAACAATAATAACAATAAACAAGCTTTCGCTTTTAAGCAATCAATTTGCAAAAGGAGTGACTTCTCTATATGGTTCCAAAGAAGAATGATCACAAAAAAGTAGAATACTAAATTTGATTTGTACACAAAAACACCCCATCAATCTAAATAAAAGAGGGTCACAATTTTCCTCATATTCTTGGCTTCTTGACATGTTTCCATCAACAATCTGCTGTCATGGAATGCAAAACAAATCACTTGTTGCACTTGTGATATTATATCCATGTTACACAACCTACAAAAATTCAAAACCCCACAAATTTATATATAAAATTTGTAAAAACTAATTATCAAAAATGGGTTCTTTTAAAGTTTTTAAAAACCTGCTGGCTTCAATCAATGGGAGATGATCATTGTGAGGTTTTTCAATCACATTCTTTACCTGCATATCCAAGAAAGAAATGTCTACTTTAGAAACAAGGGTAAAAAGGTAATTTTGTCTGAATGAAACTTAAATTTTCTTACTTTTGAAAGTAACTCTTGGCTTTCAGGGGGTTGTTTTTTCAAACTTTGAGGTAAAATTACAGTAAGTAATTCTGGTCTTTCAGCTCTTAATGCACCTCTGATTACTGCAGCATTAGTGCCAGAAGCTCCTGATGTGAAGATGTGATTTTTCTGGAAAAAATAAGGGATTAATGAGATGTATTAAGAGTATGTGAAAAAATAAAGAAAATGATTTATGGATTTATATATAAATATATACCGTTATGACCATAGCATAACTAAGAATTTCAATGAGTTCTTGATGCATGAATCCCATGTTTCGTGTCCCAAAAAAGCCGATGTTTCTTGGGCCTTGTTGCTGAATTGCTAGTAACTCCTGAAATGTAAATAGAAAACTAAAAAATTAAAATTGATGAAAACTGATTAAAACTCAAAGAGAATTATAAAAAAAAATAGTTTTGAATTATTTTTAGAAAATAAAATTATGATTGATCAAAAGCATGGAACTTCTAAAAAGATTTGTCTTGTTAAAATTATAGATGAAAAATGGGTTATGTCACAATTCTTCATTCCATTCCATGATGGAATTGAAAAAAAACACCTGCCTAAGGAATGGAAATTAACAAAAGGAAAGGAATCAGATTCCTTCATGAATGATTCATTCTATTCCATCAGGTTACACAAATTCCAATGTATTGAACAATTCCATTCCATTCCTTCTCCAATTACATCATACCAGGAAAAGGGGTTTGGTAATTAGATTTGCTTTTAAAAAAAAACAATACGCTAACCAAGAAAAAAGCAAAAATCTTGACATTATTTCTACAATATTTTCACGATTGAGGTCATGTGTACAACAAAATTGTTCAATTTCCCAACTTTGGTCAATTTCCAATCATACCCACGTCACGAAATTACAGTTCTTGTGGGACCCACAAGTTAATTTGATACAACTTGACACGTGCAAATTGCAATGTGTAATTCTTGATTATAGCTGGTTAAATCAAGATTTTTGTTAATTATTACCGACAATAAATGAGGCTAAAAGAAAAAAAGCACAAACCTGAAGGTAATCAACATCAGGGGAAGGTTTAAATTCTGAAACAAGAACTGCACCTGACCCTTCCACAACGGTTTGAGCTTGAGTTGGAATTTGAGAACCAAATTCATCATCAGAACCAAACATTTGCACTCCATTTCCATCTTCAATCCTTAAACAATTAATTCCTTGATGTCTTTTACCACAAAGCCACTATACCAGCACATAAAAAACAGAGGGCCCTGGTAGTAAATTATCAGTGAAACCAACTGAGCATTCAAAGAAACACTTAACAAGCATGTAGGGGTCTGTTTGGTTGGATGGAATGGATAGGGGAATGGAATGAGTCATTACTCGTTACATTCCATGATCGTATTCGGTGGTCTGTAGGAAGTAATCACATTCCTTCAAAAATGGCTCATTTTATTTCATTCAATCAGACAAAAAACAGTTTTTTTTTTCCTTTCAAATGGAATGAACCATTCCATTCCTTTCCTGATTCCATCATACCATACACTCCCCAAGGGATTATAGGTCTCTATATAGAAGCCTTGGGTACAAAAGAAGTCGGTAACTTTAGAAATTTGAGAGGAATCTTTTAGAAAATATCAAGTAAAAGTAGTCATTTGAAGTTTTTAGGAACTACAAAAGGGACATGTCTGTAAAGGTAAGGAATTCAACATAGCAAACAAAGTAACATGTAGACAAACTAACAAGAGATTTTATTAATAAAAGGTAATGAAATTGTAGAGAAGACTCCTAAATCACACTATTAGTCGTAGGAAAATTCCACAATTGATCGACCAATTGGGATTTGTGTTTATGGATGAGCATGATGGATACTGGATAAAAAAGCGTGACAAACTCCACAACAGAAATCAAGGGATTAGGCTGAGATCTAATCAGGAACAATCCTCAATGGGAAATGAAAGAATCCAGGTTTTTATTTAACCAAAACGCAGAAGATTGTGAGAAAAAAAAAACAAGTGTGTCAAGGACAAAGATACGAAATTAAACAAATTGAAACGTACGACGCATATTAAACATCCAGAATCCAATTCTAAAGCATATCAAACAGCTTGTATGGATGAGATAGAGAAAGGAGTGGGGTTTTACCGGCTTCCTGGTGAAGGAAGTTTGTGGACCAGAGACCTTGATAGAGAAAGAGGAACATGAACAAGAAGAAGGTGAAGAAGATAGACGTGAAGCAGTAGCAGTAGGGGTGAGAAGAGGCAACACTAATAGCCTCGTCGATGTCATTTTCTTCTTGATTCCTCCACCGCCGGCAATAAACTTGTTCTGGCGAGCAGTCTGAGTGTCAATCTGTATCCGTTTTAGCCCGATTCTCCGGCGACCGTCGGTGTCTTCTTCAGTTTGTCACTTTGTTGGGTTTATTATCTCTTCCCTTCTGCTCTGAGCTGCAGCCTTTGAGAGAGAGAGAGAGATAGAGGGGTCGGGAATTTGAGGAGAAAAAGGGCTACCCTTTTTTGTAACCTTTCTAATTTGCACTTTCTCTTCATTATATATATTTTTTACCGAAAGTTAATCAATTTTTAAGATTATAATAAATTAAGATTTGCAACTTTTTCATAAATGATGACACTAAAAGTTGACTAATGACTACAAAAATAACATTAAACCTTAGTCGCTTCATTATATATATACCTCCAAATGTCGTAGACTCGTAGTTCATAGTAACATATTAAAAATATCTAAAACATTTCGTTAAGGAATATAATAATATAATTAAACATATATGTAGTCTTTCATCATTATAATTTGCATTTTGCAAAAACTACGATATGTTGCAACTTCATAATGCTCAATATAGTCTTTAAATGTTTTTTGGATGTAGACGTTCTATTATAATCCATTTACTCATGAATTTATCAATTTGGATTAATCTTTATGGTAAAATTAATACTTTCAAATTGAGGGAAAAAATCACTTGAATCAAAACGGTAAGAAAGAATATAATAAATATAGAAACAATCATCAAAATTCGTACCACGGAATAATCAAATATTTGTGAGATAATCTTTGCAAAAACCCTTGAATTGTATGATTTGTTTTCCAACCATTCCAACAAGAAAACCTATTATTGTACGACATTCTTCCTTATGGAGTGTTCAAATTACAATCATATTATCGGTTTGACTTTTACCCAACCCATCATTTTTGTCAATCTCTACTTGAGAGTGTTCAAATTGTTTACTCATGTTAAAAGAAATAAAGTTATAAATAATGAAAGAGACATAAACCAGAAAAAAATAAACAGCAAGTGGACGAAATGTTTGTTGAAAAGATAGACGAAAACCTCAAGTAACACATCTCCATCAATCATCACCACCCTGGTTCCTCTCTTTCACTTCAAATTACATCTTTGCCCCCCACCCCCAAGGTTACCTTTTCTTGCATCCTACATTACCAAACAAGGGTAGAAACGACAATAACCAACATCTAAAAAACAGTATAAAAAAAACCCACATCCTGTTTTTTACTTTATAAAATACACAACACTCTCAACCACAAGAAAAAAAAAATAAAACTACTCAGAAACCGAAACCGCCAAAGGTTTCCCCCGTCCCATAGCGAATCCCCTCGTGCCATCTGGCATACGAGGTCCCGGAGGTTGCTTCCCGATCCCACCACCACCGCCATGCTCAGGGGTATTTACGGAATTACCCAAAGATTGTGCAACCACATGGGTCCCGCGGTTGTTGTGATGGTTGTTATATTGTCCCCTTCCACGCCCCTGCCCCTGCCCTTTACCCCGCCCACGGTTCCGCCCTTTCTTATGCTGCCCGCCCTCCTTTTCATTCGACTGATCTTCCCCCTGAAAAGAAAAAATGACGATTATACCCTTTTGGAAGAAAAAGATTATATTTTAATATGAAAATTGCGGTTGTAACATACTATATTCTCGTGTGACTGGACATCAGGTTGTTGGTTTGTGTCTTCTAAATGTTGTTCTGATGTGGATGTGTCATCTTCTTTTTGGGCAGCCTCGTCTTCCTGCCCGGATTTCTTTCCACGAGCTTGGGCAGGTTTTGCCTGCACCTTTAAAAAAAAAAAAAAATCAGCTTTACATATACTTAATCAAAGGATAAATCACAGGAAACAGCAAGTACTTTCACTACTTTTACCAATATTGGAAACATACTTTATTTTTTACCCATAATAGCAATGTACTTTAATGTGTAAACAAATAAAGTACATTACCCATATTAATAGAAAACCGTAAGTATGTGGGTATCATGGATAAAAGAATGTAAGTATGTTGTTATTAGGGGCAAAAGATAAAGTACATTGCCTATATTGGTAAAAAGAGAAAAGTACGTTGCTATTCTTTGTAATTTTTGCCCTTATTAGTAAAGCTAGAATGAAAATTATTGAAGCACATACTGGGCGTCTTAGTAAACGAACTCTCAAACCATTCCTCCAGCTGCCTTCTTTGTTTAGCTCCATAACCTACAAAAATATATAAAATTAAATTTTTAAGAAAAATCAATGAAAAAAACATAACTTTAAAAAAATTAATGCTACTTACTGCTTTCTCTGCAAGCTCAATGGACTCATATTCCACAAAAGCATGCAACTTTGACAAAAATAGATTTCAGATAATGGAAAAGTTAGACATTTATAAAGAAAAAGGTGAGGAAATAGCAACATACTTTAATCTTTTTACCACAGGCAATATCAATATAGTGATATACTTTATTTATTTTACCCATAATAACTATGTACTTGCACTTAATTACCGTTATAGTAACATACTTACAATTCTTAATCCATAATAACAATGTACTTACAAATGCTCATATTGGTAGCAATATGGATAAAAAATATAAGTACGTTGCTATTATGGGTAAAGAACATAAGTACAGCGTTACCAGAGGTAAAAAAAGTAAAGTGCATTGCCTATAATGGTAGTGACAGGAAAGTACGTTGCTATTCCATGGATTTTCTCTAAGAAAATAAAGACAATAATTTATGTATATTTATTATAAATGCATACCTTGTTACTAAAGAGCATACCATCTGCTTTTGCTGCTCTTGAAGCTGAAGATGGCCCACCATTTGAAGATTGAGGTTGACAAGTACGAATTGTCTTTACACTGATAAAAATTAAATACCATTTAAAAAATTAACATAATGTCTTCTAGAATGTTCTAGAAAATACTGCCTTAGGTAAAATATGGTACCTTCCAACAACCGAGAAAACCTTCATTAGGTTCTGATGACAATGATCCTCGGGTAAATTTTCAGCAACAATTATGCGAGACTAGAAACAAAACAAAATCAAAAAAGAAATTGTAAACAAAAGATCTTTAAAGTATAAATCTTGAATTTACAAGAATTATGATGGTCAATGGATGTATACCTGGAGTTCTTCCATGTCTGACTCGGTCAATGGATGTTGGCGTTTGACTTTCTTCCCATCTTCACTAACCACCTATAAATGCAATTAAAGTCGGGATTTTAAGGAAGATGAAAAGAATTTATATAAAAATGGAAGCGGGAAATTGTCTTTGAAGAATTTCACCAGTTTTGAAGAATTTCTCAGTATGTTAGCAAGCTGGGCATTACTGTTAACAAGGGCTTTGATTTTCTTGAAAGATACAACAACAGATATTGGCACTGAAAAAATATCAATAAAAGAGGTTAATAGCATTAAAATGTGGGATTTTTAAGGTTATACTAATTTTCTGATTTATTTCTCACATTATGGAAGCAGTAGATCTTACCATAGCCTTCAGGATCTTTGTTGATGAACCTCATTAAATGATCAGTAGTTGCCAAATTTATATCACTGAAATAATACTCAACCTACAAAAGTTATGCCATTTAAATGTCAATATTGAAGATTACAAGTACCATATATTTATATAACATATTCAACAACAAAAACAATGGTGCAAACATGATAACCAAGTTCCTAATTATATTTTTAAATTAGAACAATGCCATATGGGTGAAGAAAGTAGTCTCTGTGTTCAAGTTAACTTTAGACATTGAAGGAGAAATCAAGATGAGTAAGCACATATGTAAATCATCAACGAACATCAGTGCCCTAGTTCATAGTAGCAATAGACAAAAACAAAATTAGATAAATAAACCATCAATTAATCCAGAATCAAATAAAAGCATGTAGAGATAGGGACATAACCCTGCCTGATTGAGAATCTTTTGAGTAGCTTCATCAGTGAGGCCGTCTTTCGAATCTGGATCTACAAGAACTGTTCGCTGAGCTTGAACCGATACATCTTTATGATCAAGGAACCCCGTGGCGCCATTAAAGGGTCGTGGGTGATTCTGATTATGATGTTGATGTTGATGCTGATGTTGATGGTGGTGATACTGAAGTTGAACATGATGATGGTGATGATGAGGATGATGGTTTTGAACAGGGACAGAAACCGGAACGTGGGTCGGGATCGGGGCATGAAAAGGAGAATTAGGAGAAGGATATACATGAATTATCCCCGGTGAAGTCGGAGGAGGCGATATAACTAGTCTCGGCTGAGATAGATCGGCGCGAGTAGTGACAGTAGACGTAGTCGTAGTAGAAGATGAGGATGTAGAAGATGCGGCGGTGGGAGTTCGAGGAACAAACTCCGGAGCCTTCGCGTTGAGACGGCTGGAGGATACGTTACGTGTGAGAGTTGGGTTGTTGGTGTCACTAGAACTTGAAGTAACTGAAGCAGGTGGTTGCTGAAGATCGTCATGATTGATTGAAGATTCTAGGGTTTGAGAAGAAGGTGAAGATTCTTGAGCCATAGTTATTGGGTAATTGTATGTATATGTTGAAGGGGATCTGCTCTGCTTGAAGTGTAGAAATCTAGGGTTTGTCTGATGCAGATGAAGCAAGATCCCCTCTTCCTTCTTCCTCTCTACCTGTGTCGATGGAGACACTACAGAAGGTTTCCCTGCCTTTCCACACAAACCCCTTTCCCCTTATTTATTTTACCACCAAAGGATGATTTTTTTTCATATGTTTGTTCATTTTGATAAACCTTTTGAAGTTTTACCTAAAATGAAAGTAATATGATATAATTTTATTTATCAAAAGTAAATATTTGTTCGTTTTTGTTATGATTGTTCTAGAGAAGTTTTTGTCAATCAAGTAAAGTTAAGTCAATGTACAATATTGCACAAAGTAAGGAATGTGTATTATAGCCTATAGGTTGGTAAACGAACATGAAATATGGTTTGTTTATAATGATACAAATACATAAATGAATGGATTTTATGTTTCACGTTTGTTCGTTTAAAACAGATAACAATAGAAGCATTATATGCAAAAATGTTATGATATAGAACATCTAGAAATCCATGTAAATAAGTATTGTGTGGGAATAAAATTGTATGCTAAATAAATATTGACAGATGTATGTTCAATATGGAGACTTTGGGTCTAATCATCTAACCTAACTATGTCGTGAAGAGGGGGATCGGTGTTGGTGGAATGTGATTGGTAAAAAAGAAACACCCCGCTATACACCCAACCCCCTCCAATTCTTCTAGAAACCCGTTGGTTTTTAAACTATATGATCATCATCATACTATATATATTATGTAAACTTTTGATCAAAATTACTCAAAAAAAAAAACTCAACAAAACAACATAATTACTTTTTGAGAGGTTTTATATCCTCCTACTAAATGTTCCTAACATTCTTCCTACTCATAAGATCAATACAAGTGTCAAAAACAATTGATGAGATTAAAAAAGAGGATTAATGGATTCCACATGTCATTATATAGTGGGTATGAAGATGAATTAGGAGGATTTATTAAGAATAAATAAATTTTTTCTTACTTTTTCAAAGTCATACTGATGTTATTGGCGCATTGAATTTCTAACAAACCAACCACACATCCATACATATACATCATATGTAGATTTTTGTCAAATGTTGTCAAATGTTGTCAACTTTAACTTTCGAATCTAGTAATAAGAAATTTATTTAATAATAATTTACAATAATTTCTATAAGGTCTTAATTTGATTTTTGTATAAGGCCTCTCAAAAGTGAGGTTCGGTCCAGACGATTTTCTTTCTCACTGGCTGAGTCTCATATTCAAGATTTTCAAGATTAATGTATTTATTATTTGAACTAATTTAACATTCGGACATGTATTTTTTTCTTGTTATTTAAAGATTTTATTATAAACTTAATCATCTCATAATATTTTTCATATATAAAATTTCCCAAAAGTTAGTTGATTTACAATTTTAACATGGTCGAGTGTTTCTTGCCTAGACAGAGTACTCGTTACGTTAATCCTCAATCGACAATTCAAACGAGTTTTGTAACATTGGATCTAACTATGCAAAATATATTATAAATTAATCATCACAATATACGTTATGTATAAATAATAAACTTTTGATCAAATTAATCAAAAAACTCTAACAAAATAACATCTACTTTTTCGAGTCAATAGTATATGTCGTTTCAAAGTTGTTCTAATTTTACCAGCATAGCGAATTTCATTAAATCAACCACACATCCAAACGTATACATACATCATATATAGATTTCAGTACAATGTTTAAACATCAACAATGTATTGTTGTGTACCTTCTCATGGTGAGTCTTGTCAGATGTAAAGAAAAATAAATTTTAGAGGTTTCATGAAGTACACTTGTGAGTTTGCATATCGGAGTTATCATTTTAAAATAAAATTGATATTCGTCAACATATATATATATATATATATATATATATATATATATATATATATATATATATATATATATATATATATATATATATATAACTTTTATAATAGAAATCATCCAAATCATTGTGTGGTTCAAGATAAACTAAATCATTGCACCATATTAATTTGAAACTCCCTCAACACTTCAACTTTCAGCTAATTAACATCTACCACTCAACAGTTTCTCTAACTTATATCTTAAATCCATATTAATTTGACAAACAAACTTAATTACATGAAAAATATTTTTAATACTAAAACTCTTTATATTTCATCTAATTAATCACTGCATCTCAAAAGTTTTATAACTTATGGTATTGAATTGGTACTTATGACACCTATTGCTTAGTAGATATATAAATAGTTGACATAGCTAGATGATGTTGTTAGAGTTTAGAGAATAGCATGGAGGAGATTATGACTTGATAACACATAAAACTCTATATTGGGAGGGGGTGTGTGTATTTGTATGGAACGAGAAAAAAGTACGCGACTTTAAAAGATGTCATTTTGTATAAGTCAACATGTTTATTAATAGTTTTTATTATTGTTCGTGTGGTCTTCTTAATAGCTACGATAGAGATTTCGAGTTCGATGAATGTATTTATGAAAAAGACAATATGTATGAAATAGGAAGAAGTTAAATGTAGGTAAATATGAGCTTGATCATTTTTCTTATTTCCTATATGTATTGTTTATTGAGAAATATGAAAATAGAAGTTGAATTTATTTTTTATTTGTTACAAAGATAAAAAATAATTAACCTTATATTATATTAAGTTGATTTTTTAATATATAAAACTTCTTTATTATTCCACTTCTAATGCTAACACTTTAAATTTTTAATACATTATACTTCTTTATTAGTTTAGATATGTTGTATGTAAAACATCATCATTTTAATATCAAAACTTTTGAATAATTGATATATTATACTTAATTTGTTAATTTAAATATAACGTTAAAGAGATAACATAAATCAAATTTCAATTAAACATAAAAAAATCCAAAAACTATTTTTAAATAGTTAAACCTTTTAAATGTAAAACCTAAATCACAATGTCAAATTAATTAAAATATTGTCCAAAATCTTATTTTTATAATCATGCAAAGAGTTTAAAAAAATGTAGTTTTAAATATAACTAACAATAATAATAGTACAATTGAACATTTAATTAAAATTACATTGTTTCCTTACAAACAAAAAACAATGTTTGATATTTGAAATAATCATAATGATCAAAATAAAAAATTAGACAAATAAGTTATTTTCAAATTAATTGACCATAACAATATTTAAAAAATAATATTAATTAAATATTATATTTAAATTGATTCGTGTGCAACCCGCAGATAATCATCATCGGAATGATGTCGTTCTAAAATATGTTTATCTTAATTAATTAATCATACATATAGTTAAATATAACACTAAATTGAATATAATTTAAAATAGTTCTTATGTTTTATATCGACTAAAAATAAAAATCATTATTTCAATGTTGCATAAGTTATCCAAATAAATGTGGTGCAAGATATGTTCTTTATGTTAAACCATATTCAATTGAAACTCTCAATTCTTCAACTTTCTGCTATTTAACTACTATATTAATTTATTTAAATGTAAAAACTCTTCATCTTTTAACTAATTAACTACTACAACCCAAATTTTGTTAACTTATGATATTTAATTGTTATTTGTGACGTCTTGGTTAATACAAAGGAATATATAGTTTACATAACTAGATTAAGTCGTTAGAGTTTGTAAAATAAGACGGAGGAAAAATATGACTTGAGAACACACAAATATACTTTTAGCGTTCCTATTTATTTATAATAAAACAGAAAGTATAATTTTTTATAATAATAAGTGTAATATAAATATATTCACATATCTTTTTATTAAATATTTATCAATTAAATGCTTTTTATTCAAAAATTAAAATATTATATATGTTAATTTGATTGAAGTATTATTTTAATAATACAACATTTCAACTCCTAAATAGCAATTATTAATCAATTCAAAAACGTACCTCACGAAATTATTAAATGATACTATTACACTTACGAGTATCATAGAAAATGATCAACAACAATACATTTCTCACAGACAACATATATGTTATTATTAATATCTTTTATTTTTATTTTTATTTTTATTTTTGAGATAATCATTTAAATATATTTCATTATATTTTTAATGTTGACCCGTCTACAGTAATTGACTTAGAAAACATGATTATGTTTTTTATTCGAATTTTGGATGATAAATTATTATTGATACATATGACATGATCGATTTATATTTGGTTTTGCGTTTTTTTTCAGATATTAAGTCTTTATGTTCATATTTGATCTGTCAAGATATTTTTTCCTTATAAGTTTACTCATGCGCAATGTGTGGGAATACACCTAGTATACTTATAATTGAGGTCTTCCAAAGTCATGTAGTTAGAGATAAATTGATATCTCAAACTATATTGATTTAAAACCTAAAAACTTTTCATGTCCCTTAAATTAATGACAATTACTAATTTTTTCATTCACTTTAAATTCCTTTCAAAAATTCATTTTATATTTTATAAAACATATATTTCTTCGAGTTTCAAGAGCTCTACAATACAGTATCATTTGATCCTAAACTCATTGAATATTCCTTATGAATTCCAAGTCAAGACAAACGTAAGTATTCAGTTAACCAAATATTATATTACGCTTTTAATTATTTTAGTTCAAATCCAAAGTTCTCATCGTACTCCCGTAATTCTTCTTATTTTAGGATTAACTTAATCAAGTTCCATTCTCAAAATTCTCTTAGTAACAATACGTGTTTTATTCTCGCTTTTTTAGAAAGTGGTGTGCGTCCCTTTTCTTAAGTATTTAAATCCGGGTTTGACTTTTGTTGACCTCCTATTTAGGCTCAAGAACATCATGTTAGCCCAAACAACATTCTTCTAGGTCAAAATCTTCATCCAATCCCAAACACCATATTTTCATCCAAGCATACTGAAAAATGACCGCTCCGCTCTGCGGTGGTCTTCAAAAATTACCTGGAATTAACACAAAAGACTATAAAGGATCCCCTGAATGATAAAAATAACAAAAACGGAAAATATGCATGAAAATTACACTAAAATGAATTAAAATATGCTAAATAAATTATCAAAAGAAGTAATAAAAACTAATCATCAATATATATATATATATATATATGTGTGTGTGTGTGTGTGTGTATGTGTGTGTGTGTGTGTTTAGATTGTAGTCATCATAGGTGATATGATTGTTTTTATTGTAAAATGTTTACAATTTCTTTGTTATTTTCCTTTATTTCTTGTCGTGTAATGTTTGGCATTGAGTTTCTTATTTAGGGGGTTTTATATATGTAGCATACTTTACACCTAGAGGGCCTAACAAGCTTCAAATTTTCTTGTTATTATGATTAAAACTCCGATTCCATTTATACTTCAATCCTTAACATGGTTGATGGTTTCTTATGTTATAATTAATCAAAATTTTTATTCATAGATGGTCTGCAGCAATTCAATCCATTTGGAGAAGGTTTTGGCTCAATTTAGATGCGTGGAAGACTAAATATATACATACACTATATAACCTTGAAGACTTGATTATTGAGATTAGGGAAAGATCTCAATAAGGACATCATGGCAATGATTTTAATATCTAACTAAGGAGTTTATTAGAGACTTGGCAACACTCCAGGAGGCTTTCATTATGATATAAACAATATGCTTTTCTCTAAAGGTAGAAATATTTCTTGATACAACAGTTGTACATGGATGGTGAAGGACTGAAGTCCATTGGTCATTTTAGTGAAGAACTTCAAATTTTCAATCGGGTGTCTCTTAGCATAGTTCTTACACACAGTAATAATTCACCCAATATTTGTAATGTTGATTATGATTTGAGCAATTTTTACTTTTTATCTTCGGGAGATATTTATATATTGTGTACGTTATTATTTCTTTCAAAGTGCTCTATTACAATCTCATATATTATATCTAGGCTAATATTATAATTATGCTTTTTTATTTTCTTTATATTAAATGATAGAAAATGTAATTTTTAACAAGATGATGTTGTAAAAATTGCAAATTATATTCATTTTTAATCTGGGGTATATTTTATTGTTAAATAATTTCATTTCATTCAATCATCTTTTCCTTCCTACCAAACAACATGGATTATTGATTCATTTTATTCCAACTAAGTAAAATCCCATTATCTTGTCTATTAATTACTTAGTCCATTCGATTCCTTTGTCATTCATTTCATCCAACCAACATACCCTTAATGAATAAACCTAATACACAATGTCATTAATTGATTTCTCTTAGCATTGTATGTATATAATTATTGACGAAAAGATGGTGTTATTTTTTTACTATCAGAAACAATTAATGTTTCAGTGGTCAAACAAAAGTTTCAACATTCAAGAAAAACTATTCATAAAAGTTTCATGAAATGTTAGAAAGAATGATGAGATAATGGATAGTAGATTTTGCTATAAAAAATATATATTTTGAGTTATTTTCTTGAGATTAACGAGTTAGTCGGGTGATGAGATATGATCTCACCGTAGAGATTGCGGTGTCAGATGTTATTATTTGAGTCATGTGCAGAGATTTCAGTGAGCCATAAGTATGACCTATTGGTGTCATACGGATGAATTAGAGATTGCGGTGATAATGACGGAGAAGTGGTGAGAGGAAAAATCCTTACTGATGGTATGTCAGGAGGAATATATGCGGTTGTGTTAAAAATTTATTGGATAATAATTTATTGAGTTTGATAGAGCTAATGATTTAGTGAGAATGTGATGTGGGTTATCCACATAAGAGAAAATATAATGAGTGAGTGCATCGATAGAAACAACATAAGGTATGTTGTTGAACTGGTATGAAGAGGAGCCACTTTGGTGGAGGATTGCAAATTGTATATTGGGTAAAAACCTAATATGTGTACTGAGGTAGGAGCAGAGATGAATGAGTTATGTAACGTGATTGAGACAGTTGAATATCGGTATCATCGTGTTTTATGAGTGTTTCTTCTACCCTAATCGATTAGGATGTGCAAATAGGAGGATTCAATAACTATGAGTTATTATTGGAGGAGTAAACTCAGAGACAATTAATGTGAAAGTGATGAGACCAATTTTCTTATTGAGTTAGAGTTAACCGTTTCATGGAGATTTGAAATCATTGTAGACAGATGGCAAATAATGATAGTGGTTGGAGTATCAATTGAAGAGTGAGTATTGTCCTATGTAGCAGTGATGATAGCCAATATCACTACAGAGATCATCTCGTGAGGATGATGGCGGGTATTACCTATATTATGAGTAAATGAGATGCGACAGTATGTACATGTCATATGAGCTGACGAGAGGATAATATCATTGTCATACGGAATGTGAAATTACGGTAGTGAGGTGGTTGTATAAACCATACCTATTCCAAGAGATTCCGAGGACGGAATCTTTTGAAGGGGGTAAGAACTTGTAATACCGTGTTTTTAAATTATAGAGATTTTGAGTTAATATTGGTGTGATTAAGATTAGTTTGGTTGTTGTATGAGTTTGGGTGATTAGAAACCCAATTGGGAGAAGTTTGGACTTGAAAAATGTCAAAACAGAGCTACACGGGTCGTGTATGACCATACGGGTCGTGTAGAAAGGCTTAAGAACCAAACAATATACTTTTTCAGACCTACACGGGTCGTGTAGCTTCACACGGGTCGTGTAGATCTTATTCAAAAATTACCGAGGCGAGGTTGGATCTCACACGGGTCGTGTGAGCCAACACGGGTCGTGTGAGTCTGCAAAAATTCATGTCGGCTTGCTGTAGGCCTCACACGGGTCGTGTGAGCCTACACGGGTCGTGTCGCGCATCAGGGGTGTTTTAAAATACGGGTTTTCCTTCAATTGGGTCATTTCCAATTCGACCAAAACCCTCCCAAAACCCTAGAAATCGATTCCTAAGCCTTCTAAGTCGAGATTTGAGCCCATCTTTCACGAATTGAAGCTAGATATTAGTTCCTTGGAGCTTGAAAGGTAATCCTCTTTGATTTTGGTTTCATTTCCATGGTGAAATTGTTTGATTTGAGGAAGTTGCAAGGGTGGTGATGAACCACTCGATGATGGTAAGGATAGTAGCAGAAATTGTTTAAATTTGTGAGTATATGAGGGTTCTAATCTTAGACCCAAACAAGTGAAGTGTTGATCTTGTATTTTTAGAGTTGTATGAGTTGAGATGGTGAAATTGGAAGTTATAATTAGGGTAGTGTTACTATCTTTTGATTGTAACTCTCCTATGTGATTATGATTCTTGGTTATTGTTGATATTGAGTATAATTGAGATTGATAAAAAGTTTAAGTATTGAAATTGAGCTGTTGTGTTCCAGCTAAAGCTAGACAGGATCACACATGAGGTTCTGGAGTTCCATATTCCGATTCAACCTCAGGTGAGTAGTTAATTGTTAAATGAATCATGCTTGTTGAGATGTTTAATGCTTAAGAATTATGCTATGTTTTGATTGGTTGAGTATAACCAAATTTGAATATATGGAATAAAGAGTTATAATGTGTATAATACACTTGGGACTGAGATAGTCCGTTGAGCTTAATTAAAACGAGAATTGATTTAGACTATGGTGTTATGACCAAGTCTAGCGAACAGGAGCCCGGTATGCGAAATTTGGGGTTCCACATACTGAGCCAATATAAGATGAGTAACTATAATTCATTCTTATGATTGAATTAAGAATTAATAGGTTTCTATGGATTTTTAATTGGTTGAGATAACCAAATTTACAAACTGAGAAATAAGAGTTATATCTTGTAGTATGTTATATATATGTTGTACATATATGTATTTATTTTGATATTACGGTAATATGGAATTAGAGTGGTTATGTTATCTATGGATAACAAGAGACGAGTTACAACTTAAATTGAATATAAGAGTAGAGTATATGCTAGAGGGAGTGAGTTAAAGAGTCTTTCAGTTTGACTACTACAATCATGAGGATTGTTATATTTGAGTATAACTGATTGTGAAATGAGTATATACGAGTGTGTTTGATTGAGTTTATGAGTAGTGTCAGTCGTGATACTTATAATTGAGTTGATAATACTAACAGTTAGCCGGTGTTTGTTAAGCTAATATGTTTACAGGTTTCTGAATTAAGAGAAGATGTATCTTGCTAATGAGAATAGCAAGAGAGGAAGATGAGGATGATTATTGAGAAAGATTGTGAAAGTTAATTGAGATTACTCACTAAGCTTTATAAGCTTACACTTGAGTGTTATATTGTTTTGCAGGTATCTGTAGCTGTGATAGGGGAAGACATGTGATAAAGAAAGATTGACATTTAAGAGCCTGTCCTTTTAATTGATGTAGATTTATTTGTAATGCCTGGTTAAGATTGTAAGGACCTTTTATGTAACTATTGTGATGATAACATCTTGATCCATGCTTTGATTACAAGTATACCCATTTTGATGTGTAAATTGTTGAAAATAATTTAGGTGTATTTTGTATGAGAAACCGGGTGTTACAAGTTGGTATCAGAGCATGGTTTAAGTGAACTAGGTCTTTGAGTGTAGAGTCCTAGACTTGAACCGAGGTGAGAAAGAGCCCCTATCACATGCTTGGAAAAAGATACTGCTGCTGATTTTAGTTTATGAGTTAATTATAACTTTTATCTCATATTTGTTATTGTTATATTCTGTGTGTGAATACAGATATGGAGACAGATGAGGACGAGTTGATGAATTGGTCATAGCCGGTTGGACCAATATTGGATGATGATACGAGATTTTGACTGATAAGAGATATCAACCAACGAGGAGACGAGAAATTCAGCTAATTATGAGATGTTAGTTGAATATGAGATGAGATTCTGCTAATGGCAAATTTTCAGATGATGATGAGCTGATAAGATGAGATCCCGGTTGAGGCGAAATTCCAACTGATGATGAGAAAGAGTATGAACATAAGCTGAGTATAAACTAAGAGTTGAAACATGTGAGTGTAGCCGAGTACACTCAAGAGTTGAGATCCAAAGTACGCAAGTTCAACTAATGAGGAGACAAGATTTTTTGCTACAAGATATGTAAGTAATTTCACTTAAAATGTTAATTGTAATGAGTTACATGTGTTTTAATTATTGATACTACATATTGTAGAATATGTGTAAAATATGTGAACACATAAAAGATTAATTGAAATTACATGTACTAGAGAATTTTGAGTATAATGTGTAGTAATCGATATCGAGATGAGAATCTCGTGTCCATTTGAGGTAAAGTTTACATATCACATAATGAGTGCTTTGTGATTATGTATAACCGAGATTATAAGTGGTTGCTTGACGAGTACTTAGCAACCATGGAGAAATGTGTAAAATGAGCATATACATGGTAAGAAATATATAAAGAATGATATGGTATATATATATATATATATATATATATATATATATATATATATATATATATATATATATATATATATATATATATATTGCTTGTTGTTTCACAGATGTGACGAGATTTCTGTGTACGAATATTGTGTGGTTGAGACCACATGTTCTGTGGGGCCACATAACTAGTACTTATGAATGATCACAATGAATGGTTGAGATAGCTAAAAGAGTATGAGTTGAGAAAGACAATGAGTGTGTAGTTGATTGCACACAATAACTGATTATGAGTTGACATGCTGAGAGATGAATTGTGTAGTTTAGAGTTGTCACATAATGAGATATTTGTGACACAGTTTGTAAGAACCCGCGAAAAAGTCAAAAAAGGGTAAAACGGTCATTTGTCACGTTGTACGACTATTATGTGTAATAATATGTATTAATATAATGAGAAATAAAAGTTTATGCAAAATTTGGAGTTTTACCGCGTGAATAGTAAAATTTGGCCAAAAAGGGCAAATTGGTCATTTGACATAAAAATGACCAAAATGTCAAGGAAAATGTTAAGTGGGAAGTTAATGGTGAAATTGTGACTCTTGGATCATTTTTGAAGAGAAGCTTGAAAGTTAGGGACTAAAATGTAAAGTTTTTATATAAATATATATATATATTATTTATTAGTTAGTATGTCTATCATTGAGGGATTAAGAACAACTTCTCCAGAGAGTTCCAGAGAGCACGAGAGGCAGCGGGAAAGAGCAAAGAAGAAGAAACATTAGCCAAGGAAATCAAGGAGGGAATTGGAATTAGTGATTCCAAGGTAAGATTTCATCTTCTTTAACCTAGGTTTTTGGGTTTATGCTTGAAATGGTTCTTTGGATGGAATTGAAACTGTAATTGCAGTTAGAAATCATGTGGGTTAAGTAACTAATGCTTCCAATAAGCTATTAGTTAAGAACTTAACTTAAAAACATGAAAGTAGAATGCTATTCTTGAGAATTTTCAAGTTTAGCCAAGAACTTTAATTTCTGCAATTGATCTATTGAGGTGTTTTCAATAGCTTAAAATATGTTATTAGTCAAGGGTTTTAGTCCTAGAACAAACCCCAGGTGATTAAGACATGGAATAAGAGCTTAAAGCCTTAAAACTGCATGCTACAGTGCACAAATCGCGACTGAACAGGCCACTGCCCAGGCGCCAGGCGCAGTGCGCCCAGGACCAGGGCGGGGTGCGCCCAGGCGCAGTGCGCCCCTGGCCAGGCGCAGTGCGCCTCCTGACAGGGACCAAAAATGTTAAAAATTTTAATTATTCCAAACGCTAGAAACCATAGCTAGACATGTCCGATTGACCTGAAATTGTAGCCATAACCCTAACATGGTATAAGAACATGTCGGGAATGGTCAAATCTGTAATTCGACCTTGCGGAAAAGTTACTGTAGCGGCAGAGGCTAAAAACACTATTCATGCTCATGATTTTTAGAATTTGAGCTAGACTTGTCCAATGAACTCCAAATTTGAAACACAAGTCTAATATAGTCTAAGATTTCATGGAAAAGAGTCGAAACTGAAATACGACCCCTCGGGGGTACTGTAGCAGTATACGCGTATTTCGGAGAAAACCGTAAAATGAGTTATAAATGGTTATACATTTATTATAACCTAGAGCTATGTTATATGAGACCTTAGCCTTATAGAATTAATTATATTGAGTATTTATATATACGATTTGTATAGGTGGTGCTTCAAACGTTGTTGAGCACGGGAAGGGAAAAGCCGTACGAGAAGCGTAGAAACTTGTAGCAACGTCAAGGTGAGTTTTATGAGGATTTCTATAGTACATAGCAAAATGTTATTTTCTGAAAAGTAAGATTTCCAAATGTTTATAAATACTAAAATTTGGAAAAATGTTTTGAAAGAAGCTCTATACAAGGGCTTAGTGTTTTGAACAGATTTTTGAAGTACAGTTTGCAAGTATTTTTGTAAGAAGTTCCTTATAGGAACTAAGATGTCGAAAGCAGTTTTTGAAAGTATTTTTAGTAAAGAGTTATAAAATGTTTGAGTAAGAGTTGTTTACAAATTGTGTCCCATTTTGACCAATTTGAAATGAAATGAAGTAAGAATTAAAGAAATAAAGGAGTATCAGCCAGTTGTCCGGACTAGGATTACCCACATAATCGGGAGATCAGAAGACACTACTGGGATGGTACCTCCCGTCGCGAAGTAGTTGTCTAGCTTAGTATACCCTAGTGCTTGAATCTGTTTCAAGTCACAAAGGGGAGACAGAATGAGCATAACCGAGTGGGCAGATCTGTTCTGTACCACGAGGGGAGCTAGTTGAATAAATTAAAAAGACTTAATTAATAAGTTTCAGTTGGTCATGAGTATATGAGAAAGAACGAGTATATGAGAAAGAAATTAGTTTTAAAGAAAGAAAGCAGTTTTCAAAAATAAAACAGTTTTAAAGTAAGAAGCAGTTTTTGAGAAAGAAAGTGTTTTGTTTTAGTTATGAAAAGATAAAAGTGAAGGGATTTGAGACTTGTTATGAAAATGAATTTCTAGTAGTTTACTTATTATCAGTTTAAGTTTTTAACATAAAAGTTTTGGGTCTAAACCCATATTTCTCACGAGACTTTATGTCTCACGTACTACTTGTTTTAAATGCTATGTACTTAGGTGAGAGGAGCAGGAGCTAGGTTATTTATTATACTTTGAAGCTGGGACAATGTAAATGCAGATAAGTTTAAATTATGGTTTCTGTATTGAGTCTGTAATACCCTTTCAGTATAAAGTTTAAAAAAAAAAAAATTGGTGACTTGTTATTAGTCACGTTTTGTAAACTAAACTATATTGAATTATGGTTTGAGAAAGGGGTGTTACAGTTTTGGTATCAGAGCCATAGTTTAAGCGAACTAGGTGTCAGTAATTGAACCTAGACTTAAACTGTGTAGGAGATTAGTAGAGCACCTATTTGGGTATAATGTAGGGAGTAAGTAGGATTGGGAGTGAAACCACAACAGTGGAACATGAGTCTTAGTGGTAAAACTGGAAGCAAATGTGTATTTGTGGTTATAATAATATGGGCCCGTACTATCATAATCACAGGATATACATTTGAGTCTGGTGGAACCACACAGGAATCATGTGAAGCCGTAAGAGATAAGTGTAAGAGGTTTGAGGGGTATAGATTCAGTATACCTATGGAAGAAAATCCAGTATGACTGGAAACAATACAGTATAAAAGAAAAAGTGTTAAAGACAAAATAGTAAATATGAGATATATAGGGAAAAATCCCCTACTCTATATGAGTCAGTATAAAGTATATGTAATAAGACATAAGAAAATACGAGTAAAGAACACTGAAAATAAGATGACAAGGATGCTAAAGTAATGAAGGAGAAAAGTTTGAATTGTGGTTGTGATGACCACCGTATAATATGAGAAATAATGTAAAGTATGACAAGAATCAGTAATGAGACATGGCCAGAATGTGTAAATGTATTGAAATTGTTAATAGAAGTAATGAAGTATATAGTACAGTTATAAAATAAAGCGTATAACTGAAAATTTCAGTTGTCTAACGGAAATGAATTATAATTATGGAATATAAATAAGAAAGATTGGAAAAGAAGGTGAGTACGGATATATGAATTAAATTCATATAAGAAAGAAGCATGAAAATATTTAAGCAGAAAGAGTAAAAAGAAGTGAGTTGGATAAACCCAATTGAAGTATAAATATTAAAAAGTAGTATGATGGGTTGTTCGTGGACAACCAAGAAATGAAAACATGTATATAAAAAATTGTGAGTAAATAAGATAGTATAAAAAGAAAGCAAACTACTTAACCAAGTAGTAGAAGATGAATCTAAGACAGAAATGAAAATGTCGGAAATGGGAAGTTGTGACTTCCAAACTTGAAAGTAATATGACAAATAAAGATATCCAATAGTTGAAGCAAATAACTAAGTTTGATATGTATTATAGTGAGCAATATAACAAAGTAAGTTAATTGAATGGGAAAGTAATAAAAATTTGTTAAAGACTATGAATAGATTGCATTTCCATAATGCAAGAGAATGAGTTGAGACAATAGAGAGACTGAATACCTAATTAAATGTTAGATGAACAGTTAAAGATAATACAGATAATGATGACACTGAGGAAAATATAAAGATAGTTATTAAAGAAATGGTCATTTGAAAATCAGATTTAGTGACCATATAAATATGAAATAAGAAGAATTGAGAATGATAAAAGTATAACCGAAAGACTGTTAGAAAATGATTGAGAGTCGCAAATAATAGGGGATAAAGAATAAAAGCAAATATTTGGATAGGTATTAGACAAAGAGTCAAATATGATATAAAGAGTAAAAGTGTATATTCAGATAAGTGTCAGATAAAGAGCTAAAATAAAGAGCCAAGAAGTTACCACTTCTAAGAAGAAGTGAAGGGCAAAAGTGGTAAAAGAATAGAGGAACTATAAAAAAAATTTATATAGTGTGTATCGCTATAAAATACATAAAAGTAAAGAGAGTAAAGAAATGAAACTTAAATAAAAGAACAATGCAATGTGTCGGGCATATAGCCTTATAACACATAGAGATAAATGGTAAAAAGAATAATAAAAGAAATTCTGGGTATCAAACCTAGAAAGTTGTAAGTAAAAATATGTGAGATATAAAGACTAATGGTTAATTAGTATGTATGATGAGACAAAACAAGAAATTGCTGAGATGGAAATGCCAAATTTTATTGAAACATGATTATAGTGCCGTCAGGATAAAAGAGAAGTAAAAGTTATTTTGGCATTAGTCATAGTAAGTAAAGAGTAAGCAAGAGGTAGAATGCTAAACCAAGCATCAGTATGAGAAATATGAATTATAAGAAAATACTAAAACATAAATAACAAGATGAGAATGGTACATGGGATACCTAAGAAGATAAGAAGTGTACTCAAAGGAGTACTATAAAGAAACTGAGAAATGAAAAAGACAAGATTATACTAGAAAGAATAATGAGTAAAAGAGATTGAAATTTATTAAAATATAAGAAAAATGAAAAAGATGTTTAGATCTTTAATACGCCGAAAATATATATATATATATATATATATATATATATATATATATATATATATATATATATATATATATATATATATATATATATATATATATATAAGTAAAGAATGATACTAGACATGTATTTATAAAAGTAATACATGCAAGTAATAAGATGATAAGGTAATAACCTTATGAGAATGTAAGAAAATTAATAGTAAAGACAAAGAAAAAGAGAGAAAGGATAGAAAATTCTTTGAATATTAAAGATGAAAGAAACAAGAATAACGATTGACTTTTGAAAAGTCAATTCCTCTGGTATATGTAGATATACGAAGTTGTAAAACTTCTAAAGAAATGTATAAAGACGAAGTGGGCAGATATCATGTAAATATACATATATAAATATATACATGAGATCTGAGTCTAATAACAAAAACAAAAAGAAGTAATTAGAAATGTAGATTGACTATTGGAAAGTCAGTTTTCTATAATAAAGTATGGAATGTTAGAGCTTCTAAAATAAGATAGAGAAAGTAAATTTAAAATATGAAATTTACTCCAGTAAGAAAATAAGTAAAAGTATTTATTACATTAAAAGAGAAGTCTAGTAATGCGTTTGTCCTTATATTACTAGATGGGACAAAAGATTTTGAAGTAGACAGCCTCACAAAGAGGGCTTAGCTGTGTGTAGATGCAGAGGAGTACGAGTATAGCATGTGCTCCCAGATAGTTAAAAGCCCTAAAAATACAGTATATTACCTATGATATAGAGCCAATAGCAATAGTATTTGCCTTGAAGATTTGGAGGCATTACCTGTATGGAACAAAGCGCAAGCTATTCACTGATCACAAGAGTTTGTAGTATGTGTTCACTCAAATAGAGTTGAACATAAGACAGAAAAGATAATTAGAGTTGATCAGTAATTATGTTTGCAAGATTGTTTACCATCCAGGCAAGCAAGTGTGGCAGCGGATGCATTGAGTAGAAAAGTTCCAGAGAAAAGAATCAATGCAAGATTGATACGTATAGAACTAGTGTCCAGTATTGTAGAACAGAGTAAAGCGGTTCAACAAAAAGTTGGAAAGAGTACAGATATGAAAGATGAGAAACGAGGAAGACATGCAGTTTGAGATAAGTAGACAAGAGTTAAAGACTTCTAGAACCCGCATTTGGGTGCAGAAAGCAAGAGATTTGAGAAAGTTGATTTTTGAAGAGTCATATAAGTTTAAGTTTAAAGTTGAGAAAAGTACATCTCCAAGTGTGTCATTTGTCCACAAGTCAAGGCGGAACATCGAGTCCTGCATGGAGATGCTCAGTCTTTACTCATTCCAGCCGGAAAGTGGGGAGATGTAGCCATGGACTTAATTGTCGGGCTACCAAGAACGAGGAGGAGGTATGATAGTATATGGGTCATAGTGGACCGGTTGACCAATAGTGCACTGTTTCTAGTCATAAGAGAAACTACTCCATTGGAGCAGTTAGCCCAGTTGTATATAGATGATAAGAAGGTATGGTGCACCGTTGTCAATCATGTCAAACAGAGACCCTAGATTTACCTCTAACTTTTGGAATGCTTTACAAGAGAAAATGGGGATGAGAATCCAGCTAATTGCAGTGTATCATCCACAAACGGATGATCAGAGTAAACGAACGATTCAAACAGTAAAAGACATGCTACAATTATGCGTGATGGATTCTTGAGGCAGTTGGGACGAACACATGCCATTAGTGGAGTTTGCATACAACAATAGCTACCATTCTAGCATTAAAATGCCACCTTTTGAGGCATTGTATGGTAGAAAGTGTAGAACTCCTCTATGTTGGTCAGAAGCGGGTGAGACTAAGCTTACAGGGCCAGAGATGGTTAGAGTGACTAATGAGAAGATCGGAGGAATTCAAGCCAACATGAAAGCAGCACAAGATCGACAGAGGAGTTACTCGAATCTAAAGAAGAGACCATATGATCTGCAAGAAGGAGATTTGGTGATGATTAAAGTGTCGCCATGGAAAGGAGTGGTTAGATTTGGCAAAAGAGGAAAGTTGAGTCCAAGGTACATTGGACCTTTTAGAATCCTGAAGAGAGTTGGGTTACAAGCATTCAAGATAGAGTTACCACCCGAACTCAGTGGAATACATGATACCTTCCATGTATGCTACTTGAAGAAGTACTTTGGTAAAGAAGAGTTAGTAATACCGTATACCGATCTGAGGGTGGAGACTCCTAGCAAATTGATTGAAGAACCCGAAGCCATCCTAGAAATGCAGACTAAGAAGCTAAGGAACAAGGAGATTGACCTTGTACTCGTCAAGTGGAAGCATCCCTTAGGGTCAAACTTGACTTGGGAAACGTTAGCAGAAATGAAGAGAAGATATCCAAATTTCACGGATTACGAAAAGATTCCGAGGACGGAATCCGCTTAAGGAGGGGCGACTGTAAGAACCCGCGAAAAAGTCAAAAAAGGGTAAAACGGTCATTTGTCACGTTGTACGACTATTATGTGTAATAATATGTATTAATATAATGAGAAATAAAAGTTTATGCAAAATTTGGAGTTTTACCGCGTGAATAGTAAAATTTGGCCAAAAAGGGCAAATTGGTCATTTGACATAAAAATGACCAAAATGTCAAGGAAAATGTTAAGTGGGAAGTTAATGGTGAAATTGTGACTCTTGGATCATTTTTGAAGAGAAGCTTGAAAGTTAGGGACTAAAATGTAAAGTTTTTATATAAATAGATATATATATATTATTTATTAGTTAGTATGTCTATCATTGAGGGATTAAGAACAACTTCTCCAGAGAGTTCCAGAGAGCACGAGAGGCAGCGGGAAAGAGCAAAGAAGAAGAAACATTAGCCAAGGAAATCAAGGAGGGAATTGGAATTAGTGATTCCAAGGTAAGATTTCATCTTCTTTAACCTAGGTTTTTGGGTTTATGCTTGAAATGGTTCTTTGGATGGAATTGAAACTGTAATTGCAGTTAGAAATCATGTGGGTTAAGTAACTAATGCTTCCAATAAGCTATTAGTTAAGAACTTAACTTAAAAACATGAAAGTAGAATGCTATTCTTGAGAATTTTCAAGTTTAGCCAAGAACTTTAATTTCTGCAATTGATCTATTGAGGTGTTTTCAATAGCTTAAAATATGTTATTAGTCAAGGGTTTTAGTCCTAGAACAAACCCCAGGTGATTAAGACATGGAATAAGAGCTTAAAGCCTTAAAACTGCATGCTACAGTGCACAAATCGCGACTGAACAGGCCACTGCCCAGGCGCCAGGCGCAGTGCGCCCAGGACCAGGGCGGGGTGCGCCCAGGCGCAGTGCGCCCCTGGCCAGGCGCAGTGCGCCTCCTGACAGGGACCAAAAATGTTAAAAATTTTAATTATTCCAAACGCTAGAAACCATAGCTAGACATGTCCGATTGACCTGAAATTGTAGCCATAACCCTAACATGGTATAAGAACATGTCGGGAATGGTCAAATCTGTAATTCGACCTTGCGGAAAAGTTACTGTAGCGGCAGAGGCTAAAAACACTATTCATGCTCATGATTTTTAGAATTTGAGCTAGACTTGTCCAATGAACTCCAAATTTGAAACACAAGTCTAATATAGTCTAAGATTTCATGGAAAAGAGTCGAAACTGAAATACGACCCCTCGGGGGTACTGTAGCAGTATACGCGTATTTCGGAGAAAACCGTAAAATGAGTTATAAATGGTTATACATTTATTATAACCTAGAGCTATGTTATATGAGACCTTAGCCTTATAGAATTAATTATATTGAGTATTTATATATACGATTTGTATAGGTGGTGCTTCAAACGTTGTTGAGCACGGGAAGGGAAAAGCCGTACGAGAAGCGTAGAAACTTGTAGCAACGTCAAGGTGAGTTTTATGAGGATTTCTATAGTACATAGCAAAATGTTATTTTCTGAAAAGTAAGATTTCCAAATGTTTATAAATACTAAAATTTGGAAAAATGTTTTGAAAGAAGCTCTATACAAGGGCTTAGTGTTTTGAACAGATTTTTGAAGTACAGTTTGCAAGTATTTTTGTAAGAAGTTCCTTATAGGAACTAAGATGTCGAAAGCAGTTTTTGAAAGTATTTTTAGTAAAGAGTTATAAAATGTTTGAGTAAGAGTTGTTTACAAATTGTGTCCCATTTTGACCAATTTGAAATGAAATGAAGTAAGAATTAAAGAAATAAAGGAGTATCAGCCAGTTGTCCGGACTAGGATTACCCACATAATCGGGAGATCAGAAGACACTACTGGGATGGTACCTCCCGTCGCGAAGTAGTTGTCTAGCTTAGTATACCCTAGTGCTTGAATCTGTTTCAAGTCACAAAGGGGAGACAGAATGAGCATAACCGAGTGGGCAGATCTGTTCTGTACCACGAGGGGAGCTAGTTGAATAAATTAAAAAGACTTAATTAATAAGTTTCAGTTGGTCATGAGTATATGAGAAAGAACGAGTATATGAGAAAGAAATTAGTTTTAAAGAAAGAAAGCAGTTTTCAAAAATAAAACAGTTTTAAAGTAAGAAGCAGTTTTTGAGAAAGAAAGTGTTTTGTTTTAGTTATGAAAAGATAAAAGTGAAGGGATTTGAGACTTGTTATGAAAATGAATTTCTAGTAGTTTACTTATTATCAGTTTAAGTTTTTAACATAAAAGTTTTGGGTCTAAACCCATATTTCTCACGAGACTTTATGTCTCACGTACTACTTGTTTTAAATGCTATGTACTTAGGTGAGAGGAGCAGGAGCTAGGTTATTTATTATACTTTGAAGCTGGGACAATGTAAATGCAGATAAGTTTAAATTATGGTTTCTGTATTGAGTCTGTAATACCCTTTCAGTATAAAGTTTAAAAAAAAAAAAATTGGTGACTTGTTATTAGTCACGTTTTGTAAACTAAACTATATTGAATTATGGTTTGAGAAAGGGGTGTTACAGAGTTGTCAGAGGACACTCGAGTAACCACATAAAGAGTACATTGTGGTTATAATTGAGAGAACCTAGAGTGCTTCAAGTAGGCCTAATTGGCCTAGAGATTGGGTTAATTACCTAATAAATGTGATTGAGACCACATATTCAGTGGGGTCACATATTGAGTAAATGTTAAACCATATCCAATTGAAACTCTCAACTCTTCAACTTTCTGCTATTTAACTACTATATTAATTTATTTAAATGTAAAAACTCTTCATCTTTTAACTAATTAACTACTACAACCCAAATTTTGTTAACTTATGATATTTAATTGTTATTTGTGACGTCTTGGTTAATACAAAGGAATATATAGTTTACATAACTAGATTAAGTCGTTAGAGTTTGTAAAATAAGATGGAGGAAAAATATGACTTGAGAACACACAAATATACTTTGAGCGTTCCTATTTATTTATAATAAAACAGAAAGTATAATTTTTTATAATAATAAGTGTAATATAAATATATTCACATATCTTTTTATTAAATATTTATCAATTAAATGCTTTTTATTCAAAAATTAAAATATTATATATGTTAATTTGATTCAAGTATTATTTTAATAATACAACATTTCAACTCCTAAATAGCAATTATTAATCAATTCAAAAACGTACCTCACGAAATTATTAAATGATACTATTACACTTACGAGTATCATAGAAACTGATCAACAAAAATACATTTCTCATAGACTACATATATGTTATTATTAATATCTTTTATTTTTATTTTTATTTTTATTTTTGAGATAATCATTTAAATCTATTTCATTATATTTTTAATGTTGACCAGACTACAGTAATTGACTTAGAAAACATGATTATGTTTTTTATTCGAATTTTGGATGATAAATTATTATTGATACATATGACATGATCGATTTATATTTGGTTTTGTGTTTTTTTTCAGATATTAAGTCTTTATGTTCATATTTGATCTGTCAAGATATTTTTTCCTTATAAGTTTACTCATGCGCAATGTGTGGGAATACGGCTAGTATACTTATAATTGAGGTCTTCCAAAGTCATGTAGTTAGAGATAAATTGATATCTCAAACTATATTGATTTAAAACCTAAAAACTTTTCATATCCCTTAAATTAATGACAATTACTAATTTTTTCATTCACTTTAAATTCCTTTCAAAAATTCATTTTATATTTTATAAAACATATATTTCTTCGAGTTTCAAGAGCTCTACAATACAGTATCATTTGATCCTAAACTCATTGAATATTCCTTATGAATTCCAAGTCAAGACAAACGTAAGTATTAAGTTAACCAAATATTATATTACGCTTTCAATTATTTTGATTCAAATCCAAAGTTCTCATCGTACTCCCGTAATTCTTCTTATTTTAGGATTAACTTAATCAAGTTCCACTCTCAAAATTCTCTTAGTAACAATACGTGTTTTATTCTCGCTTTTTTAGAAAGTGGTGTGTGTCCCTTTTCTTAAGTATTTAAATCCGGGTTTGACTTTTGTTGACCTCCTTTTTAGGCTTAAGAACATCATGTTAGCCCAAACAACATTTTTCTAGGTCAAAATCTTCATCCAATCCCAAACACCATATTTTCATCCAAGCATACTGAAAAATGACCGCTCCGCTCTGCGGTGGTCTTCAAAAAATACCTGGAATTAACACAAAAGACTATAAAGGATCTCCTGAATGATAAAAATAATAAAAACGGAAAATATGCATGAAAATTACACTAAATGAATTAAAATATGCTAAATAAATTATCAAAAGAAGTAATAAAAACTAATCATCAATATATATATATATATATATATATATATATATATATATATATATATATATATATATATATGTGTGTGTGTGTGTGTATGTGTGTGTGTGTGTTTAGATTGTAGTCATCATAGGTGATATGATTGTTTTTATTGTAAAATGTTTACAATTTCTTTGGTATTTTCATTTATTTCTTGTCGTGTAATGTTTGGCATTGAGTTTCTTATTTAGGGGGTTTTATATATGCAGCATACTTTACACCGAGAGGGCCTAACAAGCTTCAAATTTTCTTGCTATCATGATTAAAACTCCGATTCCATTTATACTTCAATCCTTAACATGGTTGATGGTTTCTTTGTTATAATTAATCAAACTTTTGATTCATAGATGGTCTGCAGCAATTCAATCCATTTGGAGAAGGTTTTGATTTTAACATCATGGCAATGATTTTAATATCTAACTAAGGAGTTTATTAGAGACTTGGCAACACTCCAAGAGGCTTTCATTTGGATGTAAACAATATGCTTTTCTCTAAAGGTAGAAATATTTCTTGATACAACAGTTGTACATGGATGGTGAAGGACTGAAGTCCATTGGTCATTTTAGTGAAGAACTTCAAATTTTCAATCGGGTGTCTCTTAGCATAGTTCTTACACACAGTAATAATTCACCCAATATTTGTAATGTTGATTATGATTTGAGCAATTTTTACTTTTTATCTTCGGGAGATATTTATATATTGTGTACGACATTATTTCTTTCAAAGTGCTCTATTACAATCTCATATATTATATCTAGGCTAGTATTATAATTATGCTTTTTTATTTTCTTTATATTAAATGATAGAAAATGTAATTTTTTAACAAGATGATGTTGTAAATATTGCAAATTATATTCATTTTTAATCTGGGGTATATTTTATTGTTAAATAATTTCATTTCATTCAATCATCTTTTCCTTCCTACCAAACAACATGGATTATTGATTCATTTTATTCCAACTAAGTAAAATCACATTATCTTATCTATTAATTACTTAGTCCATTCGATTCCTTTGTCATTCATTTCATCCAACCAACATACCCTTAATGAATAAACCTAATACATAATGTCATTAATTGATTTCTCTTAGCAATATTGTATGTATATAATTATCGACGAAAAGATGGTGTTATTTTTCTACTATCATAAACAATTAATGTTTCAGTGGTCAAACAAAAGTTTCAACATTCAACAAAAACTATTTATAAAAGTTTCATGAAATGTTAGAAAGAATGATGGAATTCACAAAGGAAGTTGTATGATTGCGTCTTGATGCAATCCTAAATATGTCCTATCACCAAAAAAACATTTAAGAGAAATAACCCTTATATACTAATTTATATAGTTTGTAATTTCTAATGTTTTAAGAAGTTTTTATACTATTTTTCTCTAATATAGGGAGCAACCGGTGCATTGGGCAGAACTTTCATGCATGCAGTTATGCTACTAATAAGCAAATTGCTTATAGAGGAAGAGGGGGAACTCGATGCTAGCAAAATGTTTGGGGATTTTTTATTTTAATATGATATTTAATTTTGCTTAGGGTTGGATGAGAACGCATTGCACATAATTTGAGAATACTTACAAATGCCATATTTAATCCATCTTTTGAGTTTCTGTTTCCTCCACCAAGTATGTATTGCTCTATTCTTATTGTTATATGTTTAATGATATCCTTATATGTCGACACTTATGGATTATAGATAAATATTATATTTATGATGGTGCATATGTCAATACTCATGGATTTTTGTCTTTGTATACACACAAATATCATTAGCAATTCAATACACTCTATAAATTCATGATTTAATAGGGGAAAAAAAGCCTACATGTAGTATTGATGTGATGATATCATTACATGAATAATGATTAATTGTAAGACTTAGAATTTTTTGGCTGTAACATAACTATACTTTAAAATTTTTTACCTGTCTCTAATTTGTTTATTGAAGTTTGAGATTATCAAGAAAAAACTTAAGACTTATTGGAAGTTTTGACTATCGTTTTTGCAAAAAAGTTATCTCAATTACGATGGACGGTATCATAGCAGTAAACTCGCAAAAGTGACTTTGGAACCGCATTCCCACCAAAACGTGAGTCTAATTCCCTTAGGAAAAAAAGAGAGAAATGATGTCGGTTTGTTTAACCCGAGCATCTTTGGCATCTCCCAACCCTCCAACAACTAGTTTATTTAAAAAGTTGAATAAATAAAATAATCTATAACAAACCAATCAACTCAATTTTCTAACATCAAATATTGGATTAATCTGGTTCAAATTCTTAGCCTAACAAATATATGCATAACAACCACGTTTCAAGTTGTTGAGGTATACTTGCACTATCTACACGAACAATGCTTCCAAGGATTAGAAAAATAATAATACAGTTATATTATTTTACACAATATGATTATAAAAGACGAATATGCAACGATATGTCTGTGATCGATCCTCCAACCAAGCACAAAGTAATGGAGGTATTCTTAGGAATTGCATTGCCAAGAAACTCATCACGACCTTCGATCAGATATCGTGGAACATATTGCAAACACCTACATACCAAACTTCGAAACTAGTTTATTTTATTTTTAATTTATTATTAAGTCGTGTTTTTCTATTATTTACCCCTTTATTTGTTTCAATGAAATATTATTTTAATTTGTTGTGTTATATTTTTTTGAATTACTTTTATATAATTTTAATCATTTTTATTTAATTTAATTGTTTTATCAAAAAAGAAATTTCTTGATGGTTTTTAAATATCAATGTTCAAATTACAAGTCGACTTAAAGTTTATTGTCTCTTTTATAGAAGAAAAGCTTTCACCAACTTTGGTACAACACATCATTATCAATAGTAATTATATATATGTGGCCCATTTAAGATGTAATGTGTGGCCCATTTAAGATGTAATGTATGTTTTATCTTATTATATTTCTATAAAATTGTCAATTAATCGTATCTTTGAGAAATTTATAG
Source organism: Cichorium intybus (assembly GCA_023525715.1). Lineage (NCBI taxonomy): Eukaryota > Viridiplantae > Streptophyta > Magnoliopsida > Asterales > Asteraceae > Cichorium > Cichorium intybus. The sequence continues at coordinate 45,586,389 of CM042013.1, forward strand.
AAATAGTCCCTATAAAATAATCTAATGGTTCCGTGTTTAAGAAAACTATAAAGATAGTTTTTATGTTTGAGAAATTTATTTAAATGGACCTTATAAAATTACATAATGATCCCTATTTTTAAACAAATTACAAATATGATCCCTGCAAAATTATCTAATAGTCTTAATGTTTGAGAAAATAACAAAAACTCTTTTTTTGAAAATTATGTTTTATTTAGTGGTCCCTATGTTTAAGAAAATTACAAAATAGCGCTTACAAAATTATCTAGTGGTCCTTATGTTTGAGAAAAATACAAAAATGGTCCATGTATAATAACGAAATTATAGAAATGGTTTGTATGAAAGATAAAATTATAGTAACAGTTCCTGTGAAAGACAAAGTTATAGAAATGGTCCATGTGTAATAGCAATATTACGAAAATGGTACCTATAATAGCCTAACTAGAGAAATAGTCCTTATATAATACCCAAATTACAAAAATAGTCTCTGTATAAGAAAAAATTATTGTATTGGTCCCGCTGTAATAGTGAAATTATAGAAATGGTTTATGTGTAAAAGAACATAACAAAAATGGTATCGAACATATGGAATTAGTAACCCCGCTGCAACGTGCAAGCATGATGAAAAGTGTTTCTTCATTAGCAAATCAAGATGTTAAATCTTGAATTTAATGTGTATGTAAACGACCTTGACAACACTATCCTATAACCCATGGAGTCCAATTCCAAACATTCCCTCCATCTTAAAATTACCCAAATACCCTTCAATCCAATTCCAAACATTTCCTCCATGTTAAAACATATACTCGAATACCCTTTAAGAAATTCCATCAACAAAATATCAATAAAAAGATAATTCTAAAATATTTCACAGCTATCTAAAAGAATTTGTGAATAAGAACTCAACAAAGGGCAGTTTTGTCATTTGCCAATATTTACATAAGGCGGATCCAACATCATGGGGTCATCAGAAGATAAAAATGGCAAAAGCCAATTAAAGAATCCAACTCCAGTTTCTCTTTTAGATCTCTGTAAGGAATATTCCACTACCATATTCCATAAATCTCCAACATTCCATTTATGTAACATGATCCATTTCGTTACCTGTCCGGAATCAATAAACCATAAATCCAAATGCACCAAATAGCAACCTACTTTCAATTAATTCTCTTTTTAGGCAATCTACTTTTTGTACACACATCATGTATGAAATGCTTGAAATTACCTGTTCCAGTGTCTTTAATGCCTCCATGTTAAATGCATAATACACCAAAAAAGGCCTTAATGCCTGCATAATAAGAAGAAATGAAAGTAGGATGCTATAATAAATAAACCAATGAAAGTACGTTGCTATTTCTTGCATTATATTACCTGGGAAGCTGCAAGCCATTGCAATATGGTCTTAATTTCAGGGTCTCCTCCAAATGCACCACAACCCCAATTTCCAGTAACAATTCCAATTTCATCTTCAAAATTTAAAGACAAAGATTCTGAAAAATCATCATCTTTTAATAATGTTTGATACTGTTTAGACTTGCAAGAGTCGGAAAATCCACAAAATGCCTTGTTTATCTCCCTATTTAAAATAACTTACATTAATCTTTTAGCAGAAATAAACGGTTATACAGAAAGAATTGAGATAAGTAATACCTCAAAAGAAATTTATGTCTATATTGTCTCTCTTCAGGGTTGACTAGTGCATCAATTGCAATTATTCTAGTTTTTCTTCTTCCCATAATATCAATATCTCTTTTATCTAAAAAATCACCATCAAACCGAAAAGAGGCAGCATACCTATAGCCAAGAAAAGGAAAAAAAAGAAAACATAAATTTAACTTTGGAAATAAGAATTGGTATTCATTAACCGAAATTTGAATTTAAAGAATAAAGATTAATGAGATTAATATCATTATACTTACCCTTTGTATTTAGAAAATCTTTCAGCACCAACAACTTCTATAGCCTCATTATCTGCCATACAAGGCAAGAAAAGCATGCCAGCTATTAATTCGGGACTGATCATGAAACGAATCTCTTCCTAACAAATATAATCACAAGAATATGAGATGAAAGATGATTAGTTTCAAAAAACAACAATAACATTGTATGGAAACACAAGAAAAAATCATCCCATTGATTGATTTGATATTGAAGTCATGCCTATTAACTTCATAACCACTTGCAAACAACAATGAAGGATAAGTTATAAGTAATAAAAGCAAACCTGAACACAGCCTTTAGTGAGAGCACCACCACCAAAGTACTTATTTGCAAAATCTACTTCAAGAGCTTCTTTTGAAGTATCTTCTATTAAGCCCGAACTGCAAACCTATAAAAGAATGATGGTAATTACGATCCCGCCCTTGTATTAAGCTTAATTAGAATGTAGGGAAGGTGGTTAAGATTGTGATATTGGAACATACCTCAAAGAGGCATAGAGAGACCACAGATTTACTCCAAGATTCAGCCTTTGGGTAGGGAATGTAGTTAAGATTGTGATTGTCTGCAAGAACTTTCCTCTCGAATGAGACATTGCCTACTGGCATACTTGAACAGATTCTCTCAAAATAATGAATGATGCATTTGATTTTGTTTTCCTGTTTTTCGTTGTAGCTGTCGTATAGGCTCCTGATGAAATGCAAATCGGATGTGTGAAAGAAATTATATGAAATCGTGAATGGAAATCAGATGATGAAAATACATACGCAAACAAATGGTCGAAGTTGATGAGTGGAAGATGGTTTGCATCTCTACTATAGTTTGGAAACAGACAGAAGAAAGAGCAAGCAAGAAGAGCGGCAATCAGTTCCTGGCTGAGTAAAACTATACCAGGCTCTTGCGACTTCAACAGACGAAGACTGGTTCTTAGTTCATCCCTAGAATCAATACGAGTAATGGAATCTGCACGGTTATAGTGAGCTTCGAGCATCGATGGGAGCCGCAATAGAGAATCTGCTAAAGCTGGGAGTATCTCTGCAAACCATTTGTTGGCTTCAGCACGCGATATCAGCTGTTCATGAAGTGCGCAGTCGTAAATGTCAGGTGAGTAGTTGATAAAATTAGAGAGAAGTGAGAAGGGGATGGATTTTACACACGAATTGATATCCAAATTGTATGTGGGAGCAATATTAGGTTTGATCTATTACGACTTACATCGTCGAAGAAAAGCGAGAAACCATCAGCAGTTGAAAAGGCGAGCGGATCAGCGGAGAGGTTAAGGGAGTTACGGAGGTCAGAAATGGCAAGGAAGAGGACCTCGCCGGAGTCAACCTGGCTGTGTTCGGGGCCTTTAGAGAGTGCTTTAAGTGCTTCCACGACTTGAGAAGGCCAGAAGAGCGCTGATGACCGTAGAACCACCGGCAAAAACTCTAAAATGGAATTCAGATCCTCTCGGTTCTCCATCGTGTTTCTCCCAGCACTGAATCTTCAACAAGGCTCCAATCGCGAAGACTGAGGTTTCTTGGAGAGTACGGAAGTAAAAAATGAAAATTACTTTGTTAATTGGGAATCGTTTTTTAACGATTGTGTACTGAATCTTCAACAAGGCTCCAATTGCCGAGTTTTGTATAGTTACAACTTACCTCATTACACCATTAAATTGCCAACGAACAACAGGAAGCAGACTGGTACACCCAATTGTGATTTGAATGTGCAACGGGAAGCAGATTTCGTGTACTTCTTCAAGATCCGTCGCCAACAATGAAAGGTTTAAAGAATTCATCAACAAAAAGCTGAGAGTTGTTTCGAATGGTTTGAGAGAGTTGTTTCAAATGGCTCGTGTTGCATAGCTTCTTGTATTATTTCTGAGTTTCAAATCTAAAATTCAGCTATTTTTTTTTCTTTAAAGAACTGTACATTTTGTATCATCCTTTCTTTACTAATTTTTTTCACGAAAACAATTAAATAGCAACCTACTTTAGTTGCTTTTTATTACTCACACAACCTATCTCAGCTAATTTTCATTGTCTATGCAACATTATTTGAGGTTAAGGGGGTGTTTTAGTTGAGGTTAATAGGGTGTTTGAGATTGATTTTCAAGAGTGCTTATTGACTTTTTAAAAAGTCAACTAGTCTTAAAAAAATGTTTGACAAACTTATAAGCATTTTTCAAAGTCAATAAGTCAGTTTTGATAAGTTTCAGCCTTCTTATTTTTTGAAAGTGTTTATAACTTATATATAGGGAAAAAAAACTATACCACATCGTTATTAACCTAACTTTTCACACCTACATCTATCAGTCTTTTGTGTATATGCCTCCACCATTCTTTCACCGAGGTTGCTTCATCAGGGTCATCCAAATGATGGGTCGGGTGGGGTCCTCGGTTATCAAAAAAAAAAAAAAAAAAAAAAACATGTCTCTTTTTTTTTATCATTTTACATTTATAAGTTAATTCAAACACTTAAAAAAATGGTTTATCAACTTATAGTTTTTGCCGCTATATAAGTCAATACAAACCTTCTAAAAAAATTCTCACCACACAAACTAATAAGAACTTATATCATAAAATGCTTATCGAGTTAAGCTAATAAGCACATACGTAATCCCAATTGATGCAAATTAATAAAATATTTTTATTCATTTTCATCAGGGTTAAGATCGAATTTGGTCACTTAATTTTTTTGGTTTGTGCACATTTAGTCACTTAACTATGTTTAAATTTCAAAAAGTCATCTAACTTTTTTATTTATTTATGAAATGGTCATTATGATCTGTTATAGTTGGTCATAATGATCATTTCGGAAATAGATAAAAAGTTAGATGACTTTTTAAAACTTAAATAGAGTTAAATGATCAAATAAGCACAAACCAGAAAATCAAGTGACCATATAATAGAGTTGAAAATTGTTGATGCTTTACTTGATTAGGATGATTAATTGGGTTGAATAAAATATCGACACGAGTAATTATATTAACATGATTCACACGCATTTTGTTGGGTCAACTTAGCTTGTCAACACTCTTTTGTGTATGTTTTGTTTAGATAACCATATATTTAATATTGTTACAAAACTATGCTAGGAAAATAGTTTTTTACCTAATAAAGCAAGTAACGAGTTTAATATTAAAATACTTTTCAACGCGGAAGCTTCATAGCTAAGAGTCTATTTTTAAGTGATGTGTTGAAAACAAAATATAATTAAAATTAACCAACTTTGAGATAAATGAACATAAATCAGTCATTATCACATTTATAACAATTAAAAATCCTCATTCTAAATCGCGCATGACATTGTTTTGTATAAATAGTAAATAATATTTTGTACGATCAGTTTCCCGTTTTTTAGACGGTTAAAACATTTTACTAGAAACTAAAAATCAATCAATTAAACAGAATATTACCCAACTAGAAACCATCACGTTGTCCTTCATCTTTATCTACATAATTATTTTTGTTCATTTATAAAAATGAATTATCTGAGTAAATAAACATAGGGACGGTCTCAATGATGAATTTAATACACAACTAACACAAGTTCCAAAATTTCTATCGTTCCAAAAAAATCAATTTATTAGGGTTAATGTTGAACTTGGTCTCTTAACTTTCTGGTTTATGCTCATTTGATCACTTAACACTATTTAAGTTTTAAAATGTCAATTAATTTTTATTTATCCCAAAAATGGTCACTATACATGAATATAACCATATTATAACCGGCCATAGTGACAATTTCAGAAATAAATAAAAAGTTAGGTGACCTTTTAAAACTTAAACAAAGTTAACGCCCCGTTCTCGAGATTTTTTAAGGGAATAAAGGAAAGGAAATGGGAAGAAAATTGTGTTCTTGGATTTTTTTTAATTTTTTTTAATGAAGGAAAGGGAATTAAAAAAATGAAGTGTGTTCTCGAGTTCTTTTTTAAAGAAGGGAAGGAAAAGAAATTGAATGAAAGATAGCCTTTTTTTTTCCTTAATCCATCCATCCAAATGTGGGAAGATTGAGAGGGAAATGAAAGGAAAAATTCATTTCCTTCCTTCAATTTCGTTCCATTCCCTTCAACAAAAAACTCGAAAATGGAGCATAAATGACCAAATGAACACAAACCATAAAATTAACTGAACAGATTCGACCTTAAACCCTTTTCATCATTATCTAAAAGGCTTAAGACTTATTCTCGCAACGAGCTTACATGGCTTCTTCAAATTATGTACAAAAAAAGGTCTATCAATTGATGCATAAATACGTAACTAACATTTGCTGATTTGCGCAAACGAAAATTGTCCTAATGTAAACGGATATTTAATGATTGTAAGATGTCTCCGTTCTACTAAAATAACAAAAACATATTCATTTACATGCTATCTTTCATTTCTTATTACTCCAAAGGATATTCTTCCATCATTTATGCAAAAATACAAATAATTTGCGATCAACTCAGAAAACTAAGATGTGTTACCCAAAACAAACAAAAGAAATTATATTCTTTATAATATAAATCTACCTAAAAAAACATTAGAAGAATTCCCAAACGTGTGCCAATGCCAAGATTTAGATTTTAGACCATTAAATGAAAAAGAAAATATAAGAAACTATTATTACTTGAAAATCCCCCAGGGTTTATACACATTTTCACACAAAAGAAAGATACACACCAAAATTACAAGAAATAATAATGTACAATCCTTTAAATTCGGGGTCTTTTCTCTTCAAAGTCTTTTGCAAACATATTTGAACATCAAGAATGCAATTGAAAAACACAAATATGCTATAAACGGGTCATTTTCGATGTTAAAACTCACTCATTTCTTTGTCATTTTTCGTCTTCTAGAAGTTGCACATCGTATCAACGTCTCATTTCTGCAATAAATTAGTATTCCAACAAATTTAATAAATCTTCATAAGAATTCTAAAATTTAACTTTATTCAACCCATTATTTTAATTATTAATGAACTTTAATATATAAAAATAATAAATTAGACATGATAAAATCTCAGATAAAATTATATTTTATGTTTTACTTATTTGAAATTTTATAGAATCGCATTCCTTCCGGAATAGTCCATTCTATTCCATTGTTTCTAAACAAAAAGTTTTTCTAATTCAAATGGACTGAACCATTCCATTCCTCCGCCAATTCCATCGTAATTTTTCATTCCATTATACGATGAAACAAAAATCAACAAATTGGAAGGAATCACATTCCTTTCGGAATCCTCCATTCCATTCCATTCTTTCAAAACAAACACGTTTTCCACATTCAAACAAAACAAACCATTCCATTCCTTTGCCAATTCCATCACACCAAACACGACCCAACGGTCTATTTCATTCAATGTAACGGAACAACAAATCCCTAAACAAGGGAACGGAATGACTCATTCCATTCCAACAAAATCCAAAAAAAAACACATAGTTACATACCTCGTGTAGAATGCTTCTCACTCTTCTCCATACTCCCCTCATCACCACCACCCCCCACCTCTTTCCTCCCACCATCTCCCACATCACTTTCACTCGCAGTCTCCCATTCCGAATCATCACTCCCATACCCACCCCCACCCCCACCTTCCCCACCCTCCCCCTCACAATCAATCCCGCCATGTTTCACCGCCGCCTCCCTAAACAACCACGCCGCCCTCATCTGCTTCTTCACCAACCTCTCCGCATAATCCGGTACCTTATTTTGCCTACAACTCAAATCCGGATCCGTTGTATTCGCGCACTCATTTATAAACAAAATCGCGTCCAACAAACTCTCCTTCCCTAATCCAATCATATCGTACGCTTGGGCCCGCCTCCACAAACTTTTCGCGTGTCTATTCACGGGATTATGCAAACAAAGCGCACGCGTGGCATCACTAATGGCACTCAAGGGTTGTTGTAACAAAAGGTAACATTGGGCGCGGTTACTATATAACACGACTCTTTCTTTTTTGGATCTTACGGGGCATAGTGAGAGGGCTTCTGAGTACTTTGAGGCGGCGGCTTGGATGTTTCCGGAAGAAAAGAGGGAGTTGCCTTCGAGTTTGACGACTAAGGCGGCGGCTTGTTTGATGTGGAGGTCTTCTTTTGGCATTGTTTTTTCCCATTTGAAACGTTCGCGGGAATGGAGGAGTTGTTCGATGTCTTCTTTTGTTCGGTTGCTGATGGAATTGCGGTTTCCGGTTGATTGGATGCATTCTTGGAGGACGTTGAGGATGGAATCGCCGAGTTTTTTGTGGTCCCCGAGGGTTGTGATTTCTGCTAGGTCTAGAACTGCGGGAGCTGCCTTTTCGATAACCTGCGTGAAAATTTGTTTTAGGTTTTGGATGGTGGATTCTGATGGAATTGGAATTCGAGATTCCATTCCATGGTGTTTGGTTGTGGAATGGATGGAGTTCAATTCAGTCAGAATCCTTCGAATTCCGTGTTTGGTTTGTGGGTTTTGACTGAAACCGATGGAATTGGAATCCGAGATTCCATTCCATGGTGTGTTTGGTTGTCAAATGGACGGAAATCAATTCCGTCAAAATGACAATAAAGATTTCACCGTTCCTAGGGGAGGGTGGAAGGATTTTATAATTTATTGTATTCTTCATTTTTCTATTAAAATACCAAAATACCCTTGTTATAAATACATTGAAATAAAGAAAAACAGAAAAACAATTATGTATATTTACAATAGATAATAAATAGTTTAGACGTAAATAAAAGGATATATTACAGAAAAATCATATATCTTTGGCAATCTTGCGGTTTAACCATTTATATTTTACTTTTTCCAATCAAATCTCAAAAGTTCGTCAATTTTTTTTGTAAATTAACCATTTTGACCTGAAATAACTGGTCAAAACAGTTAATTTGCAAAACTAGCGGTGAAACCTGATATAAGAAAATTATAACAGGTCAAAATGGTTAAATTGGAAAAAATCTATGTGACTTTTACGGTTTGATTGGTGAAAAATAAAGTATTAGTGGATAAACGGCAAAACTGACCAAAATATAATGGTTATTTTGTAATTTGCCTTGGATAAAAATTTACAAATTAGTTAAATCTGGTCACAGATTTAATTTCATTTCCTGCCAACCAAATATGTGACAAATTATGATTCCATCACATTCCAATTCCTTCAGATTCCAGTTCCTTTGACAGATTCCATTCCTTCCAAAAACATTCCACGAACCAAACACACCCTTAGGAATTTGATACAAGGGAATTGGTTTATTTCCCTTCCTTATTTAGATCTTAGCTTGTGTATATAGACATGTATGAGTTTTCGATCATCACTAATCACTTATGACTACAATGCACAACTTTATATGTAGGATGGCAAATTCAATGTCTTTATATAGAGCTCTTTAGACATTTTCATGCCAACCACTTAACCAAAAAAAAGAAAAAAACAAAACAAAACTTATTCAAAGAAACTTGTTAAAGTGTATTCGATATTACCTTATGGAATGTATTAGGATCTTGAAGCAACCATAGAAGACAATCAATCGCCATATATTGCCAATCATCTGAAGAGCGTGCAATATTACATAATGCCTCAATTACCCCTGGGCAGCTGCTAACAGGTCCTCTTCCAAATTTATGATGACAAATTGTTCTCAATAACCCAATACCCGCTGGTGAATTTTCATTCACAAGTCCACCCCACATACCAGGAAGCTTCACAAGAAATTCCGGTTTACATATTGTAGAAAGAAACTCAGGCTTAAAAGCAAAACAATTTATAAGTTGCAAAGACCAACACTGTAATTGACTAGCCCATTCCTCAGCTTTTCTTGATTCCATCTCTACACCACCCATGCCACGTGTCAAAAGATCACAATGGTAACTAAGTCTCCTGTCAGCATACTGATAGAAATGAGAGTACACAATCTCAAGTGAACTCATTGCTAATTGGATACAAAGTTCAAGAATCTCTCCATGACTTGCAACAGCAGGAAAAGTGCTTGCATATGTTGCCAAGTGTCCTAAAGCTCTTACTGCAACTCTTTGTTCAACCCAAGTCAACCTACCTCTTAAAAGTTCAACCAAAGGTGGGATTACTCCTGCATTGACTGCAGTTTCAGCAAAATCTTCCATGTTCATGGTGTATGAGCCGATTATATGTGCAGCATAATAAGGGATGTAGATGTTTTGATCATGAGATAGCCATCTGCGATTCTTTAAGCCTTTCCATATGAGTGCTGACATGCATTCAAAGATACCTAATTCGATGAATTCTGGATCATTTGGATGTGCCATGGCTGTGTTCCATAGGCCACTTATGGGGAGGACTTGACCATCATCATCTTGTGAAGGAAGCTCTCTGAAGAATTTCATGATGCTGGCTCTTCTTTTGTTTGGATTTGCTTCTTTCATGACACAGAAAAAGCATCCAGGGTATGGGCAGTCCGGGATCAGTTTGTCCATGCTCATTGAGTTGATTGGTTACAGTTCTAAAACCATGAAGTTAATTTCTCATAAACCTCCAAAGGTACACTGTATTAGAAAGAGAGCAGAATATTAATAGCAGAATAGATCTATTGTGATTTATTTCAAGCATTTATATCAGAGTAAAAGCAAACTATCTAAGCTTCGCAAATGCTAGCAATCTAGCATTACAAGACACATCTGCATAGTTTGGATACGTTGAAATGTTCAAAAGGAAGATAATTTGAAGAAATTGTGAACTTTCAGGTTAATTTCCCCCAAAAACCATGTCTAAATCAAAGTTTGCAATTACAAAAATGTTACAAATCTAGAATAACATAAGACATTCTTAACCCTAAAGAAATATCATGAACCAACTAAAGAGATCCTGAACGACAATCAAATAATGAATTCCGACAGGCTTTGAATCCTATCAAAAGCTAACCTACCGCGAATAAAAACTAGAATTTTAAAATTATGCTTCAGCTAAACAAAGAAGAACAAATTGAATAAGTTTCCATGGCAAAAGCATTCACTGGATACGTGATGTTACCAAGGAATGCAAAAAAGAAATCGGAGAGCATAAGAGAACCGACATCAGGATAGTAAGTAACAGCAGTACCATCACTAGACGTTCACTGCCTCGCCTGGTCTCACTCGGCTGCACAATTGACGGCTGTCGCTAGTCGCCGATCTCGGAGGAGCAAGTGCGCCTGATTCACTGAAAACGAGTATCGGGAGAGAGAATGTATGATTTGGGGAATTGCAGACAACGCTGGGGTTTTTACCGATTGCGAGAGGGTTCTTTCAAAAAGGCGACGAGCTAAAAATTTAGGACCAAATATATGTAAATTAATGGGGATTTTTTTTCCCTGTAATTAGGGGGTGGTTGGAAGAATTCTTTAATTTCCGAAACATATAGTTGTTTAATTAAAGTTATTATATGATAATGTTATTTCTATATTTGAAAATAAGTTTCTAAAAGCTATTTGTAACTTGTAAGATGTTATGAGAATGATCATATGGTTATTGAAAATTAAATAATTAAATAATATATCATTTACATCAAAAATTTGCACAAAAAAATTATTTAGCCTTCCGATCGAAATGTTTATTACTATGGATTTTTCAATCAAATAACACATTTTTATGTTATTACAACATCATAATCTACTTTGGTTTTGATACCCTTTTATTATTATTTTTTTTTTTTATATACCGGTTAAAAAGATAAATGTCTTTTTTTCGAAAATGTTCTTCAGATTTCAGAGTTGTTTTATTATTTCAATATTTGAAATGTTGCTTATGAAAATGTATTTGGTTGTTGGTATGAATCTAGGTGATATATAGCATTATGTCAATAGAAACATTTAATTAACAGTGTCATGGTGATGTTTTATAGCATTTCGGATGTTATATCGTTAATGCTCTTTTTATTCGGAAATGTTATTCATATTTCGGGGTTGCCATGTGAGTGCCCGATTTATATAACTCATTTTTCTTTCATCGAGTTTATACCTAGTAGTAATAGTTGAAGAATGAATCTAAAAACGTCGCAGCTAACTATAAAAGAATTCAAATAGGTCATCATATCTATGAGAATTTCTCACTTCTCATAATCCCTGGACCTTAGTACACCTACTAATGGCATCACTAGGGTTTAGGGTGAATTTTCTTCTGGTGGTTGCATAACCATTTATGGTCAGTCATGGAAGCATCAGCTCTATTGAGTATGTTGAAGGCTTTTTATGGTTTAATGTGTATTGCATTTTGTTACATTTAGCTGAAAGTCCCAAGTTTTCTTTGTTAAGTTATTGCATTCAGTTTTATATAAAAGAAGAATATGATACAATTTTAGAAAAAGAGCACGCTATTGGTGACTTTTTTAACGTCACTAACAATTTGATTCAGTAAACTTACAGTTTTACAAGTTAAGTCAAAGGTAGGATATGTTTAATGTTGTGAATGACTTGGACTTGCTATTACTTGATAATTCTAACGTGGCAATTTGGTCGACAATTGAGATAGATATGTAAGGTGTCAGTGCCTCTTCTTTTGGTACCGACTGCATGTTTTGATTATTGAATTCTACCCTTTGGAATGGAACATGATTATGATTTTGTAGGCATCGAACTTGGCATTAAGCCATACGCGGTGGTTTAGCAAACATCATGTGATTTAGTGTTTCCCATTCAGAGGAAGATGGAAAAAGATTCCTAGCATCTACATATGTAGCCCGATACACTTTGTAATGAAAAAAATTCAATCAATTTGTGATAGTATGTAACTCATACTAATTTCAGCATTGCTCCTGATCCTTGTAACAATAGCAGTAAGTATGTCTCCCATGATCAGGTTAAGCTCTCTATGTTGTAACTTCCTACTTTCCCTTAGACCATGCATATCAGCACAAATCTGAGTACCAAATCCTGTATCAATGACCCAAGAATTGGAAGTCATACTACTATTTAATTCTTTCATAAAAATGCCTGAGGTGCCACTTTGACCATGTTCTTCTTCAGATCCTCTAGGTACTTTGGGTAGCTACGTTTCCTATGTCCCTTCTGCTGGTAGTAAAAGCATACAGCCTCATTCGGGTCACTGGTTGGGGCTATATCGTTATTAGTTTTTCTCTTAAAGCCTTGGTTGCCCTTGGCTTTTCCCTTTCCCTTAGGATGAGAAACTTTTTTTAGCTCCACCATGATGTATGGCTAAGACAAGAGCATATGAATTAATGTCACGGACTGCCTCATGTTGGCTTCAACAGTCCTTAGCATACCTTGTAATTCCATCAAGGTCTTGTCCAGGTTGTTCATAGTATAGTTCATGATGAAATGTTGGTATGAACCAAAAAGAGAGCTCAGGACAATATCAATGGCTAACTCCTTAGGCAGCTGGACACCAAGGTTTTCTAGTTCGTCTATGTACGATTTCATTTTCTGAACATGCATACACATAGACGCTCCTTCTTGCAGTTTACATGCCATCAGGGACTTAATGATCTCAAACCGTTCTTGCCTTGCCTGCTATTGGAACATTTCCTTGATCTGCATGTTAATGTTATACGCCCTAGCATTCTCGAAGCTCTTTTGGAGCTCAGGACATCGTCGCTAACATAAGGCAGGCAGCCTTTTTTGACTCATCATAGTTCTTATCATAAGTAGCAACATCTTCATAAAGAAACATCTTTAGCTAGTTCGGGGATATCAACATCAAGAACATACTCTTTGCCCTCGAATCTCATTGCAATCCTTAAGGCACAGATCCAAAATCTTCCACTTATGATGCGAAGAGGGATGTTGTAATCACACCATAAAGGTCATTAAGATGGATAAGACAATCCATCCATTTCAATTACTATGGAATTCCTAGATCTTTGAGATTCATTGACTAAAGTCAATGACATGTTTAATCTTAGTTATGCTCATCACTTATCCATGGCAAGGATGTCGTGGATCATAGATCAGATGGTGAATTAACCATGCAAAAACCGCGTGAACCCCGACTCAAGATACGCTTGAGAATCACGGGTCCCACATCATCCTCAACAATAACCTTAATTGACGTGCTAGTTATGTTGGATTAGGTGTCTAAGCCATGGCTTTACATTTATATTTATCTTGTTAATTGAAGCAAAGTCCATTTGGGTTACTGTAACGACCCAAATTTAATAATATAAATATGTAAAACAAGGTGTGTATAATTTAAAGTTTTATGTACATTTTATGCGAAAGTATGTTTGTAAGGGTAAATTAGTCATTTTACCATGAGAAGGGTAATTTGGTCATTTGACCATATACAAGAATTATTATAAAAGTATAATTTTTGGTCATTTGACCATATACAAGAATTATTATAAAAGTATAATTCTAGTTTGGACTAAAAATGTAAGAAATTATAGCTTTATGTGGCCAAACTTAATGTTGGTGTCAAAAGTCCAAGGAATGAAAGTTCAGGGACTAAAATTGAAAATATGGAAAATATAAAAATGAGAAAATATCTCATTAATCAACATAAAACTCAGAAGATGGTTCTAGAGAGGATACGGGAGAAAACTTTGGAGACCCGATTTCTAGGATTCATGAAGAATTGGAAGCAACTAACTTGGAATTGAAGAATTCCAAGCCAAAGAAGGTTAGTAAACTTGATTTTAGGGTTGTTTAACCCATTTCCCGTGAGTGAGTTACAGTAGCTTCGAGATTTCAGTGGCTAGAGGAGAATTATCCTATGATTCCTAGCCTTAATTTGTGTCTTAATCACTATCTCAACTTAATATAACCATTGAAAGTGTTAAGAATCAAGAAAATGAATTTTTGGCTCAAGAACCCTAGTTCACGGGTCCTTGTGATCAAAGATAGTTTTAATGATTTTATGAAGTTTAATAAACTATAAAAGATGGAAGAAATCAGTTGTAAGAGATAGTTTAAAGAAATTCAGTTTTTGGACAAAAAATGTCAAAAACCGGGATTTTGTGAGAATAAATCAATTTATGAGTTGGAACTGATTTTCATATGATTCTAATGATTTTGTTAAGCCAAAAATGTCATAAGTGAAGTAAGAAATCAGTTTCAAGCCTTAAATTTCCATAAAACGATTTTTGGTGAAAAATGGTGTTTTCAGAAGAATTTTCAAGATTTTAAAGAAGGTTTGATGATTTTGAAGTTTAAAACTAAGTGTAAGTTGGTATTTAGGGCCTAGATATGACCCTAAACCAATTAAGCCAAGTATTAAGAACATATCTTAAAATCATCAAAGTATGTTGCTATTGTTGAAAAATTGGAATTTTGTTCAAAAGCCTTAGAACTCAATTTCACATGATCAAATTAATTCTAAGGGGTTTTAATGAGTTCCATATGTGGTAGTTGTTAAAATAAAGCAGTAGAAGTGATTAATTTCAAACAAATTCGGTTTTTGGATCAAAAATGCAAAAACGGGAATGTTTGGAAAAGTAATCAAAATCTATGATTTTTATGGTTAAAAACATGAAGTAAATGAATGGTTTTGGTCTTGGAACAAACCCTAGGGATTAAGTCGTGTATTAAGGGCTTAATATGAGAAAATGGAAATTTGTAGCATAAAAAATCGGGAGATTCTGGACTGCTGCTCAGCAGGCGCGGTGCGCCCCTTACCTGGGCGCGATGCGCCTCGCGGCAGAGTAAAAATGCAGTTTAGTCTCAATGTCCTCTGCCAAGTGATTTTAGTTTTTGAGATTTTCTTCAATACGTGTCCGTTTGACCTCAAATTTTAAACATAGGTCTAATATGTTATGAAACCTCATGAAAAATTGTCGGAATCGAAATACGACCCCCCGAGGGTACTGTAGCAAAATACATATAAAATACAACTTAACTAAAGTTGGTCATTTAAAAGTTATAGACTTGTTATGACCCAAGATAGTATTATAAGGACTCTAATGAGTTATAGAATCAGTTAGCATGAATGTTAACGTATAACATGTTAATTATAGGTCCATGCCAAGTGATTATTCAATCACAAAAGAGTATGAATACAAGGAACATGTAGTCAATCTTCTAGCAATACATGAGGTGAGTACATGCAGTATTTTTACCCATTCTGGGGTACATGGCAAGTAAGTATATTTAAGATTTCTTATAAAATCTCTTTATGTGACATTATATATAAGAGTATTATTATCAACTTGTTTATGGAAGTATAATGCTATGTTTGAAGTTATGTTTTGAACTACAAGTCAAGTTAAATGATAGTATGTTGGTCTATGAACCAATTATGTGAAAGTATATTTTGATTACAAGTGATACATGTTTTCAAATATGAATGGCAAGTAGCCACAAGAAGTTTAAGAAGTATGTTTTGGTTACAAACTGTATTTATTTTTGAGTATGAATGGCATATAGCCATAAGATGTGGAAAGTATGTTTTGGCATAAAGCTTAGTATGTTAGAAAGATATGTTTTAAACATATGATTATTATATGATGAAAGCTATATTTGGCATCTAGCCATAAAGATATAAAAGGATGAAGTTTGGCACCTAGCCACAAGTTATGTATATGAGAAATGTTTAAGCAAGCAGCAAGTATTTTGTATGACTGGTAATTGTAGCAAGCAACGTTAGTAAGGGAACTATGTTCCAACCTACCCGGGTTAGGTAAGGGATCTACTGGGGGCAAGCCCCATCGCGAAGTAGATTGCCTCAGCACTTCTATGGTGAGGATTGATCCGTTCTTTCTAGCCATAGAGACTTGGGGTATCACTTATAGTGATTAAAGCCCTAAGTATAAAAATCCAGCAAGCTTATAAAAAACCAGTCAAAGGAAGTAAGAAAGAAGTTATTTTTGTAAAGTATGCTATGAAATGATTTTGGAAAATAAAAGAGTTATAGTATGTTACTACTATAAGTTTTGAAAGGTATTATTTTGTAAGCATGTTAAGAAATGATTTCGAGAAATAAAAAGTTATAGTATGTTATTACTATAAAGTTTTGACAGAAGTTTTATGTTACAAATTTTATAAAAGTTGGAAGAAATAAGTTAATTGTTTGAGTCTAAAACTCATGTAACTCACGAGACATTATTGTCGTACGTATTCTATTTTTATGCCATGTATTCCAGGTTAAAATTCTAAAGTATAATTGGTTGGAGTAAAGCTGGAGTAGAGCCCGAGTTAGCTCCTATCTTGGACTAAAGGTTTAATCCTTTCTTGCTTACTATGGTTAGTTTTGGTATGGATTTGTAACACCCACTATTTTGAAACATGTAAATGATCGGTTTTTGATAAACCATATTTTTGTATTTCTATATTATACAATATTTGTAAACAGTGAAAATGGGGTGTCACAAGTTGGTATCAGAGCCATAGTTTAAGCGAATTAGGATTGGCTTGTTCCGCTCCTAGGCTTAAACTCATGCTATAGGAAAGTTAGTTTATGAAAGTATGCTATATGATGTCTTAAATGATTAAGACATTATGCATTATTTAAAATATGTAGATTTATAACACTAAGAAGTGTTAAGTTAACGTTTAAAGTGAGCAAAAAAAAAATCTGATCGTTAGGAAAATTGTATGATATTTTCCATAACCGTCTAAATTTATTAAAGGTTATGTTTATAAAGTAGAAAGATTTCCAGTATTGATCACCATGTATTTACAATGGTGTTATATGTTAAAGGAACCAGTGTCCCATGAAACCTTGTGGTAACAGCAGAATCAATATGTATAGGTGATTATGGTAATATGGGCCCGTATTATCATAATCACAGGATATGTATTGAGACTGGTGGAATTGCAAAGGAATTATGGCGTTCTGGTGGGTAAGGTTTTGAAGAGAGTAACAAGAAAAACATAGGAATTATATGCATATGTAATAAAAACCAGTAAAAATTATGAGTAAATGCAGTGGATATATACCACTTAGTATGGTAAAGTAAAAGAAATAATGTGATAATTAATATTTTTAGACAGATTGAAAGATATTAAAATATATGCCTGTTAAGGCGAGAGAAAGTATGAATAAGAGTAATTTAAAGAAGAATTATGGGTATTGATTACCTATATAGGAGTTGTAAGACTCTTACATGAAGAATGAAAATTTTAAGCAGAGTATATTGATAATACCTAGAATTGTAAAAAAATAAAAGAATGGTAAAGAAGAGTTTACTGTTGACAAGTGGTGTGCTTTGGGCATAACCATTAAATGCATAATTTTATCTAAAAGTTATGTGTATATTAAAGATATAAAGGAAGCAAGATATCGTTATAGAACGATAAGAGTAAAATGATGAGAAAAGTTAAAAATAGAAGATGCATGAAAGTGTCCAAAGATTTAACAATTGATCAAGTTATAAGTGAAATGCTATAATGAGTAATAAAAACAAAGTAAAATACCCAAATGGGGGGAAATGAATGATACATGAGAAATTGTCAAAGATTATGATATTTAAAGTAAATTGCATTGTTGTAATGTGATTAAATGAACATGAAGTGAGAATTAAAGGTTGAATGCCTAAATAAATGTTAGGCAAGAAATAAAAGATGAAACAAATGATGAGGATAATCAGAAGAATATAATGAAAGACTTTAAAGAAAATGATGATAAAATATTGGTTATGAGGAAATAAATTCCACAACCAAATGAATGAAATAAAAGAGGTAATTCCAGTAATGAAAGAGTATAATAATGTATGATAATGGAAGAAAAATCAAAAGCATGTGAGCAAAATGACTAAAGGTCATAAATGATTAGGGGTGGCAAAATCTGGAACGACACGACAAAAATAACCGAAACGAAACGAAATTGGGACGAAATCGAAATTCGAATTCGTGTTCGTGTCGTGTTCGTGTCGTGCAAAAAAAACACGATGTCGTGTCGTGTCGTGTTCGTGTTTAAAAATGAAAACGAAATTGACCCGATAATAACACGAAATTAAAACGATAATAACCCGATAAATATCCAAATATAAAACGATATTAAAAAGAATAAACTCAATACTTTAGACTTTGTTATTCATAATATTATTTACAATATAAAAACATAAAGTAATTTTTGGAATCCTAAAAGGCTAAAGCCTAAAAGTCTCCATCGGAAACGCAAACGTTTCACAATTAACAAACCTAAAAGTTAATTCTTGGAAACTAGTACATATAATACAAGTTCTTTGCTCTTTCTTTGAGTCCACGATTCACAGTCGGAAGACGGAAACTGAAACCTAGAGGCCGTAATTAAGTAATTGACTACAACAACTATTCCTATTTCTTCGTAATTCTTCATCGGTCACAAATCCAACGCCCAGTTCACAGACTTTTCCGGTTAGTTTTCTACAGGTATGTATTGATTTCATTATTCCGATTTTTGTTCTATTCTGATTTCAATTGTTCTATTCCGAATTTCAGTTGTTCTATTCTGATTTTACTTCATTATTCCGATATCAATTGTTCTATTTTGATTTCATTATTCCGATTTCATTATTCCAATTTCTTGTATGTTATTATTCAGTCCTTTATTTTTTTATTTGTAGTCACAATATGAAGAGGACAAGGCTAGATACAAATACCATACACAAACCTTCTGAAGTTGTGGCTCCTCAGGTATTTTTTTTCAGTAGCTTATTGAGTATTTTGTCATTGTATTTTATTAACTGTTTATTCTATTGTATTTAAGGATGTTGACCTTGAAGAAGAATATGATGACATTGATGTGGTGGATGTGGATGTTAAAATAGAAGGTGATGAAGGTAAAGTAAAAACAGAAAGAGAACGATGGTCGGAGGTTTGGAAGTTTTTCGAACGACTTCCAATTGGTCCCGATGGAAGGGAAAGAGCAAAATGTAAAAGGTGCTCAAAAAAGTACATTTGTGAAACTAAGAATGGAACGGGTATCTTGAAAAACCATATACCAAAGTGTCCTAGAAGGGATAAAAATGACATATCACAGTTACTTTTTTCAAAAACGGGTGGTAAGTTTTCAATGAATTCAACAATTTTTAAACCTGAAAAATTTCGTGAGCTTGTAAGTGCAGCAATTGTCAAGCATGATTTGCCATTTAAGTTTGTGGAGTACGAGGGAATTAGAGATATTTTTCAGTACTTGAATGAAAATGTTATCACCATTACTAGAAATACCGCTAAAGCGGATGTGCTGAATTTGTTTAAAAGAGAAAAATTAAAACTTAAGAAAGTGTTAGAGTTGATTCCGGGCAGAGTTTCATTGACTTCTGATTTGTGGTCTTCAATTAACACAGATGGTTTTTTGTGTGTTACTTGTCACTTTATTGACGAGGAGTGGAATTTACAAAAAAGAATTCTAAATTTTCAATATATGCCACCTCCACATAATGGCGTATGTTTAGCCGAAAAGATTTCTACTTTATTGTCCGAGTGGGGGATTGACAAAAAGTTGTTTACTATCACATTGGATAACGCTTCAAGTAATGATACTTTTGTCAATCTACTAAAAGGTCAATTATGTAATGAAGGTGCACTTCGTAGTGACGGAGATTATTTTCATGTTCGATGTTGTGCTCATGTGCTAAATTTGGTTGTGCAAGATGGGTTGAAATCTATCGATGAAGGGATCGGTAAAGTGCGGGAATCTGTTAAGTATGTGAAGGGTTCTCAAGCAAGGAAACGAAAGTTTATTGATTGTGTAAGATATGTTAATTTGAATCCAAAAAAAGGCTTGCGGCAAGATGTTCCAACGAGATGGAATGCTACTTATCTTATGCTTGAAAGTGCTATATTCTATCGTCGTGCTTTTTACCGTTTAGCACTAAGCGATTCTAATTATTTGGAATGTCCAAGTAATGATGAATGGGGTAAAATAGAAAAGATTTTTAAATTTTTGGAGGTATTTTATGAAGTTACATGCATCTTTTCTGGAAACAAATATTCTACAGAAAACTTGTATTTTCCATCGGTTTCTACGGTTGAAATAACTCTAAAAGAAGAAATGGCAAGTTCGGATAGGTTTATGAAGAACATGGCTTGCAAAATGTATGGGAAGTTCTCAAAATATTGGTCCGAGTATAGTTTGATTTTGGCGATGGCTGCAGTTTTGGATCCACGTTATAAGATGCAATATGTTGAGTTCACTTACAAAAAACTCTACGGGAGCAATTCTTGTGATCATATTGATCGTGTTCGGGAGAAGTTACATGATCTATTTAGTGAGTATGTTGTTGACTCACCGTTGTCAACGGCTGATTCCAGCAAGGATGTGTACAATAAGAAGAATGACACGGCGCTTAGTAAAAGCACGAGAGAGATTTTAAAAGTAAGATACTATTTCACTTATTTATTATTATTAGTTAACTTTATAACGTTTTACTCCTAATAACTAATTTTATCTTTGTAGGAGTTCGTGGCTTATGAAAGTAAAGAGTTTGTTTTGTCTCAAAAATCACAACTGGATATGTACTTAGATGACCCAAGAATTGACATAGATGAAGATTTAGATGTTCTTTCATTTTGGAAAGCACATCAATATCGTTATCCGGAACTTGCCTCCATGGCACGAGATATTTTAAGCATCCCCGTCTCCACTGTTGCATCTGAATCTGCTTTTAGCAATGGTGGACGTGTTCTTGATCAATATCGAAGTTCGTTGACACACGAAAATGTTGAGGCTCTAATTTGTACAAAAGATTGGTTGTTTTGAATTAAAGGTAATTGTGTTTTTTTACTTCTCTTACTAAATTTATATTTAGTGATAGTACTATTTCTAATATGTTAATATTTATGTTTATTGTTTTGTAGGTGATGAAGAGTTATGTTTACAAGAACTTACTGAAGATATTATGGAGTTGGATAGCAAGGATAAACATGAATCGATGGTGGATGCATAAGTTTGAATGAACATTTTTGATGTTGAAGGCATTTAGTACTATTTGAAACATTTTATGTCTTAAACCTTATTTAGCTTTTTTTTCAACATATCTTTATATGTAATTCTTATGTTTGGGGACACAATTATATGATTAAGAATTAATTAAGTAAACAAATGGATATTTTATGTTGATTTTGTCGTGTTGTCGTGTTTTTAAATGGTTCGTGTTCGTGTTAGAGAAAAAAAACACGACTTCGTGTCGTGTCGTGTTCGGGTTATGCAAAAAAAAGTCGTGTCGTGTCGTGTTAGGTAAAAACACGGAACGACAGCCCGATTTGCCACCCCTATAAATGATATGAAGTAAAGAAAAAGAGTAAATATCTAAACAAGTAGTAAACGAAGAATTAAAGACAATGAAAGAACTATAGTAAACAAACAGGAAGTTACTACTTCCGAATAGAAATGATGGGTAAAGGAATCCAAAGATTGTGAGAAATGGTCAGTACATGGCTAGTAGCCATGAAATACAAAGAAGTGTATATATGTTTATAGATGTAAAAGCATGAGTAAGTTTTGGGATATATATCATTATGATGTACAAAAGTATAAAAGTAGTTATGAAATAGTATTCTAACTAGAATACTATAAGGTATAAAGCAAAAGAGTAAAATAATGTATTGGGCATAAAGCCTTGAAATACAAAAGAACGTAAGATGACGAGAAAATAAATGGCAATTGTGTATCACCTAAAGATACATAAGAAGTAAGTTGTATATGAAATATATAATGTTGTAAAGAAATATATAGTGTAAAGAAGTGGAGTTTAAACGAAAGAATAGCAAAATGTGTTAGGCATGTAGCCTTATAACACATAATAGAAATGATAAAAGATGTAAAAGTAAATAGTAGCGAGAGGTAATGGTGATTGAGGGTTATGTCAAGAATTCGTCATGGGACGAAAATGTTAAAAATACCTAGCTGGGTTCTTAAACCAAAAGAGAACCAAGTATATATATATATATGTATATTATGCAACTAAGAACTTGTAAGTATATGTCAAGAAGTTAATGAATGTGGTTTGTAAAACATAAATACACCACAAGATAATAATATTATGAAAAGTGAAGTAAGTATGGGAATGTGAATTATAGTATGCAACATGTATGAAGTTCCATAAGTGAATTGAAGAAAAATAAATTTCGAATCAACCATGGTAAACAATTTAGATACCGTGAGGAAAGAGTAAACAGAAGATCAGGTGCTAAACTAAGCACTAATGTAAGAAATAGAATTGGCAAAGAAATACTAAAATATAAAGTATTAATATGAGAAGGATACGTGGAGTATCCAAAAAGGAAAGAAAAGTATACTTATAAAAGTATTGTACAAAAATTGAAGAAATGAGAAAGACATGTTTATACAAATAAGTAATGAGTAATGAGACTGAAATCTCATAAAAGAAGATGAAAGAAATATCTAAGTTGATTATATGTTGAATATGAAAGTAATACAAGTAAAGAATGATACAAGACAAATATTAAAGAAGGTAATACATATAATGTACATGAAATGAGTAAAAAGTATGTGAAAAATGATTTTTCTTAAAAGTGTAAATAGAGAAGGAAGTTGACTGAAATAATAGAACAACTTCAACAGTAAAACTGTACAAGTTTATAAGGTTAAGTATGGTGTATTATACATAGAAACAAAGTTAATGATGTCGAATTGTTAAAATAAAAAGAGGTATATCGTTTCAACACATTTAGAACGAGATAAGTAGATTCTCGTGAACAATATGATGATTCGACAGATTCTGTCCCAATCAGAAAAGTAAAAATGTGAAGTGTAACAAGAAGGAGGAAAATACATCCTTTGTAAATAATAGTGATTCAGTAGTGGGAAATAGAGATAAAGAAGAATAAACTGAATTTTAAAAGATTTAAAAACAAATGTAAGAGAAATAAGATGCTGTAAAACTTCTGTAAAGAAGAAATAACAGTGGATTGTCTAGGAAGTAACGAATAAGTAAAGAAATAGGAAGAAAAGAAGGGTGAAAATAAATAAGTGGTATTAAATGAAGGTGAAAAGATTGCTTAAGTAAAATGTCCATTAAGGGACGAAAAATCTATGCAAGGAAAAGATTTTTGTGTATTTATGAATTTGTAAAAATACGAAACATATATAATTATGTTTAATGGTATTGGAATTTTTATAAGTAAAGAATGCTGTGAGTATAATCTCACATGTTTTAGTAAAGATATGAGAGGAATTATAAAGTAGATTGCTATTTATGATAACAAGTATTGAAGTATGAAATTATTTCGTAAAATAAGTTTACTAGAGATTGAATATAAATGAAATGAGGTAGAAAGGAAAGTAACTAGAATGTAGAGTATGAAATATGAATGAATGACTAAAAGGTTGAGAAAACATATAAAATGATCAAAATGATAATTTGGTTAACTGGGAAGATATAAAGTTTTAAAGAGATTATGTAAATCCTCTATAAAGGATTGAAAGCAGGAACCGCTAAGAGCTGATTAAAGAATCAAAAACAACCAAAGAAGAAAAGATTTAAAAGATAAAATAATGAAGAAAAAAAAAGAAAAGGAAGGGGAAGTGATTTCCTTAATTTAGTAATTGTGCAATGATTCCGAGGACGGAATCCCAATAAGGGGGAGGTAGTTGTAACGACCTAAATTTAATAATATAAATATGTAAAACAAGGTGTGTATAATTTAAAGTTTTATGTACATTTTATGCGAAAGTATGTTTGTAAGGGTAAATTAGTCATTTTACCATGAGAAGGGTAATTTGGTCATTTGACCATATACAAGAATTATTATAAAAGTATAATTCTAGTTTGGACTAAAAATGTAAGAAATTATAGCTTTATGTGGCCAAACTTAATGTTGGTGTCAAAAGTCCAAGGAATGAAAGTTCAGGGACTAAAATTGAAAATATGGAAAATATAAAAATGAGAAAATTTCTCATTAATCAACATAAAACTCAGAAGATGGTTCTAGAGAGGATACAGGAGAAAACTTTGGAGACCCGATTTCTAGGATTCATGAAGAATTGGAAGCAACTAACTTGGAATTGAAGAATTCCAAGACAAAGAAGGTTAGTAAACTTGATTTTAGGTTTGTTTAACCCATTTCTCGTGAGTGAGTTACTGTAGCTTCGAGATTTCAGTGGCTAGAGGAGAATTATCCTATGATTCCTAGCCTTAATTTGTGTCTTAATCACTATCTCAACTTAATATAACCATTGAAAGTGTTAAGAATCAAGAAAATGATTTTTTGGCTCAAGAACCCTAGTTCACGGGTCCTTGTGATCAAAGATAGTTTTAATGATTTTATGAAGTTCAATAAACTATAAAAGATGGAAGAAATCAGTTGTAAGAGATAGTTTGAAGAAATTCAGTTTTTGGACCAAAAATGTCAAAAACCGGGATTTTGTGAGAATAAATCAAATTATAAGTTGGAACTGATTTCATATGATTCTAATGATTTTGTTAAGCCAAAAATGTCATAAGTGAAGTAAGAAATCAGTTTCAAGCCTTAAATTTCCATAAAACGATTTTTGGTGAAAAATGGTGTTTTCGGAAGAATTTTCAAGATTTTAAAGAAGGTTTGATGATTTTGAAGTTTAAAACTAAGTGTAAGTTGGTATTTAGGGCCTAGATATGACCCCAAACCAATTAAGCCAAGTATTAAGAACATATCTTAAAATCATCAAAGTATGTTGCTATTGTTGAAAATTTGGAATTTTGTTCAAAAGCCTTAGAACTCCATTTCACATGATCAAATTAATTCTAAGGGGTTTTAATGAGTTCCATATGTGGTAGTTGTTAAAATAAAGCAGTAGAAGTGATTAATTTCAAACAAATTCGGTTTTTGGATCAAAAATGCAAAAACGGGAATGTTTGGAAAAGTAATCAAAATCTATGATTTTTATGGTTAAAAACATGAAGTAAATGAATGGTTTTGGTCTTGGAACAAACCCTAGGGATTAAGTCGTGTATTAAGGTCTTAATATGAGAAAATGGAAATTTGTAGCATAAAAATCGGGAGATTCTGGACTGCTGCTCAGCAGGCGCGGTGCGCCCCTTACCTGGGTGTAAGACCCATTTTCATTTTGAGGTGCTTACTAAGGTAAGTAAAGTTATTACCTTATAATTAGTATGGTTCTAGCTTTGAGTTATTAAGAGTTGTGTGGCAATCTTTTATAATTACCTTTGAGTGATGAGTTGTTTGATTTGGGAGAAGAGGTTAAAACCTTTCTTATGTACTAATCTTGGTGTGATTAAGATTAGTTAAGTTGATGTATGAGTTTGGGTGATTAGAAACCCATTTGGAAGAAGTTTGAGCCTTAAAAATGCCAAAAATGGCTTACACGGGTCGTGTAAATATTACACGGGTCGTGTAATACACAGTAATTTTGTGTTTGCTGGTTACTGTAGCAAAGCACGGGCGTGTTAAATTTTACACGGGCACTGTAGCATTACACGGGTCGTGTAATACACGGTAATTTTGTGTTTGCTGGTTACTGTAGCATTACACGGGCGTGTTAAAATTTACACGACCGTGTTACGCGTGCAGAGCCTTTAAAGTGCAGAAAAACCCATTTCGAGGAATAACATTTCGTTTTCGATTTTGAGAGCTTCAAATGGCGATTTTGAGTGAAACGAAGCCTGGAGGTTCGTGGGGAAACATATAGAAGCATGAATCTAACCCCATAAACGTGTTCTTGCTTCCTAATTCGTCGAGGTGAGTATCTCTCGGTTTTGGGGGTTTCAAACCCTAGTTTTCAATTTTTATGATTTAGCTACAAATTGTTATATATGATGTTAGTAGGTTGTTAGTGGATGCCTTTAGAGTAATTGATGTGATTATTGTAGAGTTTCTACGGTTGAATGAGTAGAACCGTGGATTTGGAGGTTTCGGTAAATATAGAGTTGATATTTACCGTTTGTACTCCTTTTTCCTGCTTTTGATTTATACATCTTTTGAGTTAGATGTTGTTGAGATGATTGTGGATGTTGGAGAATTGATATAGATTGTGGTGATACAATCAAGTCTAGCGGACAAGAGCCCGGTACATGAAGTATTTGGGAATTTCTTATACTAAGTCGATAAAAGGTGAGTATTCCTTTTTAATTAAGTAGAGATATGCTTAATAATTGTTGAGATACACGTAACATATATATGTGTGGTTCTGCTATGTTATGGTTATTGTTGTAACCTATGATTAAATGAATTGCTATATGTAAATAAAATTAGTCGAGTTTAATGTACGTATGGGATTGTATAGCCATAAGGGCTATTGAGATGGAGTATAGTTTTGTTGTTAAATGAGTGATTTTGATTGAGTATATAAGTAGTACCGAGTGTGGTACTTATTGATGAATGGATATTATTAATAGTTAGCTAGTGTTCGTAAAGCTAATGTGTTTGCAGGTTTTTCCGAGTTAAGAGAAGATGGATGTTGATAATGAGATTGACAAAAGAGAATAAAGAGGATATTTATTGAGAGAGAATTATGGAGAGTGATTAATATTTACTCACTAAGCTTTAATAGCTTACACTTGAGTTGTTTATTGTTTTGCAGGTATCTGTAGCAGTGATAGGGGAAGGCATGTGATAAAGAGAGACGGACATGTTTAGAGCTTTGTCCTTTAGTTGAATTAGATTTATTTGTAATTCCTGGTTGAAATTGTAAGGACCTTTTGTGTAAATATTCATGTTGATAACATCTTGATCCTTGGTTTGAGTACAAGTATACCCATTTTGATGTATAATTGTTGAAAAATTTTGGGTGTACTTTGTATGAGAAACCGGGCATTACACTGGGCGCGATGCGCCTCGCTGCAGAGTAAAAATGCAGTTTAGTCTCAATGTCCTCTGCCAAGTGATTTTAGTTTTTGAGATTTTCTTCAATACGTGTCCGTTTGACCTCAAATTTTAAACATAGGTCTAATATGTTATGAAACCTCATGAAAAATTGTCGGAATCGAAATACGACCCCCCAAGGGTACTGTAGCAAAATACGTATAAAATACAACTTAACTAAAGTTGGTCATTTAAAAGTTATAGACTTGTTATGACCCAAGATAGTATTATAAGGACTCTAATGAGTTATAGAATCAGTTAGCATGAATGTTAACGTATAACATGTTAATTATAGGTTCATGCCAAGTGATTATTCAATCACAAAAGAGTATGAATACAAGGAACGTGTAGTCAATCTTCTAGCAATACATGAGGTGAGTACATGCAGTATTTTTACCCATTCTGGGGTACATGGAAAGTAAGTATATTTAAGATTTCTTATAAAATCTCTTTATGTGACATTATATATAAGAGTATTATTATCAACTTGTTTATGAAAGTATAATGCTATGTTTGAAGTTATGTTTTGAACTACAAGTCAAGTTAAATGATAGTATGTTGGTCTATGAACCAATTATGTGAAAGTATATTTTGATTACAAGTGATACATGTTTTCAAATATGAATGGCAAGTAGCCACAAGAAGTTTAAGAAGTATGTTTTGGTTACAAACTGTATTTATTTTTGAGTATGAATGGCATATAGCCATAAGATGTGGAAAGTATGTTTTGGCATAAAGCTTAGTATGTTAGAAAGATATGTTTTAAACATATGATTATTATATGATGAAAGCTATATTTGGCATCTAGCCATAAAGATATAAAATGATGAAGTTTGGCACCTAGCCACAAGTTATGTATATGAGAAATGTTTAAACAAGCAGCAAGTATTTTGTATGACTGGTAATTGTAGCAAGCAGCGTTAGTAAGGGAACTATGTTCCAACCTACCCGGGTTAGGTAAGGGATCTACTGGGGGCAAGCCCCATCGCGAAGTAGATTGCCTCAGCACTTCTATGGTGAGGATTGATCCGTTCTTTCTAGCCATAGAGACTTGGGGTATCACTTATAGTGATTAAAGCCCTAAGTATAAAAATCCAGCAAGCTTATAAAAAACCAGTCAAAGGAAGTAAGAAAGAAGTTATTTTTGTAAAGTATGCTATGAAATGATTTTGGAAAATAAAAGAGTTATAGTATGTTACTACTATAAGTTTTGAAAGGTATTATTTTGTAAGCATGTTAAGAAATGATTTCGAGAAATAAAAAGTTATAGTATGTTATTACTATAAAGTTTTGACAGAAGTTTTATGTTACAAATTTTATAAAAGTTGGAAGAAATAAGTTAATGGTTTGAGTCTAAAACTCATGTAACTCACGAGACATTATTGTCGTACGTATTCTATTTTTATGCCATGTATTCCAGGTTAAAATTCTAAAGTATAATTGGTTGGAGTAAAGCTGGAGTGGAGCCCGAGTTAGCTCCTATCTTGGACTAAAGGTTTAATCCTTTCTTGCTTACTATGGTTAGTTTTGGTATGGATTTGTAACACCCACTATTTTGAAACATGTAAATGATCGGTTTTTGATAAACCGTATTTTTGTATTTCTATATTATACAGTATTTGTAAACAGTGAAAATGGGGTGTCACAGTTACCCTCATAGCTGGAGGTTAGGATAGAGTTCAGTAGAGTAAAAGGTTGATTTATTAAATGTTTAATAAATCAATAGAATTAATTAAATGGTTTATTAATATATTTAAGTGTTAATATATTAATTAGAAACTATAATAATTAATTAAGATTTAATCTAGAATTAATTGGATTTAATTCTGTGATTAAATTAATTAATTAAAAGTGCAGGGACTGGTTTTGTAATTATTCAATAGTTGAATAAAAAGGCTAGCCAGTGGAAGCCTCAAGTTGGGCGAAATTATGGAGGCCATCTCCATAATTTCGAAACCCTAGTTAGGGTTTTTAGAGGCTTGCCCAAATGGATAACAGGCTTGTCCATTAAGGGGCTTCTCTAAGGTTTCTGCTGTAGCCTCTTGGAGGCTATATAAGGAACCCTCTGGAGGCTCAAAACCTGTGCCAACTTCAATCAGAGAAACTTTACTGGACTGTCTTCTCCATTGCTTTGGGTGTGACTTGCATTTGAGGTAGGACACTTGTGCTGCTAGCTTCAAGAACAAGATTCAAAGGTTGGTAATTCTTGTTTTAAACTTTAGAAATTATTGTTGGCCTTTAGCTTTAGTTTATTATCTTCATAGAAGAAAACATAGATCTTTCTAGGGTTGCATGTGAACCATAAGAAATTATTTGTTCATTGTTTGCTAGAAAACCCTTCAGTGGTAACAGAGCTTAGGCTTGTTTTCTTATGAATTGATATAAACTGCTTGAATGATTTTTGCCTTGAGTGTTTTTGCAAAAAACCCTCTTGGAATGGCCTTAATTTCGTGGCCTAGGCTAGGGTTTCCTAACCCTAGCCGCCACCCCTTTATTCCCCCTTGATTTGCTTGATTTGCTGCCCAGATTAGGATTGTTATTTTTGGTAATTGTTGATTAATTAAATAACTAGAATCCTTATCCAGATTCAAAGATTTCGAAATCTAGGGATTAATATAGGTAATTAATTTGATTAATTTTGTGATGCCTATATTTGATTTAATTAGTTTAATTAATTGTTAATTAAAAGATCAATTAAATCAGCTTAAAGATTTAATTTAAATTTTCAAAAATTCCTTAAAAATTTGCGAAAATTATATTAAAAATAAATCTAAAATATTTTAATAAGATTAAAATATATCTTATATATTTATGATTAAAAGTTAATAATTTATATATAAGAAAATTGGTTAGTCTTACCGCAAGTAGGCCTCATTCATAAAACTGTCCTATAAAGAGGGTATAAGGCGACTGCCTATAAAATGACTGTCTAATGGGTATCCCACTCTTACCCACCGCTCTCCTGGTCAGTCGAGTGTCGTTAGCCGAACGGGTTTGATAGAACCGCTAAGCCTCTTAAAAGTATAATGCTATAATTGAAAGTACTAGAACCTTGAACAAAAACCCAAACTAGTTACTTTAGGATAAAATGTGAATTGGTGCTAATCCATGAAATTGCACATTGCACTTTGTGGAATGTTGGTGGAGCGTGTGTGGTTTACCGGCACGCCAACTGGGGTCCGCAAAGACTTGCAATGGGTTTCTCGATTTTGTCATTATTAACGGAGCGTATGTGGTTAACCGGCACGTTAATTAGAGATGGCAATCGACTTCGAGAGTACCAAGCTAATTTGCATGGTTATTCACACCCGGTTTGTGATCCTCGGCATCCCAGTCACAAACAGTGGGACACATCCGAGACTAAACATGCCATTGAATAGTTCAATGTGTCTCAACAGATCTAGGAATTTCATAAGATGAAATTGATAAGTGCATTATCTACCTTAATGACCATTATGTTGTGATTACGGCATCCCTCTTCACACCATAGTTGGGGCATTTTGGATCCTAGACTTAATAAATAATATATTGGGTAATTATTTAAAAAGGATTAATTAAACTAATAAATTCTGTTTGTTATAGATGTCTGAAACAAGTGTCTATTCTCCTCCTTATCCTCCTTCACCCATTTCTGAGAGCTTCAGAATGCACCTGCTACATATGGTAAGGCTGACTGGCCTGAACTATATGGTATGGCTTCATAAATAGAGAATAGTTCTCTGTTTTGCTAGCAAGCCATATCTGACTGAGTGTCCGCTCCCCAGAGCATGACGTCACACAGTAGCTTGTGATGAACATGACTCCTTGATTGTTAAGTCAAGGAAAGTTCGTTGCCTAATACTATTGATCATTGACCCCGAGTTCCGCAGGAATTTAGAATTCCTGGGGTCAGATAAGTTAACACAGCCAGTTGTGGAAAGGTTCCATGAACTGGTTGAGAAAGGACGAGCTAAGATCTTCAAAGAGTTTGAAGTGTGTAGGAAGTAGCACCAGTTCACATGTTCTCAAGACTGAGAGACACACAGGTGAACTGTATAAATTTGGTTCCCTTTTTGATCGGGAGTTAAAACATTAGCTCGACTCGCTGATCCGTTCATCCTGATATACAGGAAGGGAAACCAGATAAGCCAATCGTGGATATGCATTCAATGTTGACTCTGTATGAGTCGTTCATAGAGAAGCATAGTTCCATTGATTCAGTTGCTTCGGGATTGAGTCCAGTAATAGGACACATCAAGAAATGATCCAGTTCGTCTGGACCGGTTCCTCGATGGTTCAAACTGGGAATCCACAGGGTGGCACACAGTCACGGAAAGATTGGAAAATGCTCCGAAGCCGAACAGTTTGGCAACTCAGGAATATCTTAAAACTCAGAACACCTGATCCTTAGTTCCTTGATACAGGATGTGTTTCTCACATTTGCTCTGTATGCATGGACTCTCTAGGATGTGGGATGTTGTTGCATAGGAGCATATTCAGATTGGATCTGAAGCTCATGCAGTTTTTGAAGTTTAGTTAGATATTGAAATATTGTTATTAGCTTTTCAGATGCGTATGACATTGTCTATCATATAGTACATTGTTCAAGGATTTTGTTTTTAATAAAATTGTCGTTTAATTTCTTTTAACATATGTTGTTTGAAATTATCCTTGAAATGTTGTATGATTGTGTTGAATGCATGATTAGTAATAACTTGAATATTGATACATCCAAAGTGTTTGGATTTTAGGAATTGTGTTCCTTATGATTGTTAAAGTGAATATTATAAGAATCAATTCAACCAAAGGTCCAGTTGGACAGGACTTTGGAATCATTTGACTTAGAGTCACATGATGAATTGAGTTCTTAATGTGTTAAGAAATGAATCAACCAAAGATCCAGTTGGACAGGACTTTGGAATCATTTGACTTAGAGTCAAATGATGATTAAGTTCTTTATAAAGCACATGTGGCAAGAAATGAATCACCCAAAGATCCAGAGGATAGGATTTTGGAATCAGTTGACTTAGAGTCAACTGAAGATTGCAAGTCTTGAACAGAATTAACAAAGTCATAAGTTTACATAGAGATGTAAAAGAGATTGAGATTAGGTGCAACGAACACATCAGTTACTGTGTATTGCTCGAATCCTCAAATAGAACACAATTGGTTGTACTCTGCGATATTTGTGAATCAGTATGACGAATATGGCTTCGCTTATCAGAATAAGCGATTGAATTGAAACCTTGAATCGTTCAAGGACTTCAAAGGAAGTACAAGATCCGCAGAACCTGAGTAACAACATAAACTGGGAAAATATTTCACAGTTTATTCCCTTTCAAGAACATTAATAGTTATAATGTGTCTTAGGGAAGATGATGGAGCGTTGGTCGAAACAGTTCGATCCTCAATGTATGAGATACATTGCAAATTAGTTTCCGATACATTGAATACTAAACCAATCAGACCATATTCCAACCACATCCTTCGATTAAGTAGGTTTTGCAGACACTGTCTGAAATGTAAAGTTGGGATTGTCCCACTTGTACATTAAAGGTCCAGGGTCTTGTAATGTTCGTCTGACCTCATGACCAGCCCGAACCTAATCAGAAATGTCGTTTCACTGGCTATCCTGCTGTGTCAGAAAGAGAAAGAGCTCTTTTAGAAAGAACTCATGTTCTAAGGAAGCAGTGGGAGTTGGGACAGTCCTGAATGAGTTTAGGATTAGCCAAGTGAAAGAACCTTTAGCCATCACTAGGCTTAGAGCAGAAATCAGATTTCTGTTTTAATACTGACATTATCTTCTCTTGACCAGTAGTACTGATCACCATCATAAG
The DNA here is from genome assembly GCA_023525715.1 of Cichorium intybus. Classification (NCBI taxonomy): domain Eukaryota; kingdom Viridiplantae; phylum Streptophyta; class Magnoliopsida; order Asterales; family Asteraceae; genus Cichorium; species Cichorium intybus. The sequence continues at coordinate 45,619,740 of CM042013.1, forward strand.
TAGTTATGATCAGGGTGACATACCGATTAATGGTAAAACACTATAGTTGGTACGAATTTACAATCCGACTACTTGGAAGCATTGGTGAGCCTGGTTGCTGCCAATTAAGAGAACCTTAGGACGAGATACAGTATATGTGGCAATTTTGATTGATTTTACACCTGGCCTAAAAACCAGTGGGAGTAATTGAATCATCAAACGAAAGCAGCATGGACAAAAACGTACCTTCAAAACATCTGGTTGAGTGAGACGATACTCAGAGTCAAGTAATTGACTCCGAGAGAAGCTCTCTCAATAGAAGATGAAATCTGAAAGGATACTGCATAATGTAAGTCGTTGGTGGAGCGCGTGTGGATCATCGGCACACTAATAGGGACTCACAAAGAGTATGCCAGCATAAAGGTATTGTTAGTTCTATATGCCCAAGGATGATCATAAAATGATATTACTAATAATACATGATCCTATAGGGTCACACCAACAACAAGTTTGACACCAGTTGATCATTTAGAACGTTAAATTTGATTTAACATCAAATGATACTAAACTTGCAATTTAATCTTGTAGGTTATTATTATTTGAGGTAAATAATAATAACTACAAAAATTAAAGGTTGATTAGTAATTCATATGTGATGAATTAATTAAGTATAACAATTAAATTGTTTAAATAGTTAAACGATTTAATTGATTTATAAGTAAGCCTTTTATTTAATTTAATTGGTAACTTAAATAAAATATATATACATTGTTATATATATATATATATATATATATATATATATGTTTATATATAATTATACAATTAAGATTGTATATTTATAATGGTTTATTTATATATATGATTATGGTTTAAAAGTTATTCCATTTAATGTTTGTATAAAGGTTTATTATTTATAAACTTTGATTAAAAGTTTATAAATAATAAAAGAAGATGTTATAAAATGGTTTTTCCAAGCATGAATCTCCATCATGTTCATGTCTCCCATGACTTAAAAGGGAAATAATAGTTTAGTGAAAAGAAAGTCCTAGTTGCATGCATCTTCCAACTTTTGATCATGGAAAGTTGTAAAGCTCTTTCTTTTCCAATAATGTATTAATGTTCTCCTTATATTATGGGTAACATGGTCGAGATTTATGTTATGCAAAACATCTTTATACTTTGAAATATATCAGCCAAAGTACATCTAATATTCTCTTAAGAACTCTTGCAAATCGTTTTCAAGATAAAAGAGTTGAAAGGTGTTCATCTTGCAAGCTTTAAAAGACTAGCATCTAAGGTGATCTTTCTTGTGGTGGATCAACTATAGAGGGATTCTAATTTGATTCCTAGCTATCAAAATCATCCAAACCAAACCCAAGAACAAAGGTTATGATCTTGAACTTAATCTATGTTTGTTCTTCATCTTATCTCTACATGCATGTAGCATGATCCTCTTGAAAATGGAATTTGTGTTCATGATTTTATGCTTCCGTTGCAAACTCTTGTTTTTGAAACTAATTACATGAACCATGATTTCCAACAATTGGTATCAGAGCCAAGGCTATATTGCATGTTTAGATAATAAGTTTATTTGGATAAACTTGGTTTTTGGAAGCCATGAATGTTCATCTTCTTGAATGAAAGTTTCATGCATGGCTTCTTTGGCAACATGCAAATATATAATCTATGATTTTATGTAACCAACTATATTTTATGTATGCATGCATTTGGTTACATAGATGTTGCCTTAGAAAAACAAAGTGTTGATTTTCTTATGATTTTATGTGATAAAATGGTGCATAAACAAGCCAAGGACCATATGATGCATGTTTTGTGTTTGTATTCGATTTGGTTGTAATCTATTCTTTTATTCAAATGGTTTGTAATAATAATTAGTTATTTACTTCTTTTATTCATTTTGTAATTGTTAGAATAGTTGTATTTTATTTCATTCACAAAATGTAACAAGAGAAGGAAGTAAGAAAAGATTGCACCCAACAGCAGCACTTTCTGAAGAGCTGCTGTCCAGATTTCAAAAATGTTTTGGAAGTGTTTTATAAATTCATATCTTGATCATTTGGTGATATACTTGTTGGTAACTTTAATATCTAGTATATACATTAAGTTTCAACAAGTATTAGCATCAATATGGCCAAGAATGAATTGAAAAATGCAACAAAAACCACATTTTTTCTTCCTGCTGCCCCTGATTTTCGCAAGTTTTGAAGTGGTAGAAGAAAATTCACATCTCACTCTATGATGTCAAGAAATGGTGGTTCAAGTGTCATTTGGTGATATAAGAAGCTTGGCAAAATTGTAGCCAAATCGGATATCATTTGGTTGAGTTTTGTCACCTTTTTGTCCCTAGGTTTGGACTTGATATTTCATGTGTGGCTCACATGAAATATCAAACTAGTTGGCTTGTGTTTATGCACCCATGCATGCTTGTGATGTTTGAATGTTTTATTATGTTATGTTGTGGATGAAAATAAGATTTTGCATGCTAGACAACCTAGATAATTAAACATAATCATCAAGGAGTTTGTATTTTCAAAAGTTGAATTTAAAACATAAGATGTGATAAAATTGGTTTTATTAAAATGGGTTTTGTTATAAAACGTATTAAGTCAAGTTTTGAAAATGATTGAAACAAGAAATAAAATGGAGATTTTATGAACTCTTACAAACTCCAACCCTAAGTAATAATGGTAATTATTTAGGATTATAAATTGGTTCTAATATATGTGATCAAACTCAAACTTAATATTGGATATTAATTGTAATCTTGACCACAAACAAAGAATCAATAAAATGGAGATTTTATGATTTAGGAACCAATTAACAAAATAAGATTTAATGGTACCATGTTCATTAGATGCATGCAATCTACATGATACCATATGTTTTTCAAAATTAGAATTGTAAAACATTCAAATCCCTTATGAAATACGAATCAATGTCGTCCCTCTTAAAGACACTCATGTATCACTTGTATTTCCTTGTGGGATAAAGGATACCTAACCACTTGGAATCTTCTTGTGATACAAGAAGTAGTTTTACAATATTGATGAGATAAAGGACACCTAACCATTAATAGTTGTCAAAACTACACGTCCGTTTAAGTAGGATGATTCGTTTGGAAATCTCTTGTGATAAAGGTCACCTAAGCATTAGAAATCCAAGGCATAGATGGGATCAAACATGCCAAACTTATAAATGTTATAATGGGATCCCATAACTCTAGAAATTATATTTGGATATAATTGGTAAATCGTTACCTACCTTGTTGATTCGAATAGGCGGGATAAAGGATACCTAACCACTTATTCGTAATGCAACTTGGATTCTAGACCTTAATTAATTAAAGTTTATGAAACAAGAAAGGGTATTAATTATTAAGGACTTAATATCATAATTTACTAAATAGAACCTTGTTAAAATTTTGTAGATGGCACCAAACAACACACACTCGACTCCTAGCAAAACCTCACTACGGTCTCTCCTTGAAGGAGAAAAACTTAACCATACCAACTTCTTGGATTGGCACCGTAGTGTGAGAATTGTTCTCAAACAAGAAAAGAAAGAATATGTTCTCAATGAACCACTTCCAGAAGAGCCCCCTGCCATTCCTAAGCCCGCACACGATGCATGGCTTAAAAAGATGGATGATTCCATCGATGCATCATGCCTCATGTTGGCAACCATGATTCCTGACCTTCAGAAGGATTTGGAGAATCATTCAGCCTATGACATGATTCATCAACTAAAGGAAATGTTCCAACAACTTGCAAGAACGGAAATGTTCGAAACTGTTCGGGCTTTCCATGCTTGCAAGATGGAGGATGGGCAGTCGATAAGCTCTTATGTGCTCAAAATGAAGAGTCACATTGATCATTTGGCACGTCTTGGAGTTGTGATGCCCGAAGAGCTAGCAACGGATATGATCCTTAACTCCTTGACAAAGTCCTTTGATCCTTTTGTCATGAATTTTAACATGAATGGTTTAAACAAGACTATCCCGGAATTACATGGGATGCTAATTACCGCGGAAAAGAATCTGCCTAAGAAAACCACTCAAGTTCTCATGATCAAGGAAGGTGGCACAAAGAGAACTAGACCCGAACACCCCAACAACTCCAAGGGAAAGGGAAAGGCAAAGGTTGTCAAAGGAAAGGGCAAGAAAGTTGTCCAATCATCCCGTCCGCCCAAGAAGAAGGCAAAAGTTGCCAAAGAAGACGTGTGCTTCGAATGTGGCAAGGTTGGGCATTGGAAGAGAAATTGCCCTACCTATCTTGCGGAGTTGAAGAAGAAGAATGCCGGTGAAGGCACTTCAGGTATCTATGTGATAGACCTAGAACTTTATAATTTATCTCCTAACACATGGGTATTTGATACTGGTTGTGGAACTCACATATGTAATATGTTGCAGGGGTTCAAAAGGAGTAGGCGACTGAAGGCAAATGAGGTAGTACTCCGGGTTGGAAACAATGCAAGAGTTGCAGTGGATTCAATTGGAAGTTTCGATTTATTACTACCTAATGGCTTGTGTATGACATTGATGAATGTTTACTATGTTCCTAGCTTGACTAGGAATATTATTTCGGTTGTTAAATTAAGACAATGTGGATTTGATCTTTCCTTTATGAATGATGATATTTGTGTTTATAAAAATAATGTATTCTATTTTGAGGCTAGGCCTTTAAATTGAATTTATGAAGTAAACCTTGATGAAAAGTCTAACCATGGCTCTTTATACCACACTTTCACCAAGAAACCCAAATTTGATTTGAGTCAAACCTATCTATGGCATTGTCGCCTTGGGCATATAAACAAAAATCGCATATCCCAACTTCAAAAGAGTGGACTTTTGAAGGCAAATGAGAATGACTCATTTGATATATGTGAATCTTGTTTACATGGAAAGATGACTAAAGCTCCTTTCTCCGGAACCAATGAGAGAGCAAAGGACTTGTTAGGAATCATACATACGGATGTATGTGTTCCTTTCAAGCCAATGACTAGATATGGTGAAAGATATTTCATCACCTTCACTGACGACTTTAGTCGTTTTGGATATGTTTATTTAATTAAACATAAACATGAGGCGTTTGAAATGTTCAAAACGTTTCAAAGTGAAGTAGAAAATCAACTCAACAAAACAATTAAAGTTCTTCGTTCTGATAGAGGAGGTGAGTACTTAAGTACAAACTTTATGGATCATCTTAAGACTTGTGGAATTGTTTCACAACTTACTCCACCTGGAACACCACAACATAATGGTGTGTCTGAGAGGCGGAACTGAACACTATTGGATATGGTTCAATCCATGATGAGTAGAAGTACTCTACCTTTATCATTTTGGGGTTATGCTATACAAACAGCTGCTCGTCTCCTAAACATGGCACCTACTAAGAAGGTAGATAAAACGCCTTATGAGATATGGCATGGAAGGGTTCCATCTTTATCCTATCTCAAGGTATGGGGTTGTGAAGCTTATGTTAGACAAGAAGCTTCAAACAAATTAGAACCCCGTTCAACTAAATGCATCTTTGTAGGGTATCCGAAAGATTGTCTTGGATACTATTTCTACAATCCCATCGAGAATAAGATATTTATTTCTCGAAAAGCTGAATTCCTAGAAAACAAGTTTCTGACGGAAGAGGCTAGTGGGAGGTTTGTGGAACTTGAGGAACTTCAGGAACCACAACCTGATACACAAGAAGTTGAATCTAGCATTCAACAAGAAATTGTTGAACCTGAACAAACGGTTGATCAGGAACAAATTGTAACACAAGGTGTTCGCAAATCTGGTAGGGTTCGAATTGAACCAGAAAGGTATGGTTACCTTTTGATGGAAGAGGAATGTTATACGATAGATTCTGATGAACCCGTCAACTATCAGAGTGCAATATCAGATCCTGAATCTGATAAATGGCTTGAGGCCATGAACACTGAGATGCAATCCATGCACGATAATCAAGTTTGGAACTTGGTTAATCTTCCCACCAATTGTAAGACTGTTGGGAACAAATGGGTTTTCAAGAAGAAAATCGACGTGGATGGAAATGTTCACACTTTTAAGGCTAGACTTGTCGCTAAAGGATACTCACAGACTCATGGTATTGATTATGATGAGACATTTTCTCCAGTGGCAATGATCAAGTCGATTAGGATACTTTTTGCCATAGCTGCGTACTATGATTATGAGATATGGCAAATGGATGTCAATACCGCTTTCCTTAATGGATACTTATTGGAAGATGTCTATATGGATCAACCTGAAGGTTTTGTCGATCCCAAGCATCCAAACAAAGTGTGCAAGCTTAAAAGATCTATCTATGGATTAAAGCAAGCGTCTCGAACATGGAACATCCGTTTTGATGAAAAGATTACGAGTTTTGGATTCATCAAAAATGAGGATGACTCCTGTGTTTACAAGAAAGCTAGTGGGAGCATTGTCATAATCCTAGTATTGTATGTAGATGACATACTTTTATTTGGAAATGACATCCCAACCTTAAAAGGTGTCAAAGCGTTCCTTGAGAGTTGTTTCTCAATGAAAGATTTAGGGGAAGCTGCTTATGTATTAGGCATAAAGATCTATAGAGATAGATCTAAGAGACTTATTGGTCTTAGTCAAAGTGTATATATTGATAAAATCTTGAAAAGGTTCAAGATGCAAGACTCCAAAAGAGGATTCTTGCCAATGCCGCATGGCACCATCCTAAGCAAGTCTCAGTGCCCAAACACTAGGACTGAACTTGAAAGGATGAAACATGTCCCATATGCTTCGGCAATTGGGTCCATCATGTATGCCATGTTATGTACTAGGCCCGATGTCTCATGTGCCTTAAGTATGACTAGTAGGTATCAACAGAACCCAGGTGAAGCCCACTGGACTGTTGTAAAGAACATTCTTAAGTACTTGAGAAGAACTAAAGATATGTTCTTAGTTTACGGCGGTTTGGAAGAAAGCTTAAAGGTAAAGGGTTACACTGACGCAAGCTTCCAAACAGATAGGGATGATTCGAAATCTCAATCTGGGTATGTCTTTATTTTAAATGGAGGAGCCGTGTCTTGGAAGAGTTCCAAACAAGAAGTGATTGCACAATCCACTACAGAATCAGAATATGTTGCTGCTTCAGAAGCTGCTCAAGAAGCTGTCTGGATGAGAAAGTTCATAGAAGATCTAGGGGTTGTTCCTTCCATTCGGGACCCTATAGAAATCTTCTGTGACAATCTAGGTGCTATAGCTCAAGCAAAGGAACCTAGATTGCATCAAAAAACCAAACACATTCACCGAAGGTATAACTACATTAGACATGAAGTTAAAAATGGTGAAATAAGTATTCACAAGGTTCATACAGATCAAAATTTGGCAGACCCATTCACGAAACCTTTACCCCAAACTAAGCATGAAAGTCATGCTAAGGGTATAGGACTCCGTTTTTCTAATGAATGGATTTGATTTGTGTTTTAATGTTTTATGAATATGAACTTATGTAAACGACAAGAATTATGTAATATTTGTGACGTGATGTTTCATTCATAATTATTGTGTTTTATTAGCATGTTTAATCCTTGAATAATTTAGTTATTCTAAACGTCCATAGTCGATCATAGTTGTGGGAGCAATTATGAAGAAAGACTAATATGAATTGGATTGGTTGACTTTTATGGGTAAAAGTAGCAAAAGGTTGCAACCAAATTCATAGGTACTTGTCAGTGAACAAGTATTGGACTTGACCCGTTTCAAGATCACTCCATGGATCATCATCATAAGTGATTCTTGAATAAAGGTATTATCATTGTATCCTTTGACCTGAGATACATATTTGGGACTCAAGTGTAGAGTGTACTATGCTTTGATATGGTTTACCGTTGTTCTTGAAATACAGACAACCATAAAGGCCATACTCATGCATAGTACTAACTATATGAGAGGCTTATGTAGTCAAGACGGGATTTGTTCCTCTTATGTGTTGAGAGTTAGACATCTAAGGCGCCTGTTTGAAAGTTGAACATAAAATGAGAATGATTAAGATCCATGTCTCATGTTCAACATGATGTCTGAGACAAAGGGATAATTGATAGATAACCTTATACATCAATTAGAGCCTCGTGTTTTCTGAAGAATTGAATGTTGTTGAATGGCACAATGTCATGTGTTATTGGGGGCAGTGAAATGTTGCTAGACGTTTACCACTGTCGATATCATTCTATGATGCAACCTTGTGCAAGTGGGAGATTGTTAGTTTTATATGCCCAAGGATGATCATAAAATGATATTACTAATAATACATGATCCTATAGGGTCACACCAACAACAAGTTTGACACCAGTTGATCATTTAGAACGTTAAATTTGATTTAACATCAAATGATACTAAACTTGAAATTTAATCTTGTAGGTTATTATTATTTGAGGTAAATAATAATAACTACAAAAATTAAAGGATGATTAGTAATTCATATGTGATGAATTAATTAAGTATAACAATTAAATTGTTTAAATAGTTAAACGATTTAATTGATTTATAAGTAAGCCTTTTATTTAATTTAATTGGTAAATTAAATAAAATATATATATATACATTGTTATATATATATATATATATATATATATATATATATATATATATATATATATATATATATATATATATATATATATATGTTTATATATAATTATACAATTAAGATTGTATATTTATAATGGTTTATTTATATATATGATTATGGTTTAAAAGTTATTCCATTTAATGTTTGTATAAAGGTTTATTATTTATAAACTTTGATTAAAAGTTTATAAATAATAAAAGAAGATGTTATAAAATGGTTTTTCCAAGCATGAATCTCCATCATGTTCATGTCTCCCATGACTTAAAAGGGAAATAATAGTTTAGTGAAAAGAAAGTCCTAGTTGCATGCATCTTCCAACTTTTGATCATGGAAAGTTGTAAAGCTCTTTCTTTTCCAATAATGTATTAATGTTCTCCTTATATTATGGGTAACATGGTCGAGATTTATGTTATGCAAAACATCTTTATACTTTGAAATATATCAGCCAAAGTACATCTAATATTCTCTTAAGAACTCTTGCAAATCGTTTTCATGATAAAAGAGTTGAAAGGTGTTCATCTTGCAAGCTTTAAAAGACTAGCATCTAAGGTGATCTTTCTTGTGGTGGATCAACTATAGAGGGATTCTAATTTGATTCCTAGCTATCAAAATCATCCAAACCAAACCCAAGAACAAAGGTTATGATCTTGAACTTAATCTATGTTTGTTCTTCATCTTATCTCTACATGCATGTAGCATGATCCTCTTGAAAATGGAATTTGTGTTCATGATTTTATGCTTCCGTTGCAAACTCTTGTTTTTGAAACTAATTACATGAACCATGATTTCCAACAGGTACATGGGCCCGGGATTACCCCATGGGCATCTCGCAAGAAAGGATATTCAGATTCTCAAAATATGCCAAAAGGATTGGATTTTGAGAATGGGCTGAAAGATATCCATTAAGATGTCAGAAAGGTTTGGATTCTCAAAATGTGCCAAAAGCTTTGGATTTTGTGAATAGTCAATAACCGTGTCAAAGCCAGTGGGAGTGTTGCTGTTATTTATCTCCATATGTGTGTTACATATTGTTTCTAGGAAACATCTCTTTTCATTACAAAGTGTAATGACTTGGTGTTAAGAGACGGATCGCTATGAAAGACTTAATAGAGGTACGGCATGCTCAGGTGGTTGTAAACATCTATGAGATAGATCGAAACTCTGCCAAAATGATCTTGATGAGACTCAAGATGCATTACCCTAGGAAATAGTTTCCTATCATTGCAAAGTGTAATGATTTGGCATGAGAGATATAAAGAAGGTGCAACATACTCACATAATCCATAGACATCTATCAGATAGATGTCGTCATCAGTATGGACCTAGCCATAGTAAGCATGATCTTGATAAGATTCAAGATGCATGGAAAAAAGTCTCCGAAAGGTTATAATTATTAAAAGTCGTGACACAAGGATTATAAGTAATCCTAAGATTCCAAAAGGGTTTGGAATAGGACTAGATCGTATCCAACAAGTTTCTTGGATCGATCAGAAGTGTCATGAACATGTCTTGATGACCTAATGCTTAGAGCTTTGTGAGTCAGATTCAGGATATGACCTGGCTGGGAATACTTAATGGATTTTGTACCTACATGAGAAATCATTGGAAAATGATTAGGGGTGAATGTTGATAACAAATTTGAAAAGAGCGCGTGTGGCTCACCGGCACATCGTAACACATCGAAATAGTCTTAGGGTGCAGTCATGTGGACTAAAGATCCCGAGAACCATGGAAAGTCACAGTCAATAGAATGGAGTTGTTAGTGAGAATGACGGTATGACCAGATTGAAATATCATCGGAAGGATATCCGATCGGATGAAGTGTATAAATGTATAACATTTGGATACACAGAAAGAGTGAAAGGTCAAGTAGACATAGATACATAACTCGAATTAAAAGTTTAATAGGAATCTAGAAACCGATAATAGTTTATGAAAAATCCGACTTGGTGATTACCTCGTGGAGACTTGGTAATTAGCAAGAGTAGCTACCAGTCAGATTTTAAGTTTCGTCTTTTGCATGTTTCACTTCCCGAATAATTTGATTATTCAAAAGGTCCACAGTAGCTCATACTTTTTGGGAGTAAGTATGAATGAAGACTGTCGTGAATTGGTTTGTAGATTGTCTAAGGAGTTAGACATTGCAGTAAGACTGCTACAACGTTCACGAGTACTTAGAAATAGAGATTTGAGTATTGGATAAACCCGCGCTCAATAGATTGCTTCATGGATTACATCACGAGCAATGTTGAGACGATAATATCGTATGATCTTGAAGCGGAGACATATGAGTTGAAATTTACGAGTCGGTTGTGCATTGATATACGTAAACGCATCGGTAACTCGATGTCATAAAACGCATTGTTGTGTACGAGTTGATAAGTAAAAGACACAAGCATATGAGTCGAAGCTTATTCGTTCCTTGACCCTGGTGGGAAACAGATATCTGTAGGCCGCTCGATGATTTTAAAGTTGACTAAAGTGCTGGCCAGCCTGGACTGAATTGAAGTGTTCAATTAGAAGTCCGAAAGTCATAAGCAGAATCGGAAATCGGGAAACAGAGTATCAGACAGAGATTGATCTCAATCCATGTCTCGTGTCTGAAAATATCTTGTTGGACGAAGGATCATATGATCACTTATCTATGGACAGAACTGACTGGGTCAGAGTTCGGCAGCAGTTTCTTGGAAGCTGCAGGTTGTTTATTAATCAGAAGATAAATTAAAGTCATAGACTTATCCAAGTGGGAGACTGTTGGATTAGGTGTCTAAGCCATGACTTTATATTTATATTTATCTTGTTAATTGAAGCAAAGTCCATTTGGGTTGCCCTCATAACTGGAGGTTAGGATAGAGTTCAGTAGAGTAAAAGGTTGATTTATTAAATGTTTAATAAATCAATAGAATTAATTAAATGGTTTATTAATATATTTAAGTATTAATATATTAATTAGAAACTATAATAATTAATTAATATTTAATCTAGAATTAATTGGATTTAATTCAGTGATTAAATTAATTAATTAAAAGTGCAGGGACTGGTTTTGTAATTATTCAATAGTTGAATAAAAAGGCTAGCCAGTGGAAGCCTCAAGTTGGGCGAAATTATGGAGGCCATCTCCATAATTTCGAAACCCTAGTTAGGGTTTTTAGAGGCTTGCCCAAATGGATAACAGGCTTGTCCATTAAGGGGCTTCTCTAGGGTTTCTGCTGTAGCCTATTGGAGGCTATATAAGGAACCCTCTGGAGGCTCAAAACCTGCGCCAACTTCAATCAGAGAAACTCTGCTGGACTGTCTTCTCCATTGCTTTGGGTGTGACTTGCATTTGAGGCAGGACACTTGTGCTGCTAGCTTCAAGAACAAGATTCAAAGGTTGGTAATTCTTGTTTTAAACTTTAGAAATTATTGTTGGCCTTTAGCTTTAGTTTATTATCTTTATAGAAGAAAACATAGATCTTTCTAGGGTTGCATGTGAACCATAAGAAATTATTTGTTCATTGTTTGTTAGAAAACCCTTCAAGTTAACCACACAGCTTCGCCAACATATCATAAAGATGATGTGCGTTCTTCATGGGTAGCATAAAATTCACGTTTTATTTTGTTTAAAACGGGATTTTGTTTTAATACTTTTAAGTTAATACTTTTTAACTTTGAAACATTGTACTATCAAACCCTTTCGGTAACTCCACATAGAAAAGTGTATCAGACGGTGAGTGTGGTAAGCAATACATGCCATTTAAAAATGACCTCATTTGGATTTATAAGAATCCTCCTTCAAACCTCTTACATGATTTATAGTGGGTGATCCTAGTCATGATTTAACCGATGTTTTTGTTTTAATTTAGTCTTATATATATATATATATATATATATATATATATATATATATATATATATATATATATATATATATATATATATATATATATATATATATATATATATATATAACAATTTAAAATATTATTTATCAATTAATTCAATTAACACACTAGTTAATAATTAATATAAATGATTTCCTAATTAATTATGTTCACGTAAAGGAAATAGGGTAAATATGACAAGTAAGTAAGTTAGGAAACTTGCAAGGCAGACAAGGGAAGTAACCCTAGCCGCCAGTTGCATGCAAAGGCCAAGGAACTCTCCTAAACCCTAGCTAATTTTCGACAAACACAGTAGGCACAAAAAACCTACAATTTTCGAAAAAACATAGGGAGGCACACAAAACCTATGATTTTTCTAGCATGCAATTGTTCATTCAAGTTTCTACCATAAACCCTATGATCATATCATGTTTATTCAAAATAGATTTAGCATAATACCATAGAATTTCCGAAATTAAACACATAGCATGGAAACATCATTCAACAATTCAGATCAAAAGTACACATAACATATGAACAGAGGCTCTTATACCACTGTTGGGATTTGATCATATAAACATAATATTCATACAGTGGACGACTTAACAATATCAAATCACACAAGTATCCATGAACATAGTCCAGGATCATGCAGTTCATAACAATTATTGCAACTTTAATTCATAAACAGAATGTACCTCAGCTAATCTCATTCTTTGATTTATGGTTAATGTCACTTTATATAGGATGATCATGATCCAAAGTAGAATCCCTTTGATTATTCACACCCAGGATCTCCAGAAAACCAGACAAACATAATTTCCACTTGGGAAAGGAGGCAGAAATCTCAAACCCTAGAGAGGGATGATAAATCACAGAGGGGAGAGGGAGATGGAGGAGGGATATTGGCGGCTCACTTGGAGGCTTAGGATGCCTTAGGGTTTGACCCCAAGGCCTTTATTTATATTGGAGGACTCCTACAGTTTCAAACTTAAGAAGCCTCCAAACACTTAGGCCCCTGAACTTGTTTCCATTAATTAAACACTTTAATTAATTACAATCGAATCCCGGGCAATTAATTTCTCCAAATTAATTCCAAATTAACTTGTTAATTAATTTCTAATTGATTTATCATATCCTTGATAAATTAATAAACTAATTTCTCCTTATTTCTTTTCTGTCACTATTTGTTTTTCTGGGTCATGAGGGCAACTCAAAAGGACCTGATATTATTAAAAATATCACCAACTGTTGATGACCTTAGACACTTTTTCCATCACCAATCGCTTTAAACTCCAACTTTGAGGAGCCCCACATCGGTTGGTAAAAGAAACATTCATCCTCCTCATCCTCTTATAAGAAATTCTCAAGTATAGTAAAGTTAGGTTGTGATTGGTTTCAGTTTTAAACCCGAAATCGTACTGAAACAAACTCGAAAATCGGGAGATGAAATCGATAGGTTTTAGTTTGGGTTCGACTTTATATATTTAAAAACCTATGTTATCGGTTTGAATTTGGTTTTAACTTAAAACCAACCTAAACCAACCCATATTCACCCTTAACGACCACAATTTACACTGAATATTATTAATTTTGACATATTACTCAATCCATTTGATCTGTTCAAAATTTTCACCACTACTATATTTATTGAAAAAAAAAGGTAATAACTTTTGATGATAATAAGGGGGTGTTAATATAAGCTTTTTAAAGTGGCTTATTAGCTTATTGACTTTTCAATAAGACAATAAGTTAAAAATTGTGTTTGAATAATTTAAAAACACTTTTTAAAATAACTTTTCAAAAAGGTTCCAAAAATCATCTTCTTGAAGCAAGTATATTCACTTTTTGAATAAATTTTCACTTTTTGATATAAAAAAAACACAAATATCATTCATTAATGATACATCAACTCATTCCATATACTTTTTGGTCATTTTACATTTATAAACAAATTCAAATATTTTTAAAAAAATTAATTTATCAACTTATTAATTTTTCTTACCTAAAAAGCTAATCCAAACAATTTTGTAAGAACTTCTTTTGCAAACACTAGAAGTCAATAAATACTTTGCATTTTTTGAGTTCAAATAACATATCCAATTAAAATTTCTTCAAACCCGATCCATCCCTTAATCTTCCTTTAGCGTGAAACCTGATTCGTCCGCCTCAAACGAACACTCAAACTCGGCAACTCGGAAGTCAGAAATAGAGAAGCAGCGGCAGCACCAAGACGGCTAGACCTCACCGACCGCCATCGTCCGCCTCCTACACCTAGACCTCTGCCGACCGAAGACCGCCTAGCGCCTGTACAGGTATGTCTCACGTGAAAACTGAAAAATTAGGTATTGTCGTTCTCGATCTTCGAGCTCAAATAGAATTGGTATTTTTTACTTCGCCCTAAATCGCCATGGGATATGCTTGAACAGTTAATCGAATGAACCTTTTTTTCATTGGGTTCAAAGCACGCAATTCCACTCCAGAAACAATAATCGAACATATATGCTCAGGATGCATCAAACAGATTGTCATTATAAATTAGGCATGATTCCATGCGAGTATGAAGATTATTTCCTTCATTTTCATTTTCATTCTAAATAGGAAACTTCACATTTTATGCAATCGAATTTATCGAAACAAAATAAACGATACACAAACCCTAGATGATCGAAACAGTTAAGCTTTCCATAACCACATCAGACTAAAATCAAATTTCTAAAAAGCTAAGAAATTGGAGATTTTCAGATTAAGATTGGAGACCTACCGTATTAACACAACTTTTCAAGAACAATCTGGTTACTTTCCTCACAAGTAAACCCTCTCCCATTTTATACGGGTCACAGGAACTTCAATGTTGTGAACTTTATAATCATGTCTTCGTCTCGGGCCAGAAGCCTTTGAAATGCTTATCCGGCCCATTCGTAATTTCGGCCATGTATTATGGACCCTGAGTAAATAAAAGAAATTGGGTAAATAATATAACTTTTTTCTTATTTACGGTTGTTTTCTTAGATATAAATACAACATGGTTCAAAAATTAACTTCCATTTAGATAAATAATACCATATACTCGATTGAAACCCTAATCTACCTAATTTTTCTTTCAACAGTAGTACCAACATGACAACAGAGAAAAACCAGGTTCCTTCTGTTACACCTCCAGCCATGGATTCCTGTAGAAAGAAGAAGTCAGATGACGCCACCTTCCTTGAGGATGTTAAAGATCACATCGATGAGTTTATAAATGCATCCATGGATGAACACAAAACCTGCTTCAAAAAGACGATCTCAAAGGTTTGTTTCCGACACTTGATCATTCCTTCTTCTTAATTTTCAACGCAAACAAACAGTTATAGTGTTTACAATTACATGCTCTTTCTGCAGATGTTTGGAATGTCAAAAGTTGTGGCAGAAAGAAATGCTGCTGAGAACAAGGGAATTGAAAGCTCACTGCCCCTTCGAACTGTTGTTTCTGATTAGGGTATCAATTTTGCTTCTTGTTGCTAGTGTTTGTAATTGTTGCTTTAGAGATTGTACATGGGATAAGTGTATGGTATGTTTTAATTATTATTAATAAATACATTTTTGGCTGTAAAATGTGTCTGCATTGTGTTAGGGTCGCTTATGTTATATACAAACTTGTGTGGTGAGTTTTGCCATTTTTTTTGAAGAAGTTGGTGCAAGGTGTTGAAACATGGAAACTTTTGTGGTCATTTTAGAAAGATCAACAACTTGGATGAAAGACTAAATTACATAATTGGCTTTTGTGGTTTATAAAAGAGTAAATTACAGAAACACTCCCTGAAGTATTCCAAAACTAACAGAGAGAACCCAAGTATTCGATTTTCACTGTATGAGTCACTAAGGTTTGCAAAATACAACAAATTGGTCCCTGATGTATCAAAATAGTTCACAGGTCCATATGAAAAGACTAAAATGTCCTTTTTATTTCTTTTTTCTTTTTCTTTTACTATATTATTTATTAAATCAATTTTAAAAAAAAGAAAAATAAACCCTCCCCCTCTCTCTCTCCTACCATCTTTCTTGAACGCCATTGCTGTCACGCGTACCCGTCTTCTTCCTCACCCAGATCACAATTTCTTACCTAATTCACAACCCGTCTTCTTCCTCACCCAGATCACAATTTCTTACCTAATTCACACGAAGCCCCACATTCAATAAAAAGGAACCGTTTCCACCTTTTCAATCCTTAACTTCAAGATTCAAAAACCAGTCGCAAAAAGTAACAAAACTGCGCAAAAAACTCCGGTGGGAAAAAACTGCTCTGATTTCCTTTGACTGTTCCGATTTCCCTTCAAGATTCAAGAATCGTTTCCACCTTCCCCCTTGCTCGCCGGAATCCCCTTGGCACCTCCTTCGACATCCTTTTGTTTCGCTGTGTCAATCCCGATTCCCGAAGAACTTAGCGGTTTAAAGACGATAGCGATTCTTGATTTATCACACAACAGACTCAATGGGTCAATCCCATCTGTCCTACAATAATCAATTGATTCATTCAACGTTTTATAGAACCAAAAAAACATCAACTGTAACACGATAATCAATTGATCATAAATACCTTTTCCGCTAAGAAGTGTAGATCTCGTTTTACTCCAGGATGCTTCACGGAGGAGAAGGCGAACCAGTTGCGAATTAACACGATAAATCAACGATTGCAGCCATGGAATCAAATCAAGAACCTGTCGGAAGTGGAGAACAAGGAAGAACAGAAAACAAATATAGAGGAATACGACGGAGGCCATGGGGGATGTACGCGGCGGAATCAAATCACGATTGCAGCCATAAAATCAAATCACGATTCTCGCTTACTACCTCCTCTTTAGCGGCGGAATGAAATCACGATTGCAGCCATGTAATCAAATCACGATTCTCGCTTACTACCTCCTCTTTAGCGGCGGAATGAAATCACGATTGCAGCCATGGAATCACATCCGATTCACGCTATATTTGTAACGGGTGAGATGATTACTTGAGAGATCGAGTGTTTTTAGATGAGCTAACGTCGAGATTTCATCGGAAATTCAGATCGAGTGTTCTTCAGCCACTGTGATGGTGGGGGTAAAGATGGGTGCTGCCCTTTTTGTTCTGTACGCAGAGGAAGGAAGGAAGGAGAGAGAGAGAGAGAGAGAGAGAGAGAGAGAGAGAGAGAGAGAGAGACGTGGGGGTGGGGATGGGGTATATATATATTTTTGTTTATTAATAAAATAAATAATAAATTTAAAGAAAAAGAAAAAAGAAATTAAAAAGGGTAAAAAAGTCATTTCATATGGACCTATTAATTATTTCGATACCTCAGGGACCGTTTTGTAGGATTTTGCAAACCTTAGGGACTCATATAGTGAAAATCGGATACTTGGGTTCTCTCTGTTAGTTTTTTGATACTTTAGGGAGTGTTTCTGTAATTACTTTGGTCTTTGAGTATTTTAGCATGGATGGGTATTGTGATTTTAATTTTTTGTATGGTTGGTCTTTACTTGTATAACATGACTTTTATGTATTATTCATTTTATTTAAACTTTTTCATTATTATTTATTGAATTTTTTGTAACTATTAAGTGAAAAAAAGGCCCCACACCCCTTTTCCACACACCCTTCATTAAAATACACCATCGTCAAACTCATTATTTCCATTTTGCCCTTAGCCGACTTCTTCACCGGAGTTCTCAAAATATATCAAAATCTGATTGTGACTTGGTTTACAAAAGGTTACAAAAAGGTCGCTGTTGGATCCCTCGTCTCCCAAGAATCCCAAACCATGTGTTTGAAATTCAAAAAACAGTTAGGTTTATGCTTGCAATTGTTGGAGTTAGGTTTTCATATTCCTTTGCACAACATTTTTAAAAATCTCTCACAACATATCTCTTTCTCATGTCACAAAGAACACAACTATGAGAAAGATAGGATTTTGTTTCGATCCAGCTCGTATTCATAAACCTACAAATAAGGAAACAATATTCTTTTCAAGTCAATTTTGAATATCAGAACTATAATTACGGAGACGTTATCCATTCTATAGTTAACTGTTTATTATTGCTTATATTCTCAAAGAATGAGAACATGATGCATATGAAATTCCTGAAGAAATGCATTAAATACAAAAGCCTGTAAATTTTGAATGTCAATTAAAATGATACATTCTCAAAGAATATGATATTACAACAATGAAAAAACCATGCCTATATACCATTCTTAAAGAATATATGCTTCATAATAAGATAAATGATTACTGTAAAAGTTCATACATATCTAACATTCTCTAAGAATACAAAGAAATGATCAAACAACTACCCCTTCTCTAAAAATACTGTATCATATACTCATTTCTTTTTCACCCATTCTTTAAGAATATTTCATCAGGTACTCCTTTCCTTTTCCTTTCTTCCCATGGTCTCAAACACCCACCCATTCTCTAAGAATAATACTATATCATTATCAAAAAAAAAAAAAGGAAAAAACAATTGGATCATTGAAAAACAGTAATGATCTAATTTTTTCTTATTTTTTTGGATCATTAGTTCATTATAAAAAAAATAATTATCCGAAAGTTTTTTTTTCGATTTTTTTTCTCAAATATAATACTATGATCCATTTTATTATTTATATTATTTTTATTTTTTTCAATTTTTTAAGGTGTCATCACGAGTCCTCACTTTAAGAAAAGTCTCCACCCGATCGCTTATATATATATATATATATATATATATATATATATATATATATATATATATATATATATATATATATATATATATATATATATATATATATATATATATATATAAGTTCAAAATAAAACAAGGAACCAAGGAGCCAATCGTGAGCGTCGGAATGCATTTTATCAACGGCCGGAGATAAGGTTGTAAATTCCTAACTTGGACGCGCATGTAGCGGATCATAACAAAAAACCCACTTCGTTTTTTATTTTTTATTTTTAGAGCTTATTTTGTATCGAAATAAAAAACCGAATACAACAAAATTCATAATTTTTTTATTCTCTTTCAATAGACACCGATATCAATATACTAAAAACGAAAAAAAAATATTCAAAATTTTTGTTCAGATTCACAACAGTTAATTAATGTGAATCTGAACCATAATAAGTTTTTATAGAAGATTATTCACATGTGAATGATCATTGAAATTATATTTTTCAACAATAATTGATCATTTAATAACAACTCATGTGAATTTAAATAAACTTTTAGATTTTCATTGTGAATTTGACTAAATTCATATTGAATTTAAGTAATTTCATTTATATTCTTTACAATTTCAACATTTTGATAATGTACAATGGAGTTAACTAAGATTCACAAATTAATTTACTTAAAGTTACACATGAATGATCAAAAATTGTTGAAAAAAATCGGGTTCAATGATCATTTATATGTGAATTAATATGTATTAAACTAGATGCATACTATTTTGAACCTTTTGATGATACACAAATGAATTAATTTATATCCACATATGAATTTGCTTAAAATTCACATATGAATGATAAAAAATTGTTGAAAAAATAGGGTACAATTACCATTTATATGTGAATTAACATGTCTAAAACAAGAAGCAGTTAAAATTCACAATATGAATATAAACTGTATTAAATTTGTATGGAAGATATTTCACATGTAAATGGTCAATGAATTCAGTTTTTTCAATAATTGTTAATAATTCAATAACAACTTATGTAATGTAAAAATATTTTTAAATTCAGATGTGAATTCAAGAAAAATCACCAATGTTTTACTATTTCAATGTTTTAATATCATATACAATTGAATTAACTGAGATTCATAAATGATTTACTTAAAATTCACATGTGATTGGTAAAGAATTATTGAAAAATTTGGATAGATTTGTCATTTAGATGTGAATGAATATATCTAAAACAATGCAGTTCAGTTCAGGTTCACAAGATGAATCTGGACGAACT
Source organism: Cichorium intybus (assembly GCA_023525715.1). Taxonomy (NCBI): domain Eukaryota; kingdom Viridiplantae; phylum Streptophyta; class Magnoliopsida; order Asterales; family Asteraceae; genus Cichorium; species Cichorium intybus. The sequence goes on from CM042013.1 coordinate 45,640,163, forward strand.
TGAAGTAAAAAAAAAAAAATTTGTATATCAACATGGATCTCTATTTATAGAGGATGAAAAATTATGAATTTTGGTATAATTAGATTTTTTTTTCGAAAAAACAATAAGCTTAAAAATAAAAAAACATAAAAAACGAAGTGGGTTTTTTGCTATGATCCGCTACATGCGCGTCCAATTAACAATTTTACATCCTTCTCTCTGGCCGTCGATCTTTTGTATTCTGGCCGTAGGATTGGTTCCTTGGTTCCTTGTTTAATTTTGGTTATTCATTGAACCTAACCTTATATATATATATATATATATATATATATATATATATATATATATATATATATATATATATATATATATATATATATATATATATATATATATATATATATATATATATATATATATATATATATATTCCAAATTACCCGATACCTATTTGTTAGATCAGATCAATTGAACAATAAAATTTTAAAACATTGAGTTTATATCTAGAGAAATTGTATTTGTTCCTACTTTTTATTCCTATTCATGTTTCTATTCATATGAAATTGTCATATTTAATAAAATAAATAATATTTTAATACACATGTCACACTTCTATATCGGTAGGAACATAGGAATAAAAAAGTAGGAACAAATACAATTTCTCTTATATCTATTCAGTTTTGTCTTTTGTTATTTTGTATTTTTGGTTCCAGTTTGACCTCGTAAAACTCCTAGCAGGAACCACGGGTTTCCCGCCTTTCTGTTTCGCCTCAAAAGACTGCAGTCTCATCGATGGCAAAGATGGAAGCATTAGAGGTGATGATCATCTAGGTCAAATGTTAGAGAATTGCGGAACCCAAACTTACTTCAACTCATTTCGTACCATCATTGTTCAATCTCGTTTAGATTTTCATGTAGTTTACGTAATATTCAGGAGATCGAATCACAAAACCACAACTCAAGTGATTATAAACACACATTTCATTAGTTCATTTGCAACACGGAAGTTACCAACCGAATTTTGCTAATAACATGACGTCGAAGAAATCACAAAGCACATTTCGCCTGTATCTCATTTTAAAAGCGACGTGCGTTTTATCCAAATTAAAGACAAATGTAGGAGAGAGGTTGGCCAACTAATAACAGAAATTAATTAAATTACATCAAGGAACCACTTCAATATTTCCATATTCATGCTTGCTTCCATGGAGCCACCGTTGATTCCTTATCCTGCGTCAGGGAAAGAGGATCGTTAATGTAGAAGAAAAATTAGCATTTCCTAGATATTATATATTATATTCTTCATGCATGAACTTCTTGCAATGCATGTAGTTTATGTTACTAGCGAAAACTCCTATGGTTTCCATATCAAGTTTGTTAATGTGAAAGAAGCAAAAACCACATGGTTATGAGATTTTCAACAATGTAGCAAAGTTTTCTCCAAACTGATGAGTGATGCCTCCACATAACTAGTTAAGTTTCTATCTACACAGCTAGCCAACTTAGATATTTATGATCTGAGATGGATGTTTTGTTCTTAGAACAACAAAATCTTGTGAATATGAGTGTGGATGCAACATGTTGTTATGAAAAACTGAAAACCGTGGACATGTATTGTAAATGTATATGTTCTTGAGATTACACATGATAAGATGATAATGTTACCTTAGTTACGCCCCTTTATGACTGGTTCTGTAGTTAGGGTAAGGAACTCGACCAGTCTCGATGTTGTTGACATCCTCCACAAGGAGTGCATAATGCCTCTCCACTTCTTCCGCCGTCTTCCCAGGAACAGCCTTGGCTACATTGTGCCAGCGGTCAGGGGTATTCTTGTCAAACACCGCAAGGGCTTTTTCAAACGCCTTGTTCTGCTTAGCAGTCCATGAACCTGACCCACGTGAAGACATAGATGCCATACAAAAACTCCAAGACTGAGCTTAAAAACACACTCTTTTAACTCTAGGCTTGAGAGCTGATATGTGTCAATAGGTGGCACGTGAGTCTTTTATAGGCTCCAGGAAGAGTGGGGGTGAGGTGGAGTCCTGCTAGTTGCTTCATAAAGCTGGCCAAACGAGAAGAATTTTCGATGATTCGTCTCCTTAGTTAAGCACCACAAAATTAGCAGGACAAAAACTATGGAGGAATCAGCATCTTCAAGAACCCATTATTCTTGCTATTTACAATACCTAATAACGTTTTATCTTTGTGTATTAAGGTTCCCATGCATCTAATCTTTATACGTTAGGTAAGTGCAACAATTCAGAGACTTAGACTACAAACATACACAACTAAAAGAACCAACTAGGTTTCAAAAAACTATCTTGTTATGAAAAAATAGGTTACCCTTTCCTTAGAGGTGAAATTTCCAAATGCAGATAGGTGATCCTATAGTTTACTTGTACATCATGCATTGATATTTGAAGATCGGCTGGATTGCCAAATATAGTGATCAAGCAAAAGCATTCACGAGGGTGTAAAGAACCAATCTTTTACCAGTTCTAGAGAGAAAAGAAAAAACCTTTGGGTTCTTTAGATACCGGAGGGTTATCTTCGAGATGTACTCTGTCCTGAACTAAAATCCAATCTTGTAGCTGGCTACCTATAGTTGTCCGTACGTGATCTTGTTATGCCCATTCTACATTAGAATGCCAACACGTGTTACCTACTATCTCGATTTCTTCCCTAAGTTACAAAATTTTCTTTCACACAATAAAAATATGGTCTTTTTGTTTCTTTCTTTACGTTATTCATTGTCTTTGTGTATGCTCCACCCGGCCCCCACCCACATATCCACACACACACACACGAACACACCATCTTCCCTTGGATTAATGTGATTAAAGTTGTGAGATTAAAAGATGATGGTAATTCATCAACTTGGAAGGCAGATGAGAGAATATTATCTTCCTACATCACTTGGATGTCTACTGTTCAAATATTCTGGATTGAGTTTGACTCAAGTAGTGCACATATTACAATAATGCAATTTAGAACTTGATAATCTGCTTAACTAACTAGAGTTCATAAGAAATCAGAGAATTTTAGAGTGCTTAAACTTGTAGCTAGCTAGCACTGTAGTGAAAAGGAACCATATTCAGTGGCAGAACATATATCTACTTTTAATTAAAGTCGATTAGCTTTCATTCTTTTGAGGTTCATTGTGCAACACATATGTTTGAACAATTTGCGTGGGCTACAGTATAGGCCACGAAGACTCATAAAACAAGTGGAAGTGACATATAAAACAAGTGGCACAGGCCCATAGTTGATGAATCTTGCTATAAAAATCTTGGCAACTGCTATTCTACAACATTTTTAGGATCTTTAGCTGAAAAGAACGAAATAGAGCAGATTTGAAATCAATTGGGTTTATTTCAGTTGATATATTGATCCTATTTCCAGAAGTTGTATCCAAGTCGAAGAAATGAATTTAAAGAAAGAACTTCTTCCTATATGTATTATTTTTCTACCAACTTATATTGTATTTTTAGGTATTACATTACGATCCCAAAGGTCGCGGAACATAGGAAAGGACTTAAAAGCTTTAGGGGCCCCTAAAATACAAGTTGTTGAAGTTGCTTTCTCGAATATTGCCACATGATAAGGGGGCCCTGGTGATCAGGATACCAAAAATAGGTAATGATTAGAAATCATATAGCTAGTATTACATGTCAAGACTTTGGTGTTGAGCTAAATGGGCAAATGGGTCTTCTTCATGCAAGATATTCAATCTGGAATCAAATGCTTTTTTTAATGCACTTTCTTAGGAGAGGAACAATTAATATTCTCATGAATATATCAGTTTTTGTTGAATTTGAACATTTTTAGATATGTATGATTTATCCTGTCCTACATGCATTCCTTATGTTGACACAACCATAAATCTGATTCTATACTAAATTTTTTTTATCATGTGTTATACATAGTGTTGTAAAATACGACGGATCCGAATTGACTTTAGACAATATTAGCTCAATGCGGAATGAGATCAAAATTATCAAACGGTGATAATCACAACGAAAATACGAATAAAGTAAATAAAATAGAGACACAAGGATTTACGTGGAAAACCCAAATCGGGAAAAACCACGGGCGGAGGAAGCCGAGAAACAATTCACTATAATTTGCAGTGTTTACAGGGTTTATACAAAGAGGGATACAATGAGCTATAAACAGTGGTGGTATATATATATATATATATATATATATATATATATATATATATATATATATATATATATATATATATATATATATATATATATATATATATATATATATATATATATATATATATTACTCTGTGGTTTTTGGGATGATGAAATAAGTAATAAACTAGCCTATATATAGGCTTGAAGAACAGTGTGAAAATAAATGTGAAAATAGAAAAATTCTTCCGTCGTTCCTTATCTGCGTAGTACGCCTACAATTGACTAAAGGAAAAATGCACCGTCCAATTGATAATTCACACATATAATACGCCTACAATTGACTAAAGGAAAAATGCACCGTCCAATTGATAATTCACACACACACACACACACATATATATATATATATATATATATATATATATATATATATATATATATATATATATATATATATATATATATATATATATATATATTACTATTCATAGTCACGCCTACAATTGACAGCATCCCATTCATATTTCTCCCATTTATATTACTATTCATAGTCAAAATATGAATAATATATAATAAGTTACCAAAATAACCCCCTGAACCATTTGCCACTTGCTAATTTTGGAGGCATATCATAATTTTCCACAATCTCCACCTTGACTTCAAAATTAAGCAAGTCTGTAACATGCTTTACGATCAGTCAAAACCAATAGCTCATCAAACTCTAAAACTTCCATAAGAACCTGCAATTTTTATATTGAGAAAAAATTGATCCTGACAAATGAAATACTTCCTCCACCACGAGCCTAATCAGGCTCAACTGCGATCAGAAATACCCATTAAGTCCAAACACAATTTCAACTTGGATATTGGAAGACTCTTAGTGAACACATCAGCGGGATTATAATCTGTATCGATCTTTTCTATGACACAATCACCTTTTTCAATGATATTACGCACAAAATGATAACGAATATCAATGTGCTTTGTACGGTCATGAAGCATCTGATCTTTACTCAAGAAAATAGCACTTTGATTATCACAGAATACTGTGGTAACTTTTATTCTATCATCGAGTTTTCTAAACAATCCCTTTAACCAAATGTCTTCCTTAACTGCTTCTGTAATCGCCATATATTCTGCCTCTGTAGAAGACAGTGCAACTGTAGACTGTAACTGAGCTTTCCAACTAATAGCACAACCGTTCAGTGTAAACACATACCCTGTAATGGATCTTCGTTTATCCAAGTCTTTGCCAAAATCTGAATCAACATATCCAACCACCCCAGTGTTAGATTGTCCATAGCGTAGACACATAGAAGACGTACCGCGTAGATAACGTAAGATCCACTGTACTGCTTTCCAGTGTTCTCTCCCTGGGTTCGCCATATATCTACTAACCATGCTAACTGCATAAGCCAAATCAGGGCGTGTGCAGATCATAGCATACATCAAAGATCCAACAGCACTAGAGTATGGTACGCGTGTCATGTACGCCATATCAGTCTCAGTAGTAGGACTTAAAGCGGATGATAACTTGAAATGAGCTGCAAAAGGTGTGTTGACAGGCTTTGCTTCATGCATATTAAAACGTCGTAGGACTTTCTCAATGTAACCCTTTTGAGAAAGATGCAAGATCCTAGACTTCCTGTCACGAATAATTTCCATACCTAAAATTTTCTTGGCAGCTCCTAAGTCCTTCATTTCAAAATCAGCTTTCAACTGGTCTTTCAACTTCTGAATCTCCTTCATATATTTTCGCTGCAATCAACATGTCATCCACGTACAAGAGTAAGTAGATCTTTGAACCATCGTCACCTTTCTTGAAATAAACGCAGCTATCATAGGTGCACCTGTTGAATTTGTGACTGGTCATGAAAGAATCGAACCTCTTGTACCATTGTCTAGGAGACTGCTTGAAATAAACGCAACTATCATACGTAGTCCTCCTTGCCAGGAACTACAAAACCTTTAGGTTGTTGCATGAAAATCTCTTCCTCAAGCTCACCATTTAGGAAAGCTGTAGTAACATCTAGTTGCTCCAACTCATAATCATTTGAAGCAACTAACCCCAACAATGCACGAATAGAAGTGTGTTTGACTACTGGGGAATAGATGTCAGTATAGTCAACGCCTGGAATTTGACTATAGCCTTTAGCTACCAACCGAGCTTTATATCTTGGTTTCTCATTCGGGTTAACAGGTTCTTTGAGCTTGTAGACCCACTTGCATTTAACTGGCCTTTTCCCTTTTGGAATAGGAACTAAATCCCAAGTACCATTTCTTTGCAAGGATTCCATCTCATTATGCATAGCAATCATCCAATCACTTGAGTCTTTAGATTTGATAGCCTCATCATAATTTAGAGGCTCCGTTTCCGACTCAATATCATTAGCAACAATAAAAGCATAAGCAACAAGTTCAGCTTCAGCATACCTCTTTGGAAGAACAATTTGTCTTCTCGGCCTATCTCTTACAATGCTTCGAGTAGTAGCTTGTGGTTGTGAACTTGTTGTTTCTTCAACAACGACATGCTCATTTGGCGAGGAAGACTTTTGTTGCTCAACTGGACTCGGAATGGTGACAGGTGAAGTAGGAAACTCCACCTCCATTTGAGCTTTCTCTTCATTTGCTTTTGATGATGCGACTGTATCTTCTGTAGAGTCGGAAGTTTGATGAATCATAGCAGACTCGTCAAAAGTAAGATCTCTTGAGATGATGATTTTATTTAGATCATTGCTCCATAACTTTTAACCTTTAACTCCTGGATTATAACCAAGAAAGACACATTTAAGTGCTCTCAGTTCTAACTTCCCATTGTCAACTCGTGTATAAGCTGGACATCCGAAAGGTTTCAAATGTGTATAATCGGTAGATTTCCCGGACCATAACTCATACGGAGTTTTCTTTTCGATTGCTCGTGACGGTGATCGGTTGATAACATAGCAAGCAGTAGAAGCAGCCTTTGCCCAAAAGGACTTTGGCAATTTGGAATTTGAAAGCATACATCTGACCTTCTCCATAATGGTGCGATTCATCCTTTCGGCTACACCATTTTGTTAAGGCGTATAGACTACCGTGCGTTGTCGAGTAATGCCTTCCTTTCGGCAATAGGCATTAAACTCTTCTGAGCAAAACTCTAGTCCATTATCAGTACGAAGATACTTTACCACCAATCCTGATTGCTTTTCAACCTGAACTTTCCAGTCTCTGAAGGTAGAGAAAACGTCTCCCTTATGTTACAGACTTATGCTTAATTTTGAAGTCAAGGTGGAGATTGTGGAAAATTATGATATGCCTCCAAACATAGTTTTAATTTAAAAGACATGTACTCTTCTTTGTTTTTATATATATGTAAACATGATTACATGAACCAAGCATAGTATACACAGATAATCTAAGATTGATACGAAGCAGAACTGATTTTGAGCCCACAAAAGGCAGAAATTAGATTGAGTGGGATTAGTTCTTGCTAGAGTTTGTATACGGTATTCTAATTGTATTTTGGGTTAAATACTTACATTCCACCATGCAAGTGGACCTTAACCTTCAGCAGAGGTTACCCATCATATGGTAAGCCTAAGTTTGTTGGGTTAGCCGGGCTAACAAAACAACTTAAAACCGGTTCGAGTTCTTGGTGATCAATGAGAGTAAGATCATGATGAACAGGGCAGTAAAAAGGGCGTTTCATAACTTTGACAATCTATCTCATTTGAAAACTTGCATCTATTTACTTAATCACCTAAGCTTGTTATATAAACATACATAGAGGAACATACATAATATAAGTTTGGCGGTTTAGTTCGACCTTTGGAAGGCCGACCCCCTTACACCACTAAATAATATATATATTGGTTTCACGGTTTCTAAAATTGCTCCTCCAAGCGTAATAAATGGTCAAACCGGTCAGTTGTTTAGTTTGACCGGTTTGGCCCAAAAGACCACTATGTATGATTTGATTGAGATGTGGACCTAAGGTTTTCCAAAATGGGTCTAATGTAGATGCCAACACTAGTATAAAACCGACTTACGATCAAACTAATTAATCTAAACCTTTCACCACAATTTAACTTAAGAAAAATGACATTTACTAGACACGGTTGAACATTGTTGCTAAATGTCACCATCTGTGATGGTTTTTGTTTGATATATGGAATAATTTGTGTTTGTTTTGATACAAGACGACATATACATATATGATTACATGAAACATTTGTTTATATGTCTATAACATAGAGTCGAATCAGACATATGAATCTAATATAGCTAAAAGCTAATATATAGGGCCATATGAATGATCTTGTGTGTCCAAATGGTAGTGTTTATAGCACCTAGTAAAAGACACAAAACACGTAACTATAAGTATTTTATTGTCACGATTTAATTTCTTATGTGTCTAAAAATAAACAATTTTCATATGATAAAAAAGAAAAAAGTTGTAAGTGTAAGTACTATATGATCAAAGTTTCATTTCTTATGTATGTCTAAAAGTAAATAATATTCATGATAAAAGAGGTGTGAATGTAAGTATTTTATTGTCAATTTTTGCGTTTTTGTGTATGTCTAAAAGTAAACAATAGTCATTATAAAAGAAAAACTTGTGATTGTAAGTGTTTAATGGTCATATGATAATTCTTATGTGTGCAAAATCAAAAAATTTCACAATTAAAGAAAAAAACATACGACTATAAGTATTTTATGGCCCCTGTTGAGTAATCAACTTGTGAATATAAATAATTTATGTTCATGGTGTAAATTTTTATGTGTGTATAATAGTAAATAATAGTCATGATGCGTTAAAAAGACATATGATTGTTAGTGTTTTATGGACACATTTTAATTGCCTATATGTGTCTAAAGTAAAAAAAAATACTAATGATAAAATAAAAAATATATGTGGCGTTAAGTATTTTATGGTCACGATTTAAGAACAAAATAATTAAGACTGTAAGTGTTTTATGGTCACGGTTTAGGGGAAAAAAACCTTGGAATATAAGTATTCTATGGTTATAGTTTAAATTTTTATACATGTCAAAAAATGAAAAACGGTCATTGCTAAAAAACATATGATATTCTACTTTATGGTCATAGTTTAATTTGTTATGCATGTCTAAAATTGAAGAATATTCATGATAAAAAAACTTATGAATATAAGCATTTTTATTGTCACCGTTTGATGTATATAATGTGTGTCTAAATGTAAACAATCATTATGATAAAAGAAAAAAAACCATGTGATTGTAAGTACTTTATGCTTATTGATACTTAATGTATAATAATGTTAAAGTAAGACACCTAGTAAAATATTCAAAGTAGTTATAGCAATAGTTTAATGGATTGCATGTGTGAACAAGATAAAAGTTACTCATACTACAGGAATGTGTGTCTCTAATTAGTGTACGACCATGGTTTAATAATTACGTATGATTAATGGTAAAAAATTGTCATAGTAAAACAAAATTGTATGTCAATGAGGAGGTTTTGACTATGGTGAAATTGATTTTATATGAGTAAAAGGTAAACAATTGTCATATAGAAAACCTTTGAGTGTCTATATTGAATGCCTATTTGCATTAAAAGATTGATTCCATGGAGTTATGACCGTTTGTTGAGTATCCACACAAACTAGATTGAGTACATAGAGTTATGACAAAGTTACTGCTCCTAAGGTCACCTCATTAAAAATAGTGTTTGTTTATTAATTTGCAGAATTACATAGATGATCAATGTGTAAAACTATCCTTGTGTATAACAGGAAATTAAAATTACATAAATGGTCCCTATTTATATTTAAATTTACAGAAATGGCTATTGCGTAGATGTGTAAAAAGGTTATAGGAATGGTCCTTATGTACTAGTAAGATTACAAAGTTGTACAGAGTTTTATTATAGATTGCACTATGACCAAATAACCAACAATATCTAACAATATTTTCTAAAACATCACCAACTTCCTCAGGGAAAAACCAAAAAAAAAAACAAACCTCTAACCTAATGGAAAGTGGTCAGCATCCAATTTGCAAGCAACCTTGAAAATAGAAAAAAAAATGATAATGACTTCAAACACTAGTAAGGTGTCAGGAATAGGGGACACAGTAGTGCAGGTTGCAACCACGCAACATATCTCTAATAAATTGTCCCTAACTTATCATAAGTAACAAATGAACTTTGGGGACCATAACATGAAATAGCAAGGTACTTCATATTGATATCCAATAATAAGCCAATAAGTTTTGATCTTTGAAGCATTAACCTAATTCTCGCAACATTACTGAACTTTGAAACATTAACCCAAATCTTACAACATTAATATATGTCTTCCACTAATAACAAACTTCATTATAGCAAACACCAACATCTACCTACAGTGAAAAATAGTACCAATTCAAAGCATTGAACAATTAAACCCAATTAATAGTTAATCCAAAAGTTGAATAGAAACAGGGGAATTTTTATTGAATGTAACCCAGTTTAAGAAGGGTTTTGATCTCTAATACAACCATGTCGGTAATTGAATTTTATTTTTTATTTAATATAATTGATAGTTATTTAAAAATAATAGGAAAAAAAATTAAAAAAGGGAAAATAGACTTTTCAAGTTGGACAGGGACCATTTCCACAAAGAAACTTCTGCAAAAGGACCATTCATACAAAAATGCAAAGGTTTGGATGAAAACCACAAAAAACAGCAAACCTTAGAGACCATTTTTGCAATTTTGTCTTTAATTTACATTTTTACTCCTATGAAAATCCAAAAAACGATTTTAAGCTAGAGTGTTGTATCAAAAGTTTAATCAATTATTTTATGATATTAATACGTTCTTTTAAAGTATTAGGTTCATTCTATATGTCAAATATTTTTTTGTAATGTCAATGGAAAATGCATAATGTTTGCTTTTTGTTATGTTATGTTATAAATCGTGGTGGGATTTCTCTGTTGACAAGAAGTGAAGTGATCTGGATATGAAAATATAACGACTTATAAGGGTAATGAACTTTATCGTAAGTACACATTTAGTCTCTTATCTTTTTTTTTTGTGCACATATGACCATTGCACCTTTTGTTTTATTCATATTTAGTCATTTATGTTTTTTTTTGTATGTATATGACCACAACTTACTTTTTTTGTACACATATGATCATTAAACTTTTATTATTGTACATATATGACCATTTACATAAATGACTAAATATGTACAGAAAAAACAAGTTTAATGGTCATATGTATACAAAAGAACATAAGTGATTAAATGTGTACAAAACAAAAAGTATAATGGTCATATGTGTAAAAAAAAAGATAAGTAACTAAATGTGTACTTACGATAAAGTTTATTATCCTTATAAGATATTTTTCTTTTTTTCAAATAACAAAACATAACAATAATATTGCAATGAAATAATTTAGCTAAAACAATTAAGCGTCATAATTTGTGTATGAAAACCAACCAAAAGTCGTAGCACATTCTACCATGTAGGGATTTGATAAAGAAATTCATTTCAATTAATAACTACATGGAACTTGTGAAATATTTGAAACAATTAGTTTCAGTTTCACCATGAAACCAAAATAAATATGTGATAATGATCAAACACGTCTATTAGTAATAAACCAAGAACGTACATACTTTTAACTTGGTTTAGTTAGTGACGCATGTTGGAAAATAGATGATGGACGGTAGCCAATGCTAAAAAACAGTTTAAAATATATATTTATGACAAATTTCAAATTGGGGATTTTATTTTCAAAGTACAATGCTTTAAGAGGAAAAAAAAGTAAGGATTGGAAATTAATACTATAATAATTGTACATTATATACCCAACTTATGGGGTGTGTGTATGTATGTGGTTGGCTTTTTGTGAAAGTGCGTGAGTGTGTGTGGGGCAATAATCATCCCATAAGGTTATACGGAGTGGTGACCAATGACCAACGAATGACCAATGAGTTTTTGTGGGTCAGACCATGGTTGGCAGCCCTTGGCTATTTTGTAGGCAGTGGTGGCCAATGGCCAAGGAGAAATTAAATAGGTAAAGAAATTAAATAATTTTGAATTAAAAAAAATGAAAAAAGCTGTTTTTTTGGCCGTTGGAGACGTTGGCATCTCGCCAAGGGGCTGGCGATGGTGGTTGGCGAGGACGATGGCGAGAGGAGCAGCGGCGGTGTTGGCGACTCGCCAAGGGGGCTTGACGACCCTCTTGACGTCCCTACTCCGTCTAGCCTAAGTCCATCACATTTACCACCCGTATTGTATTTTCACAAATAGCAAAGTTAAGCATTTTTCTTTTACATATCAAAATTAATACCCACAAAATAAATACTTATATTTGTATTTTCATGTCTTACAACACCTCATCATTTTGATATTGATGTATAGACACTTAAAGCCTCGAAAAATGTTGTAGCCTCCTATTAGTACAATCATCGTAATAGCAACATACTTTCTAGAAGCAATCAGAAAACTAAAATTTGATAGCCACAAAAGCTATGTGCTTTGTAATTTTTTTTGACGGTTTCTGTCAACAACCAACTGTTAAAAGAATATGTGTTAAAAATCAATTAATATAAATTGACGGAACTAATTTATTAACATCAATGTATATATATATAATTCTACATGGCACAACTTTTTTTAATTATTAAAATTTAGATGGATATTTATAAAAGAAAAAAGTAGCAAAATTAACAAATTTTTAGGTTGGTAAAATACCAGTCATTTGATTTTTCATCACTTGAAAAAGAATGATTTTTTTTCATTTTATTTCGCATAACACTTTAACTTGAATCTATTTGAAAACAACTCATTTGTCTCCTATGAAGTTTCCAAATCAATTCTGAAGCGTTATCCACTCAATATTTATATACATGCGTCGTATCACAATTTTTTTTTCAAGTGATAGAATATGTATGCAAGTCGCAATTATGGTTGTTTCTTACATGTCTTCATCAAATGAAAACCTCAAATTAATCTCACTGATAAATAATTTAATTATATATTGTTTTTAGTAAAATTAATATTTTATTGAAACATGACATGTAATATGTAATCGGTGAACATTGTAAAAGAAAAATGAAATTGAAAGTGTAGAAACTTACTTTTATTTCTTTGGCATAAACCATCACTATCCTGTATCATTCACTTGTTAAAACTAATCAAGAAAATGGAAGCATTCACTTGTTAAAAATAATAAAGAAAATGGAAGGATTCCTACTATTTCCAAAAATACGTGTTGGTTAGTTTAACTCAAAAGTCAACATTGCATGAAATGCTCATTTTGAATTTTAAGGACCGATCTATAGGAAAATTTAACTGATGAATTCAAAAAGTACATTTCAATAAAACATAAATAATTGCATATATATATATATATATATATATATATATATATATATATATATATATATATATATATATATATATATATATATATATATATATATATATAAATAACACATTAACTACATATATACATACATAGTGGCACGGGTCACCACTCATTTTTCTCCTGGAACTAGCCCACATATGACAGCTCATATATTGGAAGCCCAACATAAGAAAAAAAAACCAAAGCTGTGTCCAAATCCTATGGGGAGTTTGGTAGGGCGTACTCACAGCGGGAAAGGAATGAAGCAATAAGCCGAAATGAAGTAGGGTGTGTTTGGTTGACATAAGGAAATCAGCATCGTATCTTCATATGATTAAAGAACAGATATCAATTTTGCCAATGCTAATCACGATCGCAGATGAGCATTGTCATTTCCTGTGAATGGGCCGAATCAAAATCGCAACACACATAAGCCTCCATCATAGCTTCTGTTGGGAATTAATTTTAGTTTGGTTTAATCTTTTATTTATTAGGACTAAAATTGTAAAATATATTGTTTTAGGGGCTTAATTGGAAATTCGGTGTGAGCCGAACAACCCTAGGTTGTTCGGTTTGGTCCTTGTGGTCGAAAAGCCCTTTTGGCTAGTTGATTGCCTTGGAAAGTGTGCTAAGCTAGAGAGAGAATTATTCAGTGTTCTTGGCAATCACAAACTTATGTACTAGTCTTTGTTAATCAAAGAGTGCATTGAAGTTAAATCTCCTTGTGTTCTTATTGTTTGATTGATATCATTGTGATCTAGAGAGTATTTGGGATTAACAATTGGTATCAGAGCTTGTTTTGATATCAATCATCTTTTTATTCTTAGAGATTTTGAAGTTTTTGGAGAGTTTGATCCGTTTTTGGACTGTTCTTGAGTTTTTTTCCGGTGTTTTTGTGCATTTGTTCTTGAAGTTCTTGGTTGATCTTCAAGCAAAAGTCACTAAAATCCCGTTTTTGATCCAAAAAGGGTTTTCGGAACTGTTTTGGCGAGTTTTTAGGGTTGCTCGGTCGACTTCATTGAGTTTCTCGGCGGCGCTGTAGGGTTTCATTGGTGTTAATCGGCGATGCTTTAGGGTTTGCTGTGGTTGTTCGGCGGCGGAAAGAAGACTAGGGTTTAGTTTGATTGTTCAGTCCATTAAGCCTCACTCGGTCAGCCCACTTTGGTAGTTCGGTGACTTAGGGTTCCCAAACTGTTACTCGGTTAACAAGTTGTTCGGTCCTTGTGCTTGCCTTGTTGTTCGGTTCAAGTCTTTGCTCGGTCAAGCCTTTTGTTCGGTTGAAGTGTTGCTCGGTACTTGTGATTACTCGGTCAAACTAGTCTCGCCCCAAGTTGATCGGTTTCTCTTGGTTAATCAGTTCTTGTGAAGTGGTTCGGTGTGTTTGTTACTCGATTTTTATTGATCGGTCCAATGGTTTTTCAGTTCAGTTGGTTGTTCGCTTAAGCCGTTTCTCGCCCAAGTTGATCGGTTGGGCTAGTTATTCGGTCCCGTGGCATTTAACTACTGTGATTTTAAATTTGTGACTTAATTTCTCGAAACTTTAAAAATTACCAATGGATCCCGCTATGTCAAACGTTAATCACGATCTAGATTTCGGTATGGGTACCGTTACCCATATTCCCCGTTTAATTAAAGCCGAAGGTTTTACCGAATGGAAATATCGTTTTGAACAATACATTAAAATGAAAGATGTTAAACTGTGGAAGAGTTTTTTACGTCCACTAGTCAGAATTACCATGACTAGAGGCGAAGTTTTGGTGGACAAACCGTTTGAAGAATACACCGACTTGGACTTTGAAAAGGTGGAACCAGATCAAAGAGCACTTGCTACACTTTCCATGGCACTTTCTCCAGAAATTGCTCAGGGTTTCCGTGAATATACAACTGCTAAATCTTTGTGGGACGCCTTGATTGAAGTATATGAGGGCAATGAAGACATGAAGCAAAGTATGCAAGATATGCTTCGCCAAAGGTTCAACATGTTTAATCACGTCCTTGGAGAATCTTTGGAAGCCCAACTTCAACGGTTCATTACCTTTCACACTAAGCTATCTACTGCTGGGATTTCATTTCCCAAGATTGATGTTAACAAGAAGCTTCTCAATTCACTCCCTAGAAGCTGGGATATGAATGTGGCTGTCATCAAGAAGACCAAATACTTAGCCAGACTCTCACTTTCTGAGATTATGGCTATCATAAAATCTTGTGACATGGATGACAAGCAGAGAGAAATGAATCATGTTAGCTCTTACCAGTCTGCTAACATTGGAACCTCTACAAACAATGCTTTCTCTGTTCAATCTACTGGTCATGCCACTTCTAAAGCCCAATTGGTTTCATCCTCTGTGGCACCTCAAGCTCCACCCGTTGCTGCTTCTTCTGTCAAGACCCCAACTGTTGCTCAATATCTTCCTCAAAGTGCTGAAGAGAATCTTGGTTTGATGGCTGGTCTTCTAAACTGTTACAATGCCTTAGTTGCTGGTGAACTGTTTCACCCTATGACTGCTGGAGACCTTGATCAAATCAATCCAGATGATTTGGAAGAGATGACATTTCTTGGCACATTGCTATGGCGGTGCATAGGGCCAAGAAGTTTACTCAAAGGACTGGAAGGAATACATGGGAAAATAACATTGGTGATAGGAAGATGAGTCTCAGCAAAGCTAATCTGAGGTGTTTCAACTGCAACGAGCTTGGTCATTTTGCCCGTGAGTGTACCAAGCCAAGAATGGAGA
This sequence comes from Cichorium intybus, assembly GCA_023525715.1. Lineage (NCBI taxonomy): Eukaryota > Viridiplantae > Streptophyta > Magnoliopsida > Asterales > Asteraceae > Cichorium > Cichorium intybus. The sequence goes on from CM042013.1 coordinate 45,656,387, forward strand.
ATCCAGACAGAACCGTGGTACCAGTTGGACCAAATCGTGAAGTTGTCATCCTCAAAATGCTGAAAGGGAGATGGTGGCTCAACAATTTACTTGGGAAGATCAATTGCAGGACCTGAACCTAAATGGAGAGGGTAGAGCTCACCTGGCCCAGATTGAAGGACAAATGGATGTGGATGCAGCTGAAGGAGAGATGATGGACTTGCAGTTTGCTTTCATGGTCTCTACTACTCCTGCTGCTGATGAGGTTAGTAAAGTCTCTTGCTCTTCTCAGTCCTGTATTAATATAATTGCTAGATATCATGAACTGAATGAAAATTTAGTTAGAGAAGTTTTAGAAACCGAAAACCTTGTTCATAAACACAAAAGAAAATTAAGACCCCTTCAAGAAGCCTTAGATGCCAAAACTTCTGATTATTTGAAAATGCAAGACGAACTTAGCACAACTAGATGTTACCTTAAGTTTGCCAATGAAGATATTGCTAGTTTGACTGCTGAACTAAATGCATTAAAATCAAAATTTGAAATTGTTGAATCAACCTTTAAAAAGGTATATGTATATAGTGAAGTGGTTGAAACTATTCTTGAAAAACAAACTGTTTGGTCAAACATACACGGTGAAGGTCTTGGATATAGTGATGTTCCCCCTCCATACAATAATAATTTTACTCCATCACCAAACACTGAAGAATCTGAAGATTGTTTTTTATCAAATTACATTCAACCGAATACATCTGGAACCGCTAAGAGTTCTGAAATGAAAAATACTGATGTTTCTATCTCATGTGTAGATAAATTAAAAACGAAGATTGAGGAATTTGAAGACTCGCCTGCTTTTAATTTTATTAAAACTTGTTTGAAGACTAATTCTGATGATTTTTGTGATGATGTTAAATTTGATACTAAGACTCCTGTGGATTCTAAAATTTCTCGTGATTCTGTTTTAAAAACTGCTAGGAAGAAAATTTTGTTTGATAAATCTGTTGCTTGCATGTGTGTGTGTGTGTGTAAATAAGTTAATTAAATATGGACCTAGACAAAATTCCATTGTACCTTTAAAAAGACAGACTTGTTTTAACTGTGGAAATGCCGGTAATATTGGCAGAAATTGTCCCCGACACATGTATGTTTCTCAAAATGAACAATTTTTGCAGAATGTACCAAAAGGGTCATCTCATAAGAGAAAATCCTCAAGATCATGTTCTAGGAAGAGAAATCAAAATAACACGAATGCCTGGAATAAAACTGCTTCTAGAAGTAACTATGGCTACCAACTTTTGTAAGACCCAAGTCTTCTCAAGAATCAACTTCTCGCAGCTCTAATTCTACTTTAAATGTCAATGTTCCCATTTGGTCAAAAGATAAGCGTTTTAAACCAAATATGAAATGGGTTCCCAAAGGCAGTGTTAAAACATTTTCAAATGTCTCACCTATATTTGATCAATGTGACATGAGCTTTGAATCTGTTAAATGTGTTGATAGTGAAGGTAAACCCAGTTTCCGTATGGATTGGGTCCCTAAATCTAATTGACCCTGCGACTTATGCAGGAACAGTTACGGAGGAATATCAGCAGACCTAGGTATGTTGATAGTGGCTGTTCTAGGCACATGACAGGCGACATGTCGTAACTACACGACATTGAGAAATTCAACGGGGGATGTGTTTGCTTCACGGGAGGTGAAAAAGGAATGATCACGCAAAGAGGGACGGTGTCGAATGGTGTGTTGAAGTTTGAGAACGTAAATTTTGTACCTGAGCTCAACCACAGTCTGCTGAGCGTTTCTCAAATATGTGACAAGGGTTTTTCAATGCACTTCACCAAGAAGGAATGTCTAATTCTCAAGCCCGACGTAGTTATTCCAGAGGAGTGGATTCTTGTTCGATCGGAACGAAAAAGCAATGCTTACATCATCGACATGAATCACAACACTCTCGAAAATGTCACCTGCTTGTTCTCCCGAGCTGCAGAACAAAGCGCGATGCTGTGGCACAGACGTCTCGGTCATACCAACGCAAAGAATCTGAATCGTCTCGCAAAGAACAACATGGTTACAGGACTTCCAATCAAGGACTTCATTACATTCGAGAAATCTATTGTCTGTGCTCAAGGCAAACATCACAGAAAGTCACACAAGCCCAAGCAGATCAATTCCATTGATTCGATTCTTCAGCTGATTTACATGGATCTATTTGGCCCGGTTAATGTTCTCAGTCTCAATCGCAGTTATTACTGTCTTGTTATTATTGATGACTGCTCACGTTTTACATGTGTTTTCTTCTTAAAGAACAAGAGTGAAATTGCAGATCTGGTCATTAGATTCATCAAGCTTATTGAAAATCATACGAATCAGAAGCTGAAAGCCATCAGATGCAACAATGGAACGGAATTCAAGAATGCAGTTCTTAACAAGTTTTGTGCAGACAAAGGTATCATGCGTCAGTTTAGTGCTGCTCGTACTCCACAACAGAATGGTGTTGCTGAGCGACGAAACAGAACTCTTATTGATGCTGCGCGTACCATGTTGTGCGATTCTAAACTGCCGGTGATTTTCTGGGCTGAAGCCATCAACACAGCCTGCTATGTTCAGAATCGGGTCATCATCTAAACCTCAAATGAAGACACCTTACGAGATTCTTTATGGTCGCAAGCCAAATGTTTCACATTTCCGCACTTTTGGATGTCCTTGCACTCTTCTTCATCTTGAAGCTACTTCGAAGTTCAACTCCAAGGCGGATGATTGTTACTTCGTTGGATATGCGAATAAAACTGCGTATCGAGTATACAACAAGGCGACAAAGCAAATTGTGGAATCATTTGATGTTCGCTGGCTAGAAGAGAATCCAACTGATGCCCGTGTTGGACCTGACTGGTTGTTTGATTACGCTGAATTGTTCAAACATTTCTATGTGCTTTCTGATGTTGTTTCAGGTGACAACCAAGCCCCAATGATACTAACAGAGAAGATGCTGAAGATTTCATTCCTGATCTTATCACTCCGTCAGTCATTATTCAATATCAAATTCCTAATGACGGCGCATCTCCTGTTTCCGCTACCATAACTGAGGATGCTCCTGACGTTTCATCCTAAGTTGTTGGCAATACTCCAGTTGCTGAATAATCAACTACCCCTGAAGATGTTATTCAACCTGAACCTGCTGATCCTTTTGACTCTACTCTCTTGGATTCTCTCTTTCCAGAAAGGATTCCTGACGAGTACATTGCAAGTACCTCTCACGACTTTAGAGATTCTGATAGAGGTGCTTCGGGCGCAGAAAGGGTTGAGAATATAACCAATCTTCCGGTCTCTACTGCTTCGCTCCAATATGAAGTCTCTTCAAGAATTTAACGGGACCATCCAATCGACAATGTTATTGGCCCTTTGGATGATGGTGTCTTAACCAGAAGCCAAAGTGGTCAAGTTAACGAGTGTCTCTATTCGTGCTTCATTTCTCAAATTGAGCCGAAGAACATAGAGATGGCACTCAATGAACCTAGTTGGGTGGATGCAATGCATGAAGAGCTGAACCAGTTTGAGAAGTTGAATGTCTGGCAATTGGTGGAACTATCCGAAGGAAAGAAGGCATTGAATACAGGATGGGTGTTTCGTAACAAGCAAGATGATTCGGGAGTGATTGTGCGAAACAAGGCACGCCTGGTGGTTCGAGGCTTTAGAAAGATAGAAGGACATGATTACACGGAAGTATATGCTCCTGTGGCGCGACTTGAAGCGATTCAGATCTTCCTTGCCTACGCTTCTTACATGAACTTTACCGTCTACCAATTGGACGTCAAGACAGCTTTCTTGTACGGAGAGGTAAAAGAGGAAATTTATGTTGATCAACCTCCTGGTTTCGTCAACTCAAAGTTTCCAAATCATGTCTAGAAGCTTGATAAAGCCCTTTATGGTCTGCATCAAGCTCCTCGGGCTTGGTATGCTACCTTGACGGAACACTTGTTGCAGCACGGTTACACTCGTGGAAGTATTGATCAGACTTTGTTCATCAGGCGCCAATATGATGATAAAATCGTTGTCCAGATCTATGTGGATGACATCATCTTTGGTTCAACAAGCGATGTTTTGTGCAAGGAGTTTGCGATGGTGATGAAGAAAAGATTTGAGATGAGTTCGTTGGGAGAGATGACGATGTTTCTCGGGTTGCAAGTGAAGCAAAGTTCAACGGGTATCCTGCTTCATCAAGCCAAGTATGTGGAGGATCTTCTTGCAAGGTTCGGTTTCAATGATGCAAAAGAGGCTAACACTCCAATGGCTGAGCGACCTCTCCAATCTTCAGACTCAGACGACCAATCAGTTGATCAAACTTACTATCGTTCGATGATCGGTTCGCTGATGTACCTGACTGCTAGCAGACCGGATATCGTTTTTGCAGTCTGCCAGTGTGCTCGCTATCAGGCTAATCCTAAACCTTCTCATCTTGATGCTGTCAAACGGATCTTTCGATACCTTAAAGGGAGACCAAAATTTGGTCTCTGGTATCTAAAGAACTGTGAATTTGATCTTTACACTTTTTAAGATAGTAACTACGGAGGGTGTGAAATTGACAGAAAGTCCACCAGTGCTGGATGTCAGTTTCTAGAAGACAGACTGATCTCATGGCAATGCGGAAAGCAACAGACCGTGTCAACGTCTACAGCTAAAGTTGAGTATGTTGTTGCCTCGGCCTGTTGTTCTTAAGTCATTTGGATGCAGCATCAACTTCTTGATTACGGTATGAACTTTCATGATACTCCCATCTTCTGTGACAATGAAGCTGCTATCCAAATTGTGAAAAACCCGGTCCAGCATTCCAAGACTAAGCACATTGATATTAAAATTCATTTTATCAGAGATTGCTTCGAGCGAAAATTGATCCATTTGGAAAAAGTCCACACTGATAATAATGTAGCGGACTTATTCACAAAACCTGTTGCAAAAGCTCGATTCAATGTGCTAGTCGAGATGCTGAAAATGATACGTTTCACTGATTATTAAATCAGTTTTGTAAATATTTTTACTTTATTTTGTTTAGGTAAATTTGTTCATGTTTTTATTTCCGCTATTCTTCCCATGCACAAATTTAGGGGGAGAAGAAAAACAAAACAAAAATCATAAAATTTAAAAATACAAAAATATATTTTCATATTTTTTTATAATTTTCATATCTTTCCTTAAAAATTAAAAAATCCAAAAATAGTATTACCTACCGACGACGCACCGAGTTAATACCACTCACTGCTAAGGTAACTTTTAAGTGTTTGTGATCCTCATTGATACACCTCAATGAGTGTGAAGCACTGACAACCTCTTCTTAACCAATCTAAGGTTTTTCTTGTGTAACACCAACTTCTAGACACTTTGAGAGAAACCACTCAAAGTCGAGAGTTAAAAAGTCTGTGCCGATGGTTAGACTGCATACCGTAGTCTATCACATGCACCAATCCTTTCTTAACCACCTTTATATTTCGGATACAAGAAATAGACGATTCATCATTTAAAACCAAGTGATGATGATATCTCGACACTCTATGCCAGTGATCTCTGCTACAACACAAGTAGTAGATGTGAGGCATCAAAAACCATTCTTAGCTACAAAGCTTCTAAATTCAAGAGTTGGATGATTCAGTGTAATAAACCATACACTGATGATAATTCGAAAGTCTAGCCGATGGGTATGTCTAATAACCAAGACATATTACACGCTCATACCACTCTTGACCTAAAACTTCTTCTAAACAAGATGTTCGTGACGCAATGTGATATTACCTCATATTGATGAAATATCGAAATTCTGGGTCAGTGATCGTTGTTGTTTACCACAATAGCTGTGAGACCTCAACAACTTTACCTGATTCAAAATTGGCACTAGGATGGTACACTCCGCAGAGTTTGAATACCATTGAACGTCTCGCCAAGAGCCAAGTTGACTTGTCAACTTGTCAACTGCATTGAGATCTTTGATCAAGCATATGCAGGGGCCAAAATCAAAACGGCTACGAGTAGTTCTCCGATACTCAAACAATCGAGTGCGTTCCCCCGGGTTCACACAGATACTGCGAGAAGTCCCATTCTGAGCCAAGGATGAATCCTTGAACAACTGTGGTGAGAGCTTCTAACTCCGTGACCCACAGGATTTGCAGATTAGTGAATTGTATCGAGAAGCGCTAGTCAAATGCTACGTTCAATAATTTCGACACGAAGATTTGTTCCCGAAGAAGGTGAAGCTGAACTCTAGGTGAGAAGTTGCTTGAATTCCTCCTCAGTCAACTTGTTACTACATTAACACCTGAAGTGATCAAATGAAGAGATGAAGAGTCAGACTCCAGTCAAAGTCAAAGTCAAATCAAAAGCTGGAGGTGCTGATTCAAGACATATTCTAATACCTAAGGAGCTTACCAATCCAAATATGAAGACGACCTGCATCGAAGACGAAGTTGTTGCTGCAATGTGCTGAATTCTATCAACATTCACTCCTGTCACCTGCTAAGAGGAAGGTTTTCCTGCTAAAGAGGAGATTGTCAAATTGAAGGGGAGTTTTTTGAAAATCTTCTGCGATGTTCAACTGACGTCGAGTCCAAGTGAAGCCTAAATGAAAGCATTAAACCAAGGGGGAGATTGTTGGGAATTAGTTTTAGTTTGGTTTAATCTTTTATTTATTAGGACTAAAATTGTAAAATATATTGTTTTAGGGGCTTAATTGGAAATTCGGTGTGAGCCGAACAACCCTAGGTTGTTCGGTTTGGTCCTTGTAGTCGAAAAGCCCTTTTGGGGCTTGATGGTTCGGTCCATGGGCTTAGGTCATTAGGGTGTTAGGCCTAGAGTATTTAAGGCAAAAATTGCCTCATTTGTCTAGTTGATTGCTTTGGAAAGTGTGCTAAGCTAGAGAGAGAATTATTGAGTGTTCTTGGCAATCACAAACTTATGTACTAGTCTTTGTTAATCAAAGAGTGCATTGAAGTTAAATCTCCTTGTGTTCTTATTGTTTGATTGATATCATTGTGATCTAGAGAGTATTTGGGACTAACAGCTTCTCATCGATTTGGAAGTGTTATTCCATCAAGGCTCCAATAATTTCAAGGCAGTGTGATGTTAAGTACTTATGTGTTCTTCAATTTCACCCCGTCTTCTTCAAATCTGTGTGTTGTTAATTAAGTGTTCTTGAAATTCTTCCCGATGATACTCAAAACTATATCATTTAACTTAAATCTTCTTGATGTTATCTACTAGTCAAAACTATAATTCAATTAAATTAAATCTTCCTGATTTTATCTACTTGAAATTCGACTATATCACCGTGCTTTTTTTTAACTTTCAACTATATCACTTCTAATTTTTCATGATATAATAAAATCCATAAAAACATATTTGGTTGCAATTTTTGGGTATATGATTGTGAAATGTCATTTTCCTACTTTCCATTACCTCCTCCATTTCATTCATTTGTCATTCCATTCCAACATACCAAAAAAAACTGCGTCCAATTCCTCCCGTCTCGCTAATTATGAAATGGGTCTCTACTTATAAGGTTAAAGATGAGACCACAAAGCAGAAGGTGTTGGACTTTATTACGTATGTCACATACGTAATAAATCATATTATTGCATAAAAAATTTGGTGCCACTACTGATCCATATTTCTGGTTCCGCCACTGTATACATAATACATTAACTGCATCACCAGTGCCAACACTAACTCTAATATGTTTAAAAAGAAACTTGTAAAAAGGAAAGTGTGTTGCTATTTCAAAATCTAATACAAAGGAAATTATGTTGCTATCTAGAGTGGCATCGTCGTTCGCCCTACTAGACCTATAGAAAGCTGCTATTGTAAGTATTCCACTCCCCTTGTCCCATCAAAATCAAAGTATTTATAGAAAATATTAAATATTTACCTATTGGTAATTTTAGACGTCAATGTAAGCATTAACTTTCATATCCCAGACAAATTTGAATTAAAACCTTAAACCTATCAATTATCATATTGGAGAATACAAGACAGTTTGAAGTGTTGTGATTTATGGTTTAACGCCTTCAGCCAAATAAATGCTTAATGTAGAAATTGTATGTTAATCACTTAACTTTTGGAAAAGCTATACATAAATATAAGATAAAAGATTAGGAAAGTTCTTCATGTAATTCAATCATCACTCTATGATACTATATAAAGTTAGTTTACCATCAGTACATTGACCAACCGGATTAACACATATCAAAGTAACATTTCTAAACCTTAATTAGAAAAGGGAGTAAATGAGTTTTTAATCTATTATGCTAGTAGTTTTGTTCCAAAATAACCATTGCACCTGTTAAAATGAAAAAGCAAACCATAAGTAAAGTAGGTGAGAGCAACCAACTGTAACAATTACTTTAACCGAAAAAGAACCATAAGGACTTGTGAAATATTGATAATTCTTAGAAATTCGAGGAAATTGAATTTAGGGTAAGAAAGATAGGACCAAAATCAAACTAACCTGAACTTAAGAACAAGTTTAAGGTAATCGTCTAGTTATCCAAAGGAACAAAATTTATACAACTCAAAGTACGTAGCAGCAACATATATCAATATGCATAAATTCACCTTGACAAAGAGGCATGTTTAAGAACTAAATAAAGCTACTTCAGTCTAACCAATTGGAAAACAACATGGTAGCAAGCATCCTTGTGTCTGTATGTGTAAATAAAGGATTTTACCAAAGGGTTTATTTCATAAAAAACCTTACATTTTAACTTTTTTCTGTTTAAACCTAAAAATTTATTTTTTTTCAAAAAATATCTAAATTTTGGAGAAACATTTTAATTTATACAATTTGCCCGGTTTTACAGGTTATACATACTTTTTTTTCAGAAAAAACCTTAATTTCTTTTCTTTTTTCCGAAAAAACCCGTCAATTTTAATGATTTTTTCACAAACAAAATTTTTTCTTCGTTTTTGTAATTGACATAACTTTCATATACGATGTCCAAATTCTACGAACTTTATATCCCTGGAAAGGTCGTAAGTAATACTACAACTTTGCTTTTCTGACTTTTGTTTGAATATGTTCAGATATTTCGCTACACTGACTTGTTTTCTTATAATTGTTGTATCTTTTGTATACGAGCTCCGTTTTCGACGTTCTATAAGTCGACGGATTCGTAAACATGAATACATCGTGTAATGAATATTATTTAAACCAAAATATTATTTGTATGATTTATCGAATTTTACGCTACTTTAGTCTATTATTCGAAATTATATCGTTTACTCGATAGTTGATTCGAAATAGCGTATTATAGTATTATAATTTCCAATAATATATTAGGAAAGTTATGAAAATTACATTTCAACGTATTATCCTAATTTGCGCTCTGGTTGACATTTGTTGACCAAATTTGCCGGATGTCACAGACGGGGTCGCAAGAAAGAGACGACGTGACACTTATCTGGTTGTAGTTTGAACGATACAATTTAAACATTCATGAGCAGATGGAATTTGAAATAAAAAGGCTTATGAAGACAAACAACGAGCCCACCATGATCGAAAACGAGCCCGCGAAGAAAAACAACGACTAAAAGACATAAAATTTTTGTTATCGACTAAAAGACCCCAATTTTTTCTTTTTTTACGAAAAAACCCTCAATTTTTTCTTTTTTCATAAAACTTTTTAATTTAGGCCATGTACGAGTTTATCCGCAAGTTAAACAATTTTTCAGTGACTTTTTTACAAAGAAAATTATTTTTCTTCGTTTTTGTAGTTGACATATCTTTCATATAAGATATCCAAATTCTACCAACTTTATATCTCTGGAAATGTCGTAAGTAATACTACAACTTTGTTTTACTGATTTTGTGAATATGTTCAGATCTTTCGCTACAGTCTCTTAAATATGAACATAAATATAATTAAATATAACTAAATTTGAAAAATTAATTACATTAAATATAATTAAATTAAAATAAAACATTTCATTAATTAAGAAAATAAAATTACAAACATATACTAAAACGATAAATTACAAATTAAAAAATACGACAAACCACAAACGTAAAAAAAGAAACTACGACCAAATAATATTTTGGTTTAAATACTATTCATTACACGATGTATTCGTGTTTACGAATCCGTCGACTTATAGAACGTCAAAAATGGAGCTCGTATGCAAAAGATACCGTCATTATAAGAAAACAAGCCAGTGTAGCGAAATATCTGAACATATTCAAACAAAAGTCAGTAAAGCAAAGTTGTAGTATTACTTACGACCTTTCCATGGATATAAAGTTTGTAGAATTTGGACATCGTATATGAAAGTTATGTCAATTACAAAAACGAAGAAAAATTTTTCTTTGTGAAAAAATCACTGAAATTGAGGGTTCTTTCGGAAAAAAAAAAGAAATTAGAGTTTTTTCTGAAAAAAAAAAGTATGTATAACCTGTAAAGGTTAAGGGGGTAAATTAAAAAGTTTCTCCAAAATTTAGGTCTTTTTGAAATAAAATAAAGTTTTAGGTTTAAACAGAAAAAAGTTGAAAATATAAGGTTTTTTTATGAAATAAACCCTTTTCCAAAACCATAGATAACATAAAACCTATATACATGTAAATCATATTATTTGAGTTGATTAATCAAAAACATTATCTTCATAGAAAGTAGGATAAAAGTTAACAAAAACTAGATCCTGTATAATCAGAGTTTGGTTCTTCCATTTGCGAGTCATCTCTTATAGCCCTATGTTTGTTGTCGTAAAAAAAAGACTTTCAATTAGATGTCAATAAGGGATGTGTGTGCATACGTAGAGAAGAATATTGGTTGTTATGGTGGTGACGAAAAAGTAGTGGGTTAGATTACCAGTGAGAAGGGTTGCAACAATTATGAATGGCATGGGATGCAATGGTGGTGAGGATAAGCGGTGGCTAGAGCGAAAACGTTGTTAGGGTTTAATAGAGTTAGAATGGTGAAGATGCTGTAAAGTTTGTGGGAATTCAAATTTTGAGGAAAAACAAATGTCTCCTGCACATTTTGCTCTCTCATTATAAGTATATGGCTCCTGGTGCGTCCTATTTTTGCTCAAGAATTTCTCACCATTAGATGCTCTCAACTTTCAATCACAACCACTTTAATGCACTATTTACAATTATTGGAGGCGGTTCCCAGAAGATTACAATTTTGATGGCACGATCTCTTAACAGCCACCCCCACTATCACAAGATCTTCCCCATATATTGGAAACCGTATACTTATAATGAGAGAGCAAAATGTCTTTTGTGACAATTGTAAATTTTGGTCAACGAAAGTCAACTATAGTCGAACGAAGCGTACGTTAATCCTTATGTTGAAAAGTAATTTTTCCATAATTTTACGATGTATTATTAGATATTATAATACTACGTACGCTATTCAAAACAGTTATCGAGTAAATGCCGAAAATACGGATATTAAACTACTATAGCGTAAAAATTCGATAATCGTAAAATTATTATTTTGAAAATAATAATATTCATAAAAGATGTATTCGTAAATACGAACCTGTGGATATATAGAACGTCGAAAACGGAGTTCGTATGTGAAAGTTACAACAGTTAAACCGCTGTGAACGGATAAATGTACACAGGGTTTGGACCTAAAATACAAAATGTGGTGCCTTAAACATCAAATATGAAATAACAAATCATATATTATGAAGCGTAATACTATCTAGTATTTTATTTCAAAGCCAAATACAATTTTTGGTAAAATGCCGAAAATCACGTAATCGGAAGAATACTGCGCTTATACGCGTATTTCATCGTTTAACAAGCTACGAATCAATCTAAATAAATGTTTAACAATGTTTTTATACATAATATTTATTTAGAACTTTGTTTCGTCAAAAACGCATAAAATTTCACTAAAACGTCTTACGATTTTATAAAAATCACATATTTATATAAGTAGATTGCCATTTTTATAAAATTAATCCACCCTACCCCACCCCCTACCCCCCATCAACTGAAATCTCCCCATCACACCATGATCTTGGAGAGTACTATTCCAAATCCTAGCTTGAAGGTCTAGAAATGATTTCCTTATTAAACTATAATAAAACTAAATCTAGGAAAATCATATAAATAAGACATAAATCTTCATAATTGACTAACACTCTCTCCACACTCCCATCTCTTTCTCTCTAAATCTGATTCACCATCATCTCTCCACCCTCCACCACCACAAACCACCCATCTCCACCACCATCTTCTACTATTTCAAGTGTAAATCATCTCCTTTTTGGTAAGTTACTTCCTTTAGTGATTTTAAACACTATTATACAACTTTTATTCCTTTTACACACACTAACATCTACGTAAAACCTTTGGGTAATAGCTTTGTCCAAGGGTACTTCGAGCTTCAAAGCTTAGATCTTCGTTTCTACCGTAAATCCCGCAAGAACAACCTTGTTTTAAGTAAAGCACGCATCAAGGGTGAGTTCATACCCCTCATTTTCATCTTTTCTAAACTTTTAGGGGGAGAATACAAGTTTACATGTTAAAAATGATGATTTACACAAGTTTATATGTGTTTATATACTATAAATAATGATTTACACAAGTTTATATAACTAGTAGTTGTGTAAAAACGTTTTTGACATGAAATATGGTTAGATCTATGTATTACGAACATTATGATGTATTATGTTTGTGTAAAAGTTACAAAAGTATAAATAAGTTGTGTAAAACAAATACTAGATCTTTAATATAAACGTCATAAAAACGAAAACTAGTAAAAACTACGTTTTTGTAACCGGAAACACTATTCTCTAACAAAAATGGTTATAACCAAGTTATTACACCATTTTTGTGGGAAATATCTTAAAAGATGTTATTTATAATCATCTAAATAAGTTATTTCGTTATTGTTCGTAAAAATATGATTATTACAACGGTATACTAAAAATAGACTATTATAGGAATAGTATGTTTTTGTGACCGGAAATACGACTTTTCTAGTGATTTATATTAAAAAAAGCTCGTCAATTTGACGTGATAACGACTATTTAGACTTATAACGTCATAATAAACTTGGGAAATGATATTTTTACAAGGAAGTTTGTATTTTAAACAAAAATGACTGTATTTAAAATAATGTGTATGAAAAATGACCATTTGGAAAGATTACCATCATTTTGACAAAATGACAAGATTTAAAATGTTGCCATCACTTATGTAAGATGACTAAAACAAATTTCTTGTCATGACATGTTGATAAACTTTAAATCTATCTTATTAGTATATTTAGTGTCTTAGATGTAAGAAATTATACTTTTCAACTCATTGACATCTTTTAGGCTTAAATACGTTAACAAAACGAAAACATTTATATAAATTATAATGGGTATAATTTATGGAATGAACGACAAAGATACGACAGAAATACTAAAGATAATTATATAAATATATAATTGTTACATACTATAATTATCATGGACAATTTGATAATTACAAACGTAAAGGAGTTTTCAGTATATTTACATACTATAATTATCATGGACATTTTGATAATTACGAATACAAAGGAGTTTTCACTACATTTATAAGCAAAGTTTTACACAATAATTATCATGAGTATATTTTGATAATTACAAATACAAAAAGGTTTTCATTTCAGTACGAACTAGGATAAAACATCACGTTGGGTGGTTATGTGAGACATTTTTTCACAGTACTGAAAGATGTACGCACTAAGTCCTGGATTATAACCTTAATCATTCATGAGCGAGATAGCTGTGTATAGATCTATACGGGACTGACAATCCCGTACCTAAGCTGCTAGCTACAGCTAGACCGGCAGGTCTGGGGTGACAAATGTCTTCACATTACGACGCCTGAAGAACTTCGTGGCAGGCCTACATACTAGTCACAGCAAGGTTATAATAACTCACATGAACGGCAACGAATATCCTTAGTTTGGGGAAAAACGTCTTCAAATAGTTTTATATAAATATAAAACTACATGTTGCTCTACACAAAATATAAGTATGGTTTTTACTTATACATACGGGTTTTAGGATTAAAACCACATTTTATCAAGATACAAATATAAGTACGGTTTTACTTATACATACGAGTTTTATGGTATTAAAACTACATTCTAACAAGTTACAAATATAAGTACGGTTTTACTTATACATACGAGTTTTATGGTATTAAAACTACATTCTAACAAGTTACAAATATAAGTATGGTTTTACTTATACATACAAGTTTTATGGAAATTAAAACTACATTTTATCAAGATATAAATAAAGGTACGATTTTACCTACGTAAAAGTTTCACGGAATTAGATCTACAATTAATCTACGAATAAACATGTGTTTACATGGTTTCGTACAAGAATAAGACTATGTAATACTATTTTCAAGTATAGAAACACGTATACATTTTCGGTCTTTGGGTTTTAAGACTACGACTCACTTATATGAAAATATTGGATTTTCTGGTTTCAAACACTATCTCTTTACAAGGAAAAAGGGACTATGGATTTTCTCAATACAAAAATCTTATGAACTCACCAACGTAATGTTGACACTCTTTCAAATTACTTGTATTCTCAGGTAACAATTAGTCAGGTCCGACTAACCTTTTGGAATGGGACGCGAAGACGTCTCTTTTACTTATTTCATTATCATACTGTAATTGGGTTGAAACAATACCGTTTGAACAATGTAACTTTCCAATTATAATGTATGATGGTTGTTATCTACTTATGTTTCAATGTATGCAATGGTTGTGATGCTATGTCCCGTTCCGCCCTCAGACGATTCCACCATCGTGGTTTTGGGGGTGTGACATCTTTCTTATAACCTTGAACAAAGAAACCTCCATACAGAGGTAAGAGAGAACGGAGAAGATCGTGGATAGTGGGGATGGTTGTGAAGAGATTGTGCCATCAAAAATTGTAATCTTCTGGGAACCGCCTCCAAAAATAGTGAATTAAGGCTTACTCCCGCCACAAAGGCACTTACAAGTATGCTCACATATTGTACTCATTGTACAGATATATTAATCCTATCTTTCAGTACCTTCATCTAGCTCACCCCTTTTAAATAAGCGTATATAATCACAATGCACATCTAGAAATCACAACACAATTTTCTATAATATGTTAAGGGGTGGAATAAAGTTATTCAAGTAGCAATAGTTGAGCCACTCAGGCTCAATAACTTAGTTACTAAGGCTACTATTCAGCCACCAATGCTACAACTTAGCCACCAATGCTACAACTTAGCCACCAAGGTTACAACTTAGCCACCAATGCTACTAGCCTATTACTCAGCCACTAAGGCTTACCACTCAGCCACCAAAGCTACAACTCGGCCACTAAGGCAAAAAAACATACATTGCACAATACTAGTTCAATTAGAATGGGGAAAAGAAGGTTATTCACATTTATACCATAGTCAGCTCAACTCACACAATATTATGAGTAATAGTGTCTAATAGGGATGAGAATCGGTCCGGACTCGGACCGAGAACCGAAGAACCGAGAACCGATTTTATAGAAAAAAGAAGAACCGGGAACCGAACCGAATACCCCGGTTCCGGTTCCTACCGGTTCGGTTCCGGTTCGGTTATACAACTTGTGTGCTATTAAGAAATGTGTTCGGTTCCGGACCCGGCCCGAACCGGACCGAGAACCGAAGAACCGAGAACTGATTTTTTAGGAAATGGAGAACCGAGAACCAAACCGAATACACGGTTCCGGTTCCTATTCGGTTCTGGTTCCGGTTCGGTTCCCGGTCCGATCCGGTTCTCTGGGTCAAAAGCTCATCCCTAGTGTCTAATACCCTCTGTACTAAACCTGTACCCATGGTTTTCCCCAGTTCACTTTCTACACTTTGTCCCTCATTTATCTCATAACTTTACATGATTCTTAATTATTAAAATTTATCTGGACTTTATCCGTAGCCATCTTACAATGCTTAACAACTAAGACACTCATAACATAACACATATTTTTCTTTCTATTCTTACACACCTACATTCTTATCAACCCAATACTTTTGTCTATCAATTACTAAAGAAAGGATAATATTTTAGTAACCATAACAATACAAATAACAATCCACACATATAAGTATACAGGGAATAATCATAGCAATAAAAGTATAAACATTTTTCTTTTTGACAGTACCCAGTTCACTCAGCCACACAGGCTCCCAACCACTTAGGCTCAACCTAGTCACTAAGACCATACCAGCCACTAAGGCAATCAATCCAACCACTTAAGCACCTCACCAGCCATAAAGGTAATCACTCCAACCACCTAGGTAATCATTCCAGCCACTTAGGCACCTCGCCAGCAATTAAGGCAATCATTGCAGCCACTTAGGCATATGCATTAATACAAGGAACATTTCTAATCATGTTATATTGAGGGAGGGAAAACAGGTTACTCACATGATAAGAGGGACTCGCCTCAATTATAAGAAGGCGTTATCGAATACTATCCGTGTCTACGGCCTCCCAACGCGACCTACGATATGTTACACACATGTATAAACATATACACTCACATTCACTTTATCGCAATAGTCTTGGCTACATTATGGGTCTTAGACTCAGCTCATAACTTTAACCTATTCAAAACAGCATTCCGACAACACAGATGTAAGAACCCGCGAAAAAAGTCAAAAAGGGTAAAACGGTCATTTGTCACGTTGTACGACTATTATGTGTAATAATATGTATTAATATAATGAGAAATAAAAGTTCATGAGAAATTTGATGTTTTGCCGCATGAATAGTGAAATTTGACCAAAAAGGGCAAATTGGTCATTTGACATGAAAATGACAAAAAATGTTAAGAAAATGTTAAGTTGGAAGTAATGAAGCATAAATGGAAAAGTTAAGACCTTTGGACCATTTTTGAAGAGAAATTGGTAACCAAAGGACTTAAATGTAAAGTTTTTATATAAATAGATATATATATTATCTATTAGTTATTATGCCTATCATTTGAGGGATTAAGAAAAACTTCTCCAGAGAGTTCCAGAGAGCACGAGAGGCAGCGAGAAAGAGCAAAGAAGAAGAGACATTAGCCAAGAAATCAAAGGAAATCAAGGAGGGAATTGGAATTAGTGATTCCAAGGTAAGATCTCATCTTCTTTAACCTAGTTTTTGGGTGTGTTCTTCATTTGGGTTTTTGGATGGAATTGAAACTGAAATTGCAGTTATAAATCATGTGGGTTAAGTAGCTAATGCTTCCAATAAGCTATTAGTTAAGAACTTAACTTAAAAACATGAAAGTAGAATGCTATTCTTGAGAATTTTCAAGTTTAGCCAAGAACTTTAATTTCTGCATTTGAGTTATTGAAGTGTTTTTAATGGCTTAAAATGTGTTATTAGTCAAGGGTTTTAGTCCTAGAACAAACCCCATACGAATAAGAACTAAAATAAGTGCTTAATGGGTGAAAACTGCGTGCTACAGTGCACAAATCGCGACTGATCAGGTCACTGCCCAGGCGTCAGGCGCAGTGCGCCCAGGACCAGGGCGGGGTACGCCCAGGCGCAGTGCGCCCCTAGCCAGGCGCAGTGCGCCTTCAGTCAGGGGCCAGGCAGGGACCAAAAATGTTAAAATTTTCAATTATTCCAAACGCTAGAAACCATAGCTAGACATGTCCGATTGACCTGAAATTTTAGACATAACCCTAACATGGTATAAGAACACGTCGGGAATGGTCAAATCTGTAATTCGACCTTGCGGAAAAATCACTGTAGCGGCAGTGGCGAAAAGTACTATTCACTTCAAAACTTAATTTTTGGAATTTGAGCTAGACTTGTCCAATGAACTCCAAATTTGAAACACAAGTCTAATATGGGATAAGATTTCATGGAAAAGAGTCGGAACTGAAATACGACCCCTCGGGGGTACTGTAGCGATATACACGTATTTCGGAGAAAAACCGTAAAATGAGTTTATAAATGGTTATACATTTATTATAACCTAGAGCTATGTTATATGAGACCTTAGCATTATAGAGTTAATTATATTGAGTATTTATATATACAATTTGTATAGGTGGTGCTTCAAACGTTGTTGAGCACGGGAAGGGAAAAGCTGTACGAGAAGCGTAGTAAACCGTAGTAAAAATCAAGGTGAGTTTTATGAGGATTTTTATAGTACATAGCAAAATATTATTTTCAGAAAGGTATGATTTCCAAATGTTTATAAATACTAAAGTTTGGAAAATAGTTTTTAATGAAGCTCTATACAAGAGCTTAGTGTTAGAAGCAGATTTTTTTAAAGTATTGTTTACAAAGCATTTTGAAAGAAGTTCCTTATAGGAACTAAGATGTCAAAAGCAGTTTTGAAAGTATTTTTAGCAAAGAGTTATAAAAATGTTTGAGTAAGAGTTGTTTACAAATTGTGTCCCATTTTGACCAATTTGAGATGAAATGAAGTAAGAACTAAAGAAGTATGAGCCAGTTGTCCGGACTAGGATCACCCACATAATCGGGGGGATCAGAAGACACTACTGGGATGGTACCTCCCGTCGCGAAGTAGTTGTCTAGCTTAAGTATACCCTTGTGCTTGAATTTGTTCCAAGTCACAAAGGGGAGACAGAATGAGCAAACCGAGTGGGCAGATCTGTTCTGTTCCGCGAGGGGAGCTAGTTGAATGAATTAATTAACTTAATTCATAAGTTTCAGTTGGTCACGAGAAAATGAGAAAGAAAGTAGTTTTATAAAAGAAAGTCTTTTTAGAGTTTGAAAGTAAAGAAGAAAAAGTTATTTTGAGATTTATGAAATGAATCAGTTTTTAGCAATGTACTTTTGATATTTCAAGTTTTGAATAGAAAAGTTTTGGGTCTAAACCCATATTACTCACGAGGCTTTATGTCTCACGTATACTATGTTTTTGAAATGCTATGTACTTAGGTGAAGGGAGCTAGAGTTGCAGTTGGGATCGTTATTGTACACTGTAAGTTTAAATTATGGTTATCTGTATTGAGTCTGTAATACCCCTCAAGTTTTAAGTTTGTAAAATAAAATAAAAATTTAAGTGGCTATTTTATAGTCACGAGTTGTATATTATGTTTGAAAACTGTATTTGTATTTTAAATATGGTTTGAGAAAAGAGGTGTTACAACAGACCTTTGAACACACCGCGTCATACTAGACCGAATGTCGCACCCGATGAACATTCAATCCACACGCCATGTAATTCACCCTACACGTCGCGTCTAATTAATCATTCAACATATGCACCGCATGTTTCGTCCTACGCGTCACGTCTCAAGTCCCATCTCATACCTTCTTCAACCCCCTTTTAAGCTATTTCCACATATACCAATTGACAAATAAATGTATTAAAGTCTGGGACTCTAAAACTCAACTACTAATCATTTAAACACCTCTTAAACTCAATCAAGAGTTCAATTTATCATAATAAGAATTTACCTCCAACCCATGGAGGAAAATATTAATTCTTTGCAAGCCTTGTCAATTTCCTGGAATTCTCTTCGGTCTCTAGCTCGAAATCCTTTCAAATCACCCTTTTTCAACACCGAGTGTCAAAGAAAATGTAGGACTCCCGATCTCCCACCAAGACCGACTTCAGATAATCATGTTTTCGACCTTGATATAGTGAAGAAAAGCTCGAGTTTATTGACGACAAAAAAAACAAAAGTTGAATTTGATAAAATAATTTTTGTAAAGAATGATCAAATAAAAACAAAATCTATTATATCAAGAAGCTCGAATCTGAATCTTTCAACCGTGATAAAAAAGGGTGCTCCTATCTACACGAATTAATCGTGTAGATGTGAGTGATGTGATTTTACCACAACCTTTTATCCAATTCAATTCCATATGATGTTATATTTTTTAATACATTTTATATTCATCAATTAATTATTACAAAACTACCTTTATCTTTTGACATTTTAAAAATATGCAAGCTATTATATTTTTCTTCATGTATGGTTAAAGCATTATATAGTTTACAAATTGATTCTTCAAAAATATTCCAAAGTCTCGTTAATTACTATATATGTCATTTACGTTAGAAAGTTATATATATATATATATATATATATATATATATATATATATATATATATATATATATATATATATATATATATATATATATATATATATATATATATATATATATGGGTGAGAGTGGTCCTGGGACCGATCCAACCAGGACCGAACCCGAGCCGGATCGAGACCGAGGGAAGACATTCAATGGAACCGAGGACCGACCAAACTATGGGACTTGGTCTTGGGTTCGGATACGAGTTTGCTCGGGTTTGGTCCGGTTTTACCCGAGCAGGACCAAGCGTAAAAATTTCAAAGGCCTACATTATAATATTAATGTCTTTTAACCTTTCGGTCGGTTCCGTACCCGAGAACCCGACAATACCGAAGGACCAAGACTGAATTAAGCCACATATACGGACCGAGTACCGACCAAGTATCATGTCTTTTCTACGGTCTACACTTTATTCATTTAGCTAATACAAGACAAAATATGAAATTTTTCTAAAGTAAATTGTAACGATCCTACGATCTTACGATCCGATCCTACCCCGATCATACCAAAAAATGATCCAAGTAGGATCAGGATCGATTTACGTAAGTGAGATCGTAGGATCGTACGATACTACGATCAAGTTCGCGATTTTAACAACCTTGAAAAAGACTAAGGTTTTTGGACATATTGTCATTAATTTAAAGTATATATAAAGAGGTTAATAATATCTAGATATCCTTTTTTTGGAACCGACGGATAAAAATTTGGAGTACTCGGGAATGTTAGAGCGGATCCGGTATACGGGCAGGCCGCAATCACTAAAGTATATATATGTTTATGATTTTTAGTTAATACACAAATAAATAAATAAAGATATAAAATAAGAAATTAAAAATATAATGCTGATTTTAAATATCGAATAAAATAGAGGGACTTATATAAAAATTAATAATATATCAATAAAAAATTGGGAAGTAATGGTAATTATACTATTACTTAAAACCCTTTTTTTAGGCAACGTAACATGCTCAATTCCTTTTACATTTGGTGTAACGCGGATCTTTTCCGGATCCGGGTCGTGATATAGATCCGGATGAGTCCACCGCTTAATTCGATGTTTCTCGATTTCATTAGACTGTGTTGAATTCCTGTCATTCGTAATCCCTCTCAATCTCATGACCGTTCTCAATGTTCATCTCTGTCTGCTCTGTGTTGTCTCCTCACTTTGTTGCATCGTCCAAGAATCGAAGGCAAGAACTGTATATATTGCCCAGTATTGTTGAAGGTTGGAACAAATGGAACGTTTACCTCTTGCGATTAGGTCGTCTGACCGGAGAGAACACAACGACTCCCGAGTTGCGATTGAACTGACCGACAATCTGCAACGATCGGTGACGATTTAAGGTATCCGACAGCTAGGATTTAGACTTCCGATTGCCTTCTTTTCGCCTGATTCACCAAGGAATATTTTGGTCTTCTAACTGGGAAGACTGATCTTCTTTCAAACGGATTCTCCTTATGACGATAGGTATAGATTTCAACTTTACTTTAGCACGATCGGTACCTAAATGATATACAATTTCGTTCTCATGATAAAATCATCGTTTCATCCGTTTTGATTCATGTGAATTTTGTTAGTTTTCTGGATTTCTCTCGTGGGTTTTGCTTCAATTTACTCGCCGGGTAAGTAGCTGCCGAAAACGGATAAGAAAAATATAAATTTTAGGTATATCGTTGTAATTATTAGATTTATTTGATTGTTGTTGATGTTTGCTTTGTTTGGTTAACTAATCCATTGTTTGTTGGAGCTGTTGTGGATTATTTTTCTTAAATTAGATAGTTACTGTGATGTTAGAAAGTGAACACTAAACCCTTTATCGATAAAACCATCATCTCATTTAGGTCATCTTAATTTCTTTGTTTCTGGTGGTAATTTGGTCTTCAATATGTGACTTTAGTTACTTTTCTTGATATCTTTTGGGTTTTGCTTCGATTTCACTTCTGGGTATTTCGTTATTGACAACGCACAAACGCAAATCCTAAAATTAATCACCTTTTAAGTTTATTTTCTGATTATTAAACACTGCGTGTTTTCATCTTCACAAACCTCCATTCCCCAGTAAACCCAGTGCAAATCAATTCGATCCCGATGATGAAATTGACAAAATGTCAACCCTAACACCATCAAAAAAATCTTCCGATCATTCTTCATCATCCCCAAAATCAAAAACCAGTCTTTTGATGATAATGAGGTTGAAGGTACCTCAATTTCATCCGGGTATGCATCGAGAAACAAATACGAGAACGATTTCATTGATTGTGGTGTTGTGGAGAACCAGAGCGTGCAAGAATTGGAACATTATGCTGCGTATAAAGCTGAAGAAACAACAAAATCTGTGAATCATGCGTTAAAAGTTGCTGAAGATATTAGAGAAAGTGCAACTAACACAATACTCAATTTGCATCGACAAGCTGAGCAGATTAACAGAACCCACATGGCTGCAGCTAATATCGAGCAAGATTTCAGTAGGGTATGTTCTTTTTTTGAAAAACAAATGTTAAAATGGTCGAATGTTCATAAATTAATTTTCTTTTTCAGAAAGTATTGATTCTGTTTTTCTTTTTTATTAGGGATATAAGCTTTTGGGAAGCCTTGGGGGTATTTTTTTTCAAGGATGTGGAAGCCAAAAAAGGGTCAGACAATAAGAGGACCCACTAACATCAGAGGTAATCAACCAAAAAAGATAAAAGAAAATATTTAATTTGATATTGTTTTTAGAATTATTTGGTAATTTTACAGAGATGATCCTGATAGAAGAAAAGGTAACCATTTGGAGCAAAGAGAGAAGTTATGAGTTACAACGACTCCAAATAACGGACCTTTACACATATAAAATGATGTTATTTTGTTATATGTTTTAGTTAATTCAATACTTTGCTGAACGAAAAATATCGGAAGAAATTTTGCAGAAAAATGTTGTTATGCAATTGATATATAATAAGATATGTTTATATACTTATTGACATATTACTATTTATTTCAGACGTTTAAACAAAGTTGATTAACTTTTTCATTTTATTACTGATATTGGCCTTCTCCAAGTCCTGCAAGAAATAGCAAAGTACTTTCGTTGCTTTGCTTATTAAAGCAACCAACTTTCATTTATTCTTATTACAATTTATAGCATTTATTTTTTTTTAAATCTACCAAAAGTATAGTAATTTCTTCCAAATACAAAAGGTTTTTCACTGATTTTTCAAAGTACAATGTCTTAAAAAGGAAAACTTGAAAGTACAATGCTATAATTGGTAGGGTTTTCAAAGAGCAACGCCTCAATAAAATTTTTTTTATTTGGTAGGTTTTCCAAAGTACAATGTCTTGATATAAAAAGGAAAAACTGAAAGTACAATGCTATAATTGGTAGTGTTTTCAAAGTACAATGCCTCAATAAGAAATTTTTTAAATTGGTAGGTTTTCCAGAGTACAATGTCTTGATAAGAAATTTTTTAAAAGTAGAATGATGTATACTGTAAAGGAAGTAAAGTACGTTGCTGTTTCTAACATTTATCCCTTTTCTATACATCCAATAAGTTCAGGAGGTATTTTTCTTTAAACGTTGAGCTTAATGCAAGTTATAGCAACATACTTTCACTTTTTTGTTTATTATAGCATTCTACTTTTATTTCTTGTTGTTACAGCATTGTAGTTTATTTTTTTTCTTATTAAGGCATTGCACTTTTAAATCTACGTGATTAAATCAAGTACAATGCACTGCTGTCAGTGGAGTGAACCTCAGAGTATGCTTTTTTATTATAAAAAAGATGATGGATCACATCATGTTTTATCATAAAGAAATAGCAATGTACTTCATTTATTTGTTTATTACAAATCCTCCTTTCAGTTCTTTCTTGTATTTGATTTATTTTTCTTATTCCGACATTGTACTTTGACAAATGTACTAATCAAAATTCATAACAATATAATTCCATTTTTTTTGTTATTAGTGCATTGTATTTTGAATTTTTTACCAAGTTATAGCAATGCAATTTGCTTTATATGGGGTAGGTTTTTCAAAGTACATATGAAATGAAAGTAGGAAAATATCATTATACAAATCTATGAAAATACATTGCTATTTCTTTCATTTAATCTTAATGAAAAACAATAAATAAGGAAGAGGAAGAACAACTATTTTCTGGCTCAAAAGAAGAAAGTCAAGTTTGAGAAGCTTCCAGAAAGGTAGTTCAAAAAGAAGAAGCAAGGTTGATGTTGCAAAAGAATTCCCCTCCAAAAGAAATTAGCAGAAATCAGTTAAGACTTTTATTTTATTTTTATATAATGCAGTTTATGACTTTTTGTAATACTTTTTTAAACGTTTTTACAGTGGCAAAATGTGGTGTAAAGAACAGAAGCAGTGATGTGGAGAGGTGTTTCTCACTGGTAAGCTTCTGTTTAGGCGTTGTACTTTTAAAAATATTCCTACTACAGCATTGTACTTTCATGTTTTCTTTCATTAGGACATTGTAGTTTAAAATTTCTACCTGAATTTTAGCTGTGAAAATTGCTTTGTATTTGGATGCAATTACTATAATTGGTATATTTTTAAAGCTACAATGATGTAATAGGAAATAAATAAATAAATGAAAGTACATTGCTATATCTTGCATTTAACCTTTATGAAATATGCAAATTGGTATCCAGTGTGTAAAGAAAAGAATGCGTGGATTGATTAGCAACTTCATCAGACTTTCAAAACAGGTTAGTATTTTGTGTCTGGTATCTTATTTGTGAGATGACCCAAGTACCCTTATCATGTTGAAATATATAGTTTACAATAAACAACCAAAATACCAAACAAAATGTATCTAGATATAAATAAAATTATTAAATATGGTAAAATTCCGTTCCATGTCCTGCCAACTAAAAAAACGTGTGACACTCTAATTTTCTAATTGAACTTTGAAATAAATCAACTTAGTTTTTTTAACTTCTGTTATATTTTTCTCAATTTTTTTAGCATTTTACACTCGGAACGTGCTACAGCACTCCCAAACCAGTGCGAAGCACGGGCTCCAGCTAGTTAAATGATTGAATCCCGTAAAAGTGTTCATTCCAATCCCATCAATGTCAAATCTTCGTGTATATAGAAAATTACTTCGTGCATTTAGAATTACCCGATAAAAAAATGTGTTTTAAACCAAAAAATAATATAAAACTATTTGTTCCTAATTAGTTTAATATAATAGAATTTACGATTTGTTTTAAAAACGTTATAAAATAACGTTAGTTTTTACTAATATATCAAAATTATTTTTTATTTTATATTACTCATTTATTTTATCGACTAGTTTTTATAAAATATTATTATTTTATTAATCATAAAATAGTTTATTAAAGCAAAAACTAATTTTCCGGTTACTCTCAAAGACACAATTCAACTCCACATGAATATCTACTTTAGCTATTTGAATAAAGTATGAGGTTTGAACTAATAATAACAAATATAGTATATCTAGTGAATTCTCATGCGTCGCACAGAAATAAATTTATAAAGTTAAAAATAATCATTGTTTTTTGTAAAAAAATTTATATCGCTAAAATAATAATACTTGTTTTTTTGTTAAAAGTAAATATATATCATTGCCATTAACTACAGAATAACAATTTTATATAAAAGATAAAAAAGCTGACGTGTCGCTAATGAATTATATTATATCAGGACATTGGTTTTGAAAAGAACGAGAAAATAAACAATTCTTTATGTTAATTTGAAT
This sequence comes from Cichorium intybus, assembly GCA_023525715.1. Classification (NCBI taxonomy): domain Eukaryota; kingdom Viridiplantae; phylum Streptophyta; class Magnoliopsida; order Asterales; family Asteraceae; genus Cichorium; species Cichorium intybus. Next base: position 45,682,148 of record CM042013.1, read on the forward strand.
TATAATAAACAAACAATAACTAAATTTCATTAGATAAAGGTGAAAATAAGAAAGCAGACTCAAAGTTTAGTTAGAATCCGCCTTGTGGAAATTTTCTTTTTGACTTATTGATATAAAAAGTTTGTTAATTATAACGAATTATTATTTTTATATTATAACTTTTCAACTTCCTGCAAAAGACTTTAAACAACTACAACTGAAAATACATGCGTAAAAAAGTTGATTAAGTTATGTTAAATTATTCTTTTACTCTTAAACCTTCTGCTAAGATCAATAAATAACTACAACATTTAATAGTGTTAGCAAATTATAGTGAAATGTTATTTTAATATCAAAGCTTTTATATATATATATATATATATATATATATATATATATATATATATATATATATATATATATATATATATATATATATATATATATATATATATATATATGGTATTTGAAGTGTTATGTTTTGAAAAAAAATTTTATATATGCATGTATATGTAAATTTTTATATGCATATGCATATAAATATAAAAAAAATTGCATCCGTTATTTGCACCAAATAAAAAATTTGGGTGAATTTTTTTTTGAAAAATATTGTATAGAAAAAAATTCATAGGTTTTCTCTATAACTCGACCATATATATATATATATATATATATATATATATATATATATATATATATATATATATATATATATATATATATATATATATATATATATATATATATATATATATATATATATATATATATATATATATATATATATATATATATATATATATATATATAGAGAGAGAGAGAGAGAGAGAGAGAGAGAAAGAGAGATGGGTTCAATGCAGAACCAAAATTAAATCACCTAACTACAGAACCATCTTTAAAACCCTTAGATCATTATATCAACGTCTTAGATTAAAAAGGATGCACCATAAAATTATACACCTTGTGTAGGGGATTATTACTAGGTAAGGGTATATTGGGTTTTTAACCCATCTTTTTGAAATCAAATGTAGCGTTCATTCCCAATCTATCACCATCTTCACCCGTGTTCATCGGATCTCAGACCTTGTCAATGCTTCGTCTCCACCATCGCCACAATATAACACTAAACAATTTCACGATATCATCTCTCTCACTCGCTTGACGTTCTGGTAGAAGAATCATGCACAGTGTGTGCTGGTCGTCTGGTGCTTCTTCCCTCACAATCGATTGCTCAATGTTTCCCGTCGTCATCATCCGCCTCCGATTGTATGGCACTAAACTGGTGCGATTAAAGGTAAATCGATTTCTTCCTAATTTTTGTAAACCCAGGTTTGAATTTATTGTAGTTGGATTTGTAGTTAAATCCCGACTTCACCTATCTCGATTGCAGGTCACGCCAATTGCAGGTCACGTCGACTTGGATGATTAGTTTCTTCCGATTATAGGTTCTGATTCCATATTTTGATTCCTTATTCCAATTGCAGGTTTGAATTGGTCCGATTGATTCCATCTTCTAATTATTGATTAGCTTCCTCCCATTCATGCGCACCAAGTGTTTGAAAAAATTCTCAAGAGAAAATGAAATCATTAGGATTATATGTATGATATGTATGTGTCGATGAAATGTGTATGTTTATACATTGGTCTGAGAAAAATGCAACATCTATGGCCTTGAATGTACCACTATCGGTCTTTTTGAGGTATAATGCAAACTGTTTGATCTCAAGTTTGTTGGCTTAAATACAATCCGTATCAGCCTTCTATGGCCTTGAATGGGAAGTGGGGCTAAGTTCATTGTTAACATTGAGTTTCTGCACACAGTTCATTGTTATTAAGCCCTTTTTCTCTTGCATTCTTGGTATGTTCATCAATGAACATATGTTCATCAATGAACATATGTTCATCAATGAACTATAACCTCCCACCAGGTCTTCGTCCATGGCCGCTCATCGGCAACCTTAATCTCATTGGCCCTCTCCCCCACCAGTCTCTTCACAATTTGTCCCAAACCTATGGCAAACTAATGTACCTCAAGTTTGGATCATTCCCAGTTGTAATAGCGTCGTCCCCAGAGATGGCTAGGCTCTTCTTGAAAACCCATGACCATATTTTTGCTTCCCGACCGTTGACTACCGCCGGGAAGTATACCAGCTATAACTTCCAAGACATTTTATTCTCCCCATCAACGGACCACTGGAAGCAAGGTAGAAAAATCTACCTAAACGAGGTTTTTAGTACCAAAAGACTTGATTCTTCTGAATACATTCGTGTTCAAGAAACACATGATTTCGTATCCAATTTATATGCATCGTCAGGAGATCCCATCATGCTAAAAGAACATGTCTTGCGCATGATTCTATGTCTGATTAGCAGGACTGTATTGGGTCGTAATTACTTCAGCGAATCAAAAGACGAAAAAGTGACCTTGACATTTGAAGAAACTCAAGAGATTTTGGAGGAGTTCTCGGTGCTGAACGCAGCTTTGAATCTTGGGGATTGGATACCTTGGATCGGGTTTATGGATTTGCAAGGGTATGTGAAGAGGATGAAGGTTTTGTGAAAGAGATTTGATAGGTTTTATGAACATGTATTTGATGAGCATAGGGATAGGATGAAAGATGAAACGGAGGGTTTTGTAGCAAGAGATGTAGTGGATGTGTTGCTGAAGTTAGTAGAAGATCCTAATCTTGAAGTTAAGCTCAATTCTGATGCTGTCAAGGGTCTTACGCAGGTATGTATTGAACAACTTGCAAAAAATCCATCTATTAGTTTTGGACTACTATTTGAAAGTTGTACGAGTATTTTAACAACAATAAATTAGATGAATTTCATGTATTTAAATCATTGTTATTAGTTATTTCATTTCAGTTTACATATTATTAGATTTTGATACTTGGTTTTGGTTAAAGAAAATGTTAAGGTAACAAGAAAGCTTTTATGTAAAAACCATTTTTGTTACAGGATTTGATCGTCGGTGCTGCTGATTCAACTATAACAACCATAGAATGGGCAATGAGCGAGCTTATTAAACAACCTCATCTAATAAAGAAGGCCACGGAAGAGCTCGATAGGGTGATTGGTAAAGAGAGATGGGGAGAATAAAATGCAACATCTATGGCCTTGAATGTACCACTATCGGTCTTTTTGAGGTATAATACAAACTGTTTGATCTCAATTTTGTTGGCTTAAATACAATCCGTATCAGCCTTCTATGGCCTTGAATGGGAAGTGGGGCTAAGTTCATTGCTAACATTGAGTTTCTGCACACAGTTCATTGTTATTAAGCCCTTTTTCTCTTGCATTCTTGGTATGTTCATCAATGAACATATGTTCATCAATGAACATATGTTCATCAATGAACTATAACCATCAATCAGCAGATTACGAGGCAGTGGTTAGCTATCTCATTCTCATTATTTAATTTGCAGGTTGTAGAAGATGCAAATGCTTTGATATTGCGATGATAATCAGAGGAACACCGGTTGCAGGGGGATATTTATGTTCATCGATGAACATATGTTCATCAATGAACATATGTTCATCAATGAACATATTTTGATTTGATACCTTGATACTGAATCGTGATATGTTCTTATTCATTTAACTTTGCACATGTAATTGTTTAAGACTTTGATCAATGTAATGGTTGATGTAACACCCCAATTTCACACAAATTTTTTTTAACCAAGACTTCATAATACAAAATATTTAGTTATACATACGGGGCATTACTATTCCGTATCATTACCACAATTTAAACATTACATACTTTACACAACGAAAGCTACCGTCCCACACTCGACTCTTCTAATTCCTTGTTTGATCACCTGAGTACATAGCATTTTAAAAAAAAGCATACGTAAGACATAATGTCTCGTGAGCAATATGGGTTTAGACCCAAAATAGTTTTCCATATCTCAAACATTCCAAATTTTCATATTATTTAATTTCCTATGAGCGCACCCATAGGTATTCCTTTTCATTTGTGAGCACATTCCTACGAGCGCACCCGTAGGCTTTATACGAGACGCACCCATATAACTCATCCCTCAACAGCATGAAACGAATTCATCCGTCAAGGTACCAATTAGACAACTACTTCGCGACGGGAGGTACCATCCCAGTAGTGTCTTTTGACCACCCCTACCGCAGCAGGCCGTGATCTTTATCCGGATACTTCTCAACTCATCAACAGGGCTCAATCACTTTATTAATTCTCTGTATTTCTCAATTATCATTTCTGTACACATTGTACTTACTATTTCATAGTATCATTTCCAGTTTCACAAAACCATTTCCAGTTCCATAGAACCATTTTCATTTCCATTAAACCATTTCAATTTCCATAAAACCATTTTGACTCCCAAAACATCGTGTATAAAATTCATTTCTTTGTATAAAATCCATTTTGCTATGTACTCAAAAATCCACATACTACTCACCTTGGTAGCTAGGTATGTCTAGCTACAATAATCCACTAGCTCTTGACTCTACATGCTTCCAAAATCCTTCAACCTCTATTGATTTATTAAGATGTTAGATCCAATTACACAACTAAACACATTATATGTGTTAAATCATATATGAACTCTTTCTAGCATTATCTAATTCCATTCCAAAGTTTAAGTGTGACTCTTAAAGCATAATAGTCATTTTGGACATTTTTGCCCTTTTGTCCCATTTTGACAATTTAATCCAAAATTCATGTAAACGTTTGTTTAAGTCATTGTTATATAACCCAACAATATACTAATAGTGTTTAGAACATGTATAAAGCTTCATGGAACCTTTTACACCATTTTTCGTTTCGACATTTTTTGTCCGTTTTCCTATTTAGGCATCCTACTTTGCCTAAATGTGTTTTCTTGGGTTTTAACATGAAATTTTAGTAACTTTCTGATCTTAACATGTTTATTACACAATATTAATGCTTAGATGTCAAAACATATTTCGTTTCGCTCTTATATTCTACTTTTAGAAATTTTGCCGCTAAAAATTAATAAAATAAAATTATTTTTAAACATCACACTTTTTACATATTTTGTTTCCAAAACCACCCAACAACACATAAATGTTGATATAAATTCATTCTATGCCCTCATGAGCTCATATTTGCTTAAACGATAACTTTTTAGTTTAACCGTTTCCGATTAAGTCATTTTTTTAGACTTAACCAAAACTCAACTTTTCTTGACACAAACCTTCAATTTCCTTTTAGTATAGTATAATAACATGACAATGAATCATGTTGTTCAAGTCTTGGGGTTATTTCTTAAACTTTCCTTCATTTGACTTAAAACGGCAAATTTAACTAAAATATTGCAATTATAGTCTTTTTACGACTAATTAGTGTTTTATATGATGTTTAACCAAATACCCGTATCCCCAATTCAATGTTATCATCTTGTGGTATAAACAGGTTTCAAAAGTCATATTTACTAGCTTCTTGATTACCAATATAAATTTCCAAATTGTTGTCCCATTTTAGACTTTTACAAGTCAATTTTGTCCCTCTTTTTGCCACTTGATTGCTACCTAGCAAACCAACTCTATAATGTTGATTCTTTAACACTTCTAATTACTCATAATACATCCCTATATGCTAGTAATGGTTTTCTTTCAATTCTTTGAGCATTATATTAACATATACATTCATATTCTCAAGTGGGACAGAATCTGCCGAAACAGGATACCCTGTACGAAAAACGGCATAACTTATTCTAGGAGAATCGAAACGACTCACCGCTTTTTGATTTAGAAACTAGACATCTGTAGGTTTCTTTTCATGTATGCCACACAATTTTTAGACCTGTATATTTGTACAGTTTTACAGTTTAAGTTGACATAAAAGTTCTGTCAGAATACTTTCTTATTTTCATTCTTATTATTAGATAACTTATGAAATTACAATTTCATTTACTTCTTATTATTTTTCATACATATGCTTAAAAGGTCATTATTTAACCTATTAAGCACTTAATTCATTAGTCCTTCCCAAAGGAATCATTCCAATTCATTATCTAACCATTTCTAATGAAACTTCAACCATGGAATCATCAATTCCATTCCATTCGGCAAAATTCCAGTTTTTATTCAAACTTTCATTTTATTAATTGGAATTCTTAGGAAACCACTTCCAATGGTTTATTCATACATAAACATCATTTATGACTCATTACATGACTGAAACCATTATCTTAAACATGATTTTGAATCCATGGAATCATTTGATTCCAAGTTTTTCCCAAAAATCTCCATTTTTAACATTTTTACATAAAAACTGAAATTACTTAAATTTATCAACTAGTAATGATTTATTACTTCTATTATTACATATTAGACTTATCAAGAACCATTAAAACCAACTTGTTCTTACAAACCCGTTAGTTAGGGTTCTTGAGCTCAAATTATCATTTCTTGATTTGTTTTTAACACTTTCAATGGTTAAGCTAAATTTAGATAATGATTAAGACACAAATTAAGGCTAGGAATCATAGGATAATCCTCCTCTAGCCACTGAAATCACGAAGCTACAGTAACCTACCCACGAGAAATGGGTTAAACAACCCTAAAAACAAGTTTACTAACCTTAAAAGGCTTGGAATTCTTCAATTCCAAGTGGGTTTTCTTCCAATTCCTCATAATCTTCATGAAACGATCTCCCTAGCCCTCTCTAGACTCTCGTGGCTGAAATAAGTTTACAGTGAGGAGAGTGTAGATTTTTCTTCCTATTTATACATCATTACTTTGCTCTATTGACAATCTAGCCCCTCTAGTTCCATTTTTCCCAAAATGGCACAATAACTCATTTTATAACATTATAAGTTTTATTTTCTTTCATTCTTACCCCAAAATTATATTTTCTTTGCATAGAAGTCATTTGTATGTCAAATGACCATTTTGCCCTTTTTTACCAATTTCTACTATTACGGCATCGTTCAACCCAAATTTTACATATGTTTATTTTATAGGTTTTACCATTATTTTCAGGTTCTTATAGTTGATATTATTGGAATTGAAGTTTTCTTTGTATTTTGATCAAAGGAAGAGAGAACACAGAACCTTGCTCATGTAATTTACATGTGTTCATAGATGAACATATGTTCATTGATGAACATAGCAATTTAACTTTTTTGACGATCATACCCTTTTACTTAGATTTTGATCTTAAGGTTAATAACATGGTTCTGCAGTTAGGTGATTTAATTTGGTTCTGCATTGAACTTATCCATATATATATATATATATATATATATATATATATATATATATATATATATATATATATATATATATATATATATATATATATATATATATATATATATATATATATATATATATATATATATATATATATATATATATATATATTGCATATTAAGATTTAAAATAATAGACAACCCGGCCTACCCTGTCTAAACAATGACTTCCCTGCTTTAATGTGTTATTCTAGCTATGTATACATTTACAAGAATATACGAAAAAAGAACAAGCCATTTATAGTCGTTTATCATAGTCAATATATTTCACAGATAAAGCAATAATACTTTTTAAATATTAAATAGCAAAGGCATACCATACTTGACGAAAAAAGAAAATCAATTAAAACGTTGCTAAATATCTGTCTAAGGTCAAATGTAAAATTTATTGTTCCTACGCATTGTTTATACAATAAGGTCACATGTTCTTGTTATTCGTAGTTATGTTTGTATCATTTAGACTTTAAGATTATAACATAATAGCATGTTAATTATTATATTTGTATATTGATCATGACACTAACTTTTTTATGGATTAAGTTATTCCATATTTACCATATTATATGTGCTCTGTGCATGCTATATTTTTGCGTAAGTATATCTTGTAATTAGATTTAACATAAAGTTTAATACGGGCAATTTATTTTTAGCTTATATCACACATAATTTAAGGATGGCAATGGGGTTAAACAGGACTGCGGTAGTTTTTCCTGTCCCCGCCTCGGAAATTCCTCAGTTCCCCCGCCACCGCCCCCAAATTACTCAGTCTTTCCACCCTCGTTCCCCGTCCCTGATTGATTTTGGACATAATTTTTTATTGGGCTAGAAAAAACTATTTTTGGGCTAAAAAACTAGATTTCCTTGTGGGATTTGGGGATGAGGTTGCCAACCCCCGCCCCCACCCCCAATTAAAATATGCATTAATCCCGCCCTGCCCCTACCCCACCAACAATTGCTTTAGAAAAATACCTCTCATACGGGATCGGGGTCCCATGGGAGTTGTTGAATTCATATATACATTTAGGGTCTGTTTAACGATATCTGAATCATTTAGGGTCCTGGATAATTTCGAGGCTCTAAATGAATATGTTTTTTAATAAAAACATTTTGTTTGGTTAAGCATCTTGAATATAATGTGTTGAATGATAAAAAAATCGATCATTTTACTATTCTAAACTATTGTATGGTGAATAAAATGTTTCTGTTTTATAAAATATTTGAACAAACTAATTAAAAATGATAAAAATATATAAAACAACATAATAAAATCCAAAGTAAACATAAATCATTTCAAAATCCATAGAAACATAATGAAATCCAAATAAAACATAATAATTTGTAGATAACTTAAATTTGAAGCATTTGAAAATAATTGATTAGCAATTTGGTCACACAAATTACTCCTACATACATTGCCTTCTAAACCCCATTCCATGTCGTGTGTGTTTCGGTTATTACTTTCTCCATATATATATATATATATATATATATATATATATATATATATATATATATATATATATATATATATATATATATATATATATATATATAAAGAGAGAGAGAGAGAGAGAGAAAGAGAAAGAAAGAAAGATAGAGATATATAGATAAAGATATAGAGAAAGGGGGTATGGGGTGGGGGTGGGGGTGGGGTGGTTTTGTTTTCTAATTATGTTATATAAAGGAATAAAAAGAAAAAGAAAAAAGAAACTGAAAAATGTAAGAATGTCATTTTACATGGACCAAGGACTATCGGTCACAAGCGACGAATTTCCATGGAATAACTGGGTCCCATTAAAGTTCAACTCTTTTTTTTGGAGGGAATCCTTAAAAAAATCCCAACCTCCTCCATTCTCGTACATAGGGGTCTTATTAACATATCAATTCTCTACCCTTATTGTGATTTGGAGATTGAATATTGTCTCCATCTTTTCCTAAAATGCCTTCACACACTTCAAGTGTGGGATTTGATCAAATATTGGCTGCACATCCCTTCTTACTCAATTTGCTGGATGAGTCACCCAATTCATTCTGGAAGAAATACTTCAACATCTAAGCTGAAACCAAAATTGATCGATGTCATCCTTTTCACGATAATGTGGTCGGTTTGGAAAGCTTGCAACATGAAACGCTTCCATTAGTCATACAGTATCGCCATGGACCATTTTCGAAGACATTGAAATAGTAAATTTCATGTGGGTAAGACATAGAGCACGAATAGGAAAGATTGATTGGATAATTTGGGTTTCGTCACCATATAGTGCTGTGAACCTTTAGTCGTTTCCTAACACAGCTGAGACGCCTGTTATGCCAACATTCATTTGGATTTCTCTCAATTTCCCACTCTTTATCGTTCTTTTTTCTTCTCTTGTACGACTTCATCTACATGTTTGGCGATGGTCGTACTTGCAATTGTCTTTCATCATCTTCATGACTCGTGATTTGATCCTCATTTCGGGTAGTTTTGGCTAGTGGCTTCCATCATATTAAACATGGAATGGAAGCCATACTGGGAGCTCCCTCTTTTTGAGAGACCCCACTCTTTCCATAGGTTTTAATAGTCTTTTGGCCAGCATCTTTGACGACGACTTGGACAATTACTTCGATGTTCCCCTACTGATCCTTACTCACAGTGGTGAAATGGCATATATTGTGGCACTTCTTTTGGCTTCTCAAACACAATTGGCAATGATTAGGTTTCGCTTAGAGATTGATCTCTATTGATTCAGATCCTTAGAGGAACCACAATACAATAGGAGTGGACCCGTTTCTCACACATTCTAGACTGATTCCCACGTGGCTTTGGACTTCTTGTTGGTGCCTCATTCTTACCGAGCCTTTGTCTGCCGGTGACCTCTTCTCCTCCATGCAGTTTCATGGTTTCTATTCTGGCTCTTCCATGGTGACATATTCAAGACTTATACTACGGAGACGTGATATGCTTACACAGACTTCATATTACATAAACTTCACTTTGTTCTATTAGACTTCTCTCTTTGCTTTTGTGTATGCTTTGTTTCTCATGCTTTGTTTCGTTAAGAGTCTCTAACATTACTATTGTTGTACCACTTATGAACTTTTGCCAGCTTCTTGCCAGCATTTTATTTATGTTATTTATTGTTTGTCATTAAAAAAAAAACTTAAGGGAAGCGGTGATCTTGATGAATAACTATTTTATTAAATATTTCATTCAATTTCGTTAAAATCGCGATCCTGATCGTAAAATCATACAATCATGCATATGCATATGTAAATCGATCGCGATCATACTTGGATCATTTTAGGATAGGACCGGATCGTAAGACCGATAATATTTTTTTTTAGATTTTAAATATTTTATCGTGGACTAATTAAATGAATTGAATATGAACTTTAAAAAATCCTTATTGAAATATATGTTGTTAAATAACATTGAAGAAACTATTTATTATGAACCGAATAGTTATCGTATACACAAACTCTATCCTGACAACATTAATTTTCGCCCACAAATATGGCCTTTTATATGATTTTCTCTTCTTATAATCAAATACAAATCGCATGCAAATATCCTTTTTTGTCTTCTGAATCCACAATATTTAATTATTTAATCAACTTAAGATATACGTAATAATAGAATATACATCATATCCGATTAGGAAATGGTATACGTAGCATGATGGGTAAAAGCGGCAAAAGGGTGTTGACGGGTACCCAAGACTTTGTCTAGAGACGAAGAACCCACCCGGTCTTGAAAAACACACCCACAGTTTCACAAAAAGGAAACAACTTGCAGCCCCCACCCACCCACTTGTTCTGGTAAATTCACTGAATCCGACCACCTCCATACACCACGCCACCCCTATGGATTTTAATCACAAATTCAATGAAACCTCAATCACAATTCACACATTCAATATCACATCTCCTTTTTCCCCATTCCGATCTCACAAATCCCGACTCCTTTTCTTGCATCTTACCAAATTCATCAGGTAATGTTCTGTTACTGTAAATCCCGTGTAAGGTATTTGTGTGTCTGTTGGTTTTAGATTCAGAGTATCGTGATTAGAGTTGTAAATCGTAATGCATTTAATGTATTGAAATTAAGGTAGGTTGGTAGGTTTTAATTGTGTTATCCGAAATAATCTGGCGGTTTTAGATTTAGAATATGGTGGTGAGAATCGTTATGCGTTTGGTATACTGAAATTAAGGTAGGTCGGTAGGTCTTAATTGTGTATAAACCACTAATCGACCGTATGTTTCAATCGTTTCAATATCTGTCGGTTTGTTTACATTTAGAATCGTAATGCATTTGAAATTTTGAAATTAGTTCACCTAATGAAGAATTTTGATCTAACTTCTTGTGTTGTATGAATTACAGGTCGAAAATCTGTTTATAACCGTTGATAATTGGGAAGATCGATCACATCAGGATAAAATCAAGGTATTATGGAAGTGAGAAGAATGAACATGAAGATGAGCGCTCATGAAAGCGATGGTGCTAGAATGGTGGGACAAGGAGGAAAGAAGGCGCCGGCGGTAGCGTACGATAACCGATCGGCATCGAATAATAATTTTGGAGGAAGAAGAGTGACGATGGTGTCCAAATCGAAGATCAGGAGCAGCTATTTCAGCTTGGAATCAATGGTGGTGCTGGTAGGTCTAACGGCGTCGTTGCTGATACTCCCTCTGATCCTTCCGCCACTGCCGCCGCCGCCGTTCATGCTGTTGCTGCTTCCGATCTTCATTTTGGCTGGCCTCGTTGTATTCGCCTTCATGCCTTCGTCGTCTTCCTCCGCTGGTCGTCATAAAGGCGTCGCCTAATCGCCATTTTTAATGGTTAAATTCTTTGTTAATTGGTTACAAAACAATGGATATTACGATTTCTGCTAGTTTTAAGAGATGTAAAGAAGGCTTATACGTTTAGTTAATTACGAAAAATGTCATTTGTTTGTTTTAGGGAAAATGACTTATAAAGGTAATTATGTTTCAAAACTATTCAAAAAACACCATCTAAGTTTGGTCTGTTCAAAAAACATCATCCAAGTAAGGTCTTTGTACAAAAAACACCATCCAAGTAAGGCATTTGTACAAAAAACACCATCGAACTACATGTTTTGTTCAAATTTTACGCGATGGTAACCGGTTTTTGCAGGTTAAAGGATGAATTGGCCTAATACTTGGTGACTGGCCAAGTCATCCTTTAACCTGCAAGAGCCGGTTACCATCGGGTAAAATTTAAACAAAACATGTAGTTCGATGGTGTTTTTTGTACAAAGGTCTTACTTAGATGGTGTTTTTTGTACAAAGGCCTTACTTGGATGGTGTTTTTTGAACAGACCAAACTTGGATGGTGTTTTTTGAACAGTTTTGAAACATAATTACCCTTATAAGTCATTTTCCCTTTGTTTTAATATTGCGGAATTGTAATTTAGTATTTTCTTACTTTAAACGCGTTATAGAAACGATTAATATATAAAGGGTAATTTTAAATAAATGTTATATAAAAGGTAATCTTAAATACATGTTATGTCTAATCTCATATTAGTATATTACCATGAATTGTCCTTGCGAAATCCCAAAACATTGTTTAATATTAGACTATTTATGTCAACAATGTAACCAGTTTTGGATAAATTTGTTTTCATTATTCGGTTACTCAACAAATATATCATTAGAAATAGCTCAAAGTAAGCTGTTTAGAACCTCTAAATGTGGGAAGTGATCCGTACACAACAATTTTTTTCTATACACAACAATTTAACATTTTTTATGCATAATGTACAAGTACAGCACCCTTAAAGCATGAATTGTTGTGTATAGAGAAAAATTATTGTGTACGGATCAGTTCCCTATTGGTTTAGATCGTTTTACATGATCATAATCTTAAATTTCTTGTTTTATATTTTTTTTAGTGAACCTAAGGAAGCAAATGGTCAGCTCAAAAGTGTCCAAAATGGGCAAGAATAATATTTGGATGAATGTAAACTCTTTAGTAATCTTAATTGTTGTATGAGGCAACTTATAAGGATGGATGTATCTATAGTCAAAAACACGATACAATGTATATGAATTACAAGATGCTTGTAACGGTGATTATATTGGGGGCGTGAGCCCAACAAATGAAAAGGGGTACGAAATAACTCTTAAATACTGCTATATTGAGCTAATAATGTAATAGAATGTAAGCATGGTCGATCCACCAAAACACATGTCTAAGAGTTATGTCTTTTTGCACAAGACATATATCACAATCAGGGAGTTGTTTGTATAAAGAAACTATAAAGAAAATGCATATAATTAAATTGAATGGAAGTCATCAATAAAAGGTCCCGATTCTGTGTTTTACTCATGTGGTTATGAAATTCAATTTAATGTTAAGTTAAGTTCTATATAAGTTGGTACTTCAAAAAACTAACAAGTTCTAGTATTTTCCATTCATCAAATTGTTTAATCAAAACAAGCTCTCAGAATTAAACCTAATATTTCTAATCAAGTCTAAACAAGCTCTTAAAATTAAATTAAAATATTGCATTAGGTTTTGTGTGAATTTTCCTAACACTCAATACTTCTCACAAGCTCGAAAGGTTGGAAACAAGCAATTTTAGTTTACACTAAAGTTAATCCCATTAGAGAATCAATTCAATGTTTGTTACTTAGTAACAACTCGTAAAACAATTACTGGTTTAACAAATTGAAAAACAAGAATGATCTAACCCTACTTCAAGCGGTCTACATAAATCTGGTCGTCTAGTTAATACAAACCTAAAATTGCTAGAAAGAATCAATAAAATAACATCAAGCCATATAATTAAATGCAAAATGGCAATCATACTATAGAACTGAAACGGAAAGGTTTAGCCACACATGACTAAACTGAAATCAAGATTCAAAACATAGATAAAAGTACGATGAAACTTACAAATCAAACGTAAAATTGTTTCCAAATGATTATCTAGCAAAAACTTTCAATGAAAATCGCCTAAAAGTTGTCCCGCCAAGTTTGTCTATGTCAAATGATCTAAAGATCCTGAAAAAAAACTAGAAAAAGTACCAAAAGTAACTATGTTGCCCTTATTTCGTGATTTGCCCAAAGTAGATTGCCAGAAATGCCTCTTTTTAAAACACACGACTCGTGTGTTGATAGTACACAATCACACGACTGTGTGTCTTGCCAACTTTACTCCACATATACGCCTCGTGTGTTTACCCAGGCTTAAATCACATGCCCCCAGTCCAACATTGTCAAATTGATATTTTCGCTCTTAAATTTCGCTTGTTATTTGTCATAATCCCCTTAAATCTTGTCTCGGCCCCTTTTCATCCTCAATGCCAAGTTACAGCCTCCATAGCACCTAAATTATACCAAGATATATGAAAGTGAAAGTGTCCCCGTAAAAAATAGACATGTACCAAAATGCAAGTGAAATGCATGATTCTACTCTAAAAATGCTAAATTAATGCATGAAATAAACGTGCAAATAGATGTATAAACTGCATCCAACATATTGCATAGAATTTTCAATGACCATAATCTTCTCTCTTCCGATGGGATCATCTATACAAACAACACTCATCCGGAATGTCAACAAACATTTCGCACATTTTAAGTGTTTATGATAATATGCTTATAACATCGACAATATTAGTGACTCGTCACTTTTGAAATTTATATAGTAGTTGGTACTAGAGAGGCTTGTTTTTTCACTTTCATCCCAAGTGTTTCTATTGCGTGTGATGTTAGATTATCGCCTTATAGATTGTCGAAAGACTACGTATGATTTCAGTTACAACATATTCGGCCGCCTACTTGGATGGTTTGTTAAGTTGTTTCTGCAATGTAATGTAAGTGTACGTTCTTTATTATGTATTTTATGATTATTTAGCTTTTATCAATGTATATATATAATAGTGAATATAATCGTGAATATAATCGATAAACAATGTTGACTTAGAAAAAAGATTGCCACATCAACAAACAAAATAAACCAACTTGTTGGAAGAGAGTTGTTATTTGCTAAATAACGAACCAACATGCAACTACAGAAGAACATATGTTTTTAAATATGTTCTCATTAAAACGAAAGTCATGTTGTACTAGTTAATGCATTTTACTGATTTTAGAGTTTTTTTGGCCTGATGTTGGTGGCCTTCTTTTGCTGAAAATGATGGATTGATCCTAAATGTGGATTGCTAGTCTTATCTTGCAGTATTATGGATTTTCCATTTTGCTATTATCGTTTTCAGATCATTATATTAGCCTGTTTTCCTTTCCTATGTTGGTTTTCATCTAAGACATATAGAGTAATGACGAGAAGGGGGACAAAGCTCCAATGATTGATATCGATTGGGAAACGACAGACGTATGTGTTGTACTGAAACATAATTGAATTGAGATTATAATGAATGACCAACGATTTGTAGGACGCCGAATTCCATTACAAATATCGTACAAGTACCTAAGGATATAATCTTACATAAACTAAAATATGTTACCTCGCGAGTCTTTAACGGTGATAAATTATCGGTGCATGGTTGAAGGGTAAGTTGTGAACAAGCAAAACATCAGTACTCTTGAGGAAAAATGTAGCTTGTGAATCATTATCAACCATTATTTGGTAAAAACCATTGAATCTAGACTAAAATTTTCTTGCAAAGTTTAAAATGTTTCCGTGAAAGTTTATCGGTGATGTTTTATATCGGTATAAAGCTTTCTCGTGGGCTCGCGGTCATGTTTTCGCGATATCAATAGTCATTTTGTTAAGGTCCAAAAAGATGGATTGTGGTTAGATACTACCATTTTAGACGATCGTATTAATAAATAACTCAATACTATTTAGGTGTGATGATAATTAGTTTCAAAATAATGAGAGCTTAGAAGCAACTAAAAAATTATTGATATTTCCAAAATGGCACAAAAGGATGCACAAAATAATCATATTTTGGATAAGGGTGAGCTTGGCTCTAGAACCAAGCCGATTCGGACCAAACCCGAGCTAGACCGTGACCGATATTAGGCTCAAGACGGAACCGAGAACTGACCGAAGAAGAGCACTTGGTCCTCGGTTCGTGTATGATATTATCGGGTTTGGTCGGGTATTAACCGAGAGGAACCGATAACAGCAAGGGTGGGTTCGGGTTTGGGCTAAAGACCGATAAGAACCGAACCGAGATGTGCATATAATTACTCTAAATACAAAATAAGTTAATAAGGGACTAAAAATGACAGTTAATTACTTAATTACAACTTGAAGGACCATTTGGTGGGTTTTTAGTTTATTAAATAGTTTGTGTAAAACCTTACTTGAGAATCTTCATGATTGGGAGACCAAGTCTCCATTGCTTCTTGATCAATTGGATACGAAACCAAGTTCTTAACTTTTAATCTTTGTGAAATCTAGAATTAATGCAAGATTGTTGCTCAAGAATCGAAGGAGGGAAGAGGGTCGCTGCTGTTGGTCGACGTTATAGGAGGGTGCGATAGGGAAGTCGGGTGCTTGATCCTAAAGTGTAAATCCCGATTATGATACGTGAATTTTAATTTGACCATTCAGTTTCTAGGTTCCTTACTCGAGAACCGATCGCAATATCCAACCGGACCCAAGTAGCACCGAGACCGAGATAAGCGAATACAGAGTACAGAGAACCAACCCATGAGTAGACTCGGTTCTTAAGTTCGGGTTTGGTCCCTCGGTTTTGGGGCACGTGCTCGGTTCTGGGGATCATTTGCTCAACCCTAATTTTGGATTTTTTAAACTAATCATTTATTTTATAACAAAAATTCAAATAAGAATTTTATTTTGCAGAAAAAACTGAATTCAAAGAAAAACAGAATCATACAATGACAATTTCGTAAGAGAACATTTTATGAAAACAGTAGTTATTTTATATTAAGACAAGTGTCAAAATCAAAAGAAGAAATTAAGAAAGAGAAATAATGGATTCCACATGTCATAATTTAATAGGTTAGGAGGATGAATTAGGAGGATAAATTAGGAAGAAATATAATTTTCTTTATATTAATTATTTATAGTTTAACTATGTCATTAAAGCTCCATGCTTTTTATTATTCAAATGATTAATTGTCAGCAAAAATTTCCACGCCCTCGTTTTAATTAAAAATATAGTTTATGCAATTAAAATATGATATTGGTAGCTAAAAGACAAGTTTACAATTTTGGAAGTCAGAAATGACGTAAATGGCATAGACTATTAAAATTATGTCTAAAGTATCTATTTGCAACTTAATCGTGTCAAAATGCTAAACAACAAAACTAGTGGCAAAAAAGACTTATTATAATATCCGGCTCTTGTGGAAACTTAAAGAAGTGAATTTGTCCGGAATTTGTACTTCATAAAGCTTAAAGGTTAAAGGTCAAACTAGAATTTCCAAAATATAAAAATAAAGTTAAATGGAGAGAGAAAAAAAATTGTATTTTAAAACTTCTCACCAAAAGCTAGTTTTAACATAAATATCCCAAGAAAGCCGTGACATAACTTTGGTGATTGTAGTTCCTTTGACAAAAAAGTGTATTGTTCGTTGTTGCAAAAGAAAATTGGTTAACAGAAAATTTTGCTAAGTTGTACATGAAGGTAGTGATTAGAAGACATAGTGTGCCTTTGTCTATTATGTTGGACATAGATAGACTTTTTACTTCACAATTTTGGAAAGGTTTGCAAAAAGAATTGGACACTAAGTTGTGTTTGCGCACAATTTATCATCCTTGGACACATGGACAAAGTGAAAGGACCATACAACCCTTGAAAGACATGCTTAGATCTTGTGTATTAGACTTTTCAGGAAAATTGGCATGAACATCTCCCTTTGATAGGGTTTTCATACAATATGAGTTACCATTCAATCATCAATATGGCACCATATGAGACATTGTATGAGAGGAGGTGCCAATCACCTTCTTGTTGGTTGCAAGCGGGGAGAAGGTTTTCATGCAACTTACCTTAATTCATGAAGCGGCTGAGAAGGTGGAAATCATAAGCGAAAGAATGTTGACGGCCCAAAACCGTGAAAGAGTTATGCAAATAGAAAGAATCGTTGATGGTTTTTTAAGTCGAAGACCAAGTGTTGTTAAAGGTATTACCTCGGAAAAGGATGATTCGATTTGTAAAAAGAGAGATAAGTTGAATCTAAAGTATATTGGACAATTAGATGTGATGGAAATGATCGAAAAACAAGCCTATCGACTAGAGTTACCACCAGGTTTCATGGAATTCAAAAAGTATTTCATGTATGTTATTTGAAAAAAAATTGCTTGGTAATAATGTGGATTTTATGTCATTGGATGAACTTCGGATTTGATGAGAATAAAATGTTGATTGAAGAACTCGATGAGATAATGGATAAAACTTTGGACTTTTAATTTAATGATTAGGTATTTGACCCTTGAGCGAGGGATGCTACATTAGTAACATTAAAATACTATATTTAAACCCTAAATATGCCCTATTAACATCATCAATCCAATTATTACAAACTAAAAAATAGAGATATGGGTGATTTAAATCTAACATTCACAAAAAGAGTTCCGAAGCTTCATTTCAAATAGTTAATCATCCATAGATGATGAAAGTAGGTTCCAAGACTATGATTTTTAGATGATAATTTCAAAACTATATTAGAGGAATAAATTTATAAACTAATTCACAAGTTGATCTAGTTTCAATATCATCATAAGAACACAAAAACTCCAAACTTAACTTGAATAAGGAGCGTTTAAGATTTATTACTTAAGGTGTTTATTGACTTATTTTGCGGCTTGATATTGCTAATAAGCTATTTTGAGTATTTAGATGGGAACAAATTATAAACACTTATTGATTTAAATTGGGAGTTTTTGATAAGTTACTCATCCTTACTTATTTAAAACTCTTTATTGAAGTTGTAAACATATTTAAGTGTTTATCCCTATTTCAACCTAAACACCATTATATATATCGACAGTCCTTTCCTTTTCTTCTTCACCGTGCAAGATATTACACGTTCCATTAACCGACATTCATCTTTAATGTTATCGATATCATTTTTATAAACGATAATTTTTAATATTTTTGGGATTTGGAGTTGTATATTTTATCTTAATTTAATTAATTTTAATAAAACTTTGTATAAATAATCTTGAAGTTGCAAAATATGCCTTTTCAATGTTATTGATATTAATTTCTACAAAAAATATTATTATAAATGATAAAAAAAACAACTTCTTGTTAAAAAAATCAATATTATTAAGATGTCATTTTCGGTCATTTTACACATAAGAAGAATTTGCCAAAACACTAAAAAACAACTTATCAACTTATTATGGTTTGGTACCGAGTGAGCTAATCCAAACACTTTTTTTTATAAAACTCTGTTTTGAAATCGGATAAACTAATAAGCACTTTTACAATAAGCACTTTTCCAAATAAGCATAAGCTATTTTGGATAAGCAACATCCCAAACACCCACTAAATATAGCCTCATATTTTAGATTCATCAACTTGATTTGAGATTCCAAAGCACAATTCTAAGCTAGATTAGTTATTAATTTCGTTTATCAAAGCTCCAAATCAACTTTTGTTAATCGAAGGTTTGAAAACCTTCCAAATCATTGATTTATTCCAACTAACTATTGCTAAATTGCATCATAGACATAGAATCATTATTTAAACCTTAATCCTTAACACAAATCCTTATTTGGATTTTTGAAGGCTGCATAAAGGTTGAGATAAGATTAGAGAAGATGAATGAGGTATTGTTACATTCACTCATATAGTTGTATATACATATGAATACAATCTTTTAGAGCATAAAAATGACAAAAAAAAACTATCATTTTTTGTTTTATTTTTCGAAAAAACAAAACCCTAAAAAATAACACTACAAAAACTTTATATTTTCAAATATTTTTTTAAATTTCACAATTGTACACCAATTACGAAATCATCATTTTTAGAGCATAAAATGATAAATTTTAACTTTTTTATTTTCTTTCTGTCTAAAAAATAAAATATCAAAATTATTCATCGATTTGAGATTCTTTTTATATCAATACGTATACCATTAATAAAGCTTAAAAGTATAAATGTTGTTGGATGCAATTTTTGCACCTTTTTTGGACCATACTTTCTAGTTTTTGTCACACATTTTAGTTTATATCCATGCATTTTTTTATCTACTTTTCGGAGACACCTTTACTTTCATAGTTTGTGGTTGTTTTTCAAATAATTCAGACGATGGAGCTTGGAGGAATGGAGCTAAGAATGCATGGATTGATGGAGCTTTGGGACGTATTTGGAGCTATTCGAAGTGAAGGAGTTACGAAAAGCTGAAGTTTGCGAAAAATGCGAAGTGCGTATAAATTACTGGGGGTGCTGAGGAGAAACTAAAACACACGAGCTGCGTTAAATCACACGGTCCGTGTCCAGATGTAAAGACCAAAACACACGGGTCATGTGTCGCGCAGTAATTGTTTTAGGGATAGTTTTTCTTTTCGATTTACAACGCATTTTGAGGGTCATTTGGCACATCTTCTCACGTCTAAGCACTCTTGGAGCGGTTTCTATCAAAGGTTTTTGCTAAGAAATATTGAATTACTTGTTTTTATAAGTTTGATTCAAACACTTTATAGTTATTCTCGTCTTGATTCTAGTTTATACATGTGTTGCTAAACTCTTTTCATTTTGGTTCTGTTAGACACTCGTATTTTGTGTTTTAATCATATGATTTGATGTTATATCCATGTTTCTATCTAGGGATTTTGGTTTTGTGATTGATTCTATGTTTGAGTTTTGATTCGGTTCATAACGGTCACATGAATTACGGTTAGGTCATTATGGTTATTCAACTCATGAAATTCGTAATTGTTTTGCGAATCGATGCTTAGAAACAAACATTGAATTGATTACGTGGTTAACTTTTTGGGATAGATAGGTTAACTTTTTGTCGAGTTTGATCGCAAAAACCACAATTAATGAGTGGAAGACGAACGAGTCGATGTTGCTAGAGATGGAGGTGAGAGTGGGTTTGAGTTAATGGGAGGAAAACAGTGGTGAGGGGTGGGTGATCCCAAAAACAATTAAATTTGTAATTCATGATTAAATTAAATGCCTAATAATATAAAAAAAATTTAGACAAAAATGGTAATTTAGGCATTTTATATACGTCGAGTCAATTACAGTGACCATTACCACATAAAAATCCAAACGTAGAGACAAGAAATTGTAACACAAAAAAAACTTGAAATGCGAATGCAACCTTTTGCCAACTACATAGACCTGTTCTATAATTTACTTATGAAACCATAATAAGGTTCATAGCTTTTCTTATACAAATTAGAAAATTATTTATTCATCATTTGCAATGTAGATTACGTTATATTTTTATCTGGGCCTTATAATCAAATCCATTCTTTCAAAGATGGAAATTAAAACAATACATCAACAAATCAATGTCAAGTCATCTAAGAATCATGATGCCGCATAGCACAAAGCTAGTTGTTATGTAAACTGTAAAGTTGATTCCAAACGATAAATTGATGGCATAAACTATAAAACAAGGCATCAACAAATCAATGTCACGTCATTTAAGAATCAATATGAGTATATAATGATGTTCTTAGTGAGTAATCACATAGGACTCAAAAATAAAATGTCCATAAAAAAACAATGCATTTTTTTTACTGAATAAGTGTTTTCAATATACATAATCTAAGTCTTATAGTTTAGGATTAGTGTCATAAATGGCAACCAATAATACACAATTTGCTTATTAGACCATTTATCTTTTAATGTATTCAATAGGTTACCGACTTTTGAACTCTTTCTAGAGTTCTCGTTGCACCATTAGAATCTATTTCAGTATGTTAATTCGGTAACATTAGATGTCAAAGTGAACGCAATGAACATATTCTATCATATTAAATATCACGGTGGACAACATGTAGCATGTAAAATTCAATAAGAGTTTACTCCGTTGAAATTTACCTAAATAGTATAATGAGAACCTAAAAAAAAGTTTAGTAACATATTGAATACCATCAAAAGATAAATGACCTAAAAAACAAATTGTTCATTAGTGGTTGCCATTTTATGATATTAAACTTATAATTTAATGTCACAGCCATTTGTTTTAGTGTAATGATCCTTGTTTTGTGTGTGAAAGGTCACCAATGAGTGCAATTTATACAAAAAGATGATTGATTAGCAGCTTGATTTAGTTTTAAAATGTTTCATGTTATCTACATTATAAAAGTCTAACTTGATCGCCATTAACACCTTTCAGGGACATATCAACAAAGTCATGCAGTAATTAAACAATGTCAAGATGCAGAAAAATTCCAAGTTTGGTCACAAAGATCGCAAGTTAATCAAGAAAGAAGGGTTCGGAAAAAATTCCTGTGTGTTTTTGTTTTATTTATTTGCGATGTCAGCTTCTTGTATTCGGCTTATTTCTTTCCATAAGATGCTAGTTTCTTTATTTTAATTATTTCCTTCTGATTATACTGTTGAACCTGCAATCTAGTGTGTAGAATCATGTTGGGTGGTTGGGCCGAACACTTTTTTGTCCATTTTTTTCAATTCTATAAATGATGTATATATTAAATATAATTAAAAAGTTATACCAATAAATAAATCTGTTATCTTTCTTAATAATTTAAGAGGTTGTAAACATTTAATGTTGGGGATTGATAACTTATTGTCTTATTGTGAAAAAATAAATAAGTTTTAAAAATATGTTTGATAAACCTATAAGCAATTTTTATAAGTGTTTTTTACAAGCCTTAGATAAGTCATTTACCATAAGCCAAAAGTCCTTTACTTTTTGAAAATAATTATAGCTTATACATAGGAAAAAGACTATAATACCTTCTTATTAACCTAACCCTTTACTTTTTGAAAGGGTTTATGTCATTTTTTATCATTCTACACATATAATTAATCCAAACCCTTTAAAAAATACAAAACAAAAATAACCATCTTTTTAAGCTTTTACCAAAAAATAACTAGTTGAGTATTTTTTGCAGCCTAAGGGAGTGCCACATCATCAAATTGCAGCTGGAGTGTGTATCATGCCAACAAAATCGCAGCTAAGGAGTGCCTCGTCATTAAATCGCAGTCAGGGTGTGTGCCACGTCAGCAAAATCGCAGCCGGCTCTAGCCAACTGCGTTTTTTTTTTTTTTTTTTTTTTTTGTCATTTGGGTCATTTGAGTATTTTTTGGTTATTTTGTAGTAAAAGTTTAAAGAAATTGCTATTTTTGTCATTTTCTCTTAAAAAAACTTTCATCAACTTAAAGCTTTTTGCCACCATATAAACTAATCCAAACTTTTTCTTTAATAACTCTTTTTTGTCACCACTTAAGCTAATAAGCACTTTTTTTTGTCAAAAAATGCTTAGAGTTAAATAAACAAATCAAACACCCTATTAGGTACATGGCTCGAAATATCAACAACTTTTCTATTTTTGCAATAAAAAAGGGAATCAACATTTCTGCATCCCTATATATCTTCTCTTAACTAGAATAACAAGTCTACAAGTGTTCCTATACCATCAATTTTTAAATTTTTTCAACATTAAACACTATATGTTAATATTATACAAGGGATTGATACAATTTTCACATAATGTATGTTTCATTCATTAAAAATAACCAACCTGAAAAACGTTTGTCCAAGTATGAACCGAAATTTCATCTGCTTCCACATTGTCAAAGATCATTCTCTTTTACCACTTTCAGCATAGGGCACATTCTAGTTGAACCCAAAGAATTGCCTGCATTATGAAAAAAATAAACTTCTATCACAAAAACTAACCAAGAGGCAATTGTCCTCTTTCTTTAATTATCTGCACCACTACCACTACCAAAAACAAATATATATAACAGATATAAAAAGAAAGCACAATATTGATGTTCTTGAAATAAATGGTTTCTAGATTAATCGCCTAATCTGTAATTGTAAATGAAGTTATGTAAGTTCTAGAATCTAGACTTCCAAAATTTTGCTAATTTTACAGCAATATGATACCAAAGTTACAATTAAAATAAAGCATCAAATGAACCCTATTGTAAATTGAGGACTATTATTAAGGCTTCTCATTGGACACACCATTTTGAACTTTGCCATCAAAGCCATGATATGGAACTTCAACCATTGGATTTGGGACAGGGCGTTGACCAAAGTCTTGTGGAAAAGCTTCAAAATCAGGACCAAAGTTGAATTTGACCAAGCAATTGTTTTGATGAGGAAGAGTGTACATTGAAGCAGCAGGGTAGTATCGTCCACCATTAAGATCTTTGAAAGCAGTCCCTTGACATATCCCGTTTTTGAAAAAACATATTTCACTTCCTGAATAACAAAATCATCTTTTTTTTTTACCTTGAATTCATGAGAAGATATAAACAAACAAGAAAGTTACGAATTACGAACCTGGAACAACTTTAGGAGGGTCTTCTTTTGCATCAGTAGCGTATGCGTATCTTTGACCTTTGTATAACACCAATTGTGGTGGTTTTGGTGCGTATAAATTCCCATCAGGCAAGTTGATATAGAACCCAATTACATCACCTTCAAGATAACCTTCTTCACCGTATTTCTCCCTTAAAGCTTTATGAACTTTGCTACCATCAATGTCCCTGTAGCCATAACTGTTCCCATCGTAACCAACAGGCGCCTGTAAATCCCCTTTTTCAGTTGACCACCCAAGTCTCGTATGCCCTGTTTCCCCTAAATGA
Organism: Cichorium intybus; assembly: GCA_023525715.1. NCBI lineage: Eukaryota > Viridiplantae > Streptophyta > Magnoliopsida > Asterales > Asteraceae > Cichorium > Cichorium intybus. The sequence goes on from CM042013.1 coordinate 45,707,095, forward strand.
ACCACCTTAATTTCGAAATACCAAGCTCCTTCCATCACCCCTCTAGTAGCCCTCACCATTCTATACCCTTTACAGCTACCTGAGCTCAATCTATCTTCGCTTAATTCTACTTTCTCCGCCTTGTAAACCTTTGAAAGACAGATTTTCATGTCTGCAGTGTCGTCGTTTTTGTCAGGGTAGCGATGGATGGGAGTAATTAGAACGGAGTCCTCTGTTTGAGCTGTGGTGCTGGTGGTACTTTTGGTCCTCTTTTTGCCCTTTCGAGACGATGGCTTCGTCCATACATTGTTGCCCTTGCTCTTTTTCTTCTTCATGCTGTTGGTTGACTTTTTACCGCTAGGTTTTTCGGTAGGTGGGGGCAATGGAGTGATCGGTGTTGCTGCAGTAGCTTCTTGAGACAATTCTTCTTCTAGCGGCGGCGCGAGTAATGAAAGGTTCTTATGTTTCTTCGCCGGAGGTTCTTCGTGTTCTTCCATTTCGTCTTCTGAAGAGATGACTTTAGTAAAATTGGGCGAGTCTTTGGGGGTGGGTTCAAGGTCTGATAGTTCTTCGGAGGGCATTGGATCATCTTTGGTGCCGGAATCGGTCTCGGGCGTTGCGGAGGTGGTGGAGGTGGTGGTAATAGTGGTGGTGGTGGGAACGGTTAGTCCTTCGTCGACGGCGTTGGGAACGGTCAGTGCTTCATCGACGATGGTGGTGGGAACGGTTAGTACATCGTCGACGGTGGTGGTGGGAACGGTTAGAGCTTCGTCGACGATTGTGGTGGCGATGGTGGTAGAGACAATTTCTGGTTTTGGATCCGCCATTTCCGAATTACCGTCGCTATTGTTGTTATTTGTGTTGGTGTTGTAGGAACTATCTTCGTCCTGGTCTTCTTTGTAGGTTGCTTGAAGGTCGTCCATGGCTGATTGCCGAGAAAGAGGGTAAAGGGTTAGGGTTTCGCGAGCCGGAGTGATAAAGGGCGATTCAGTAGGATCACATAGAGCTATCAAGCGAAAGTTTGGAGTAGAGAAAATGTTGGTATTTTGTAATCAAGATCATATACCTTCTCAAATTTTGACAATTTTATATTAAAGTCATTGGGAAAATGACTTATAAGGGTAATTATGTTTTTAAACTGTTCAAAAAACATCATCCAAGTTTGGTCTGTTCAAAAAACGTCATTCAAGTAAGGCTTTTGTACAAAAAACACCATCCAAGTAAGGCCTTTATACAAAAAACACCATCGAACTACATGTTTTGTTCAAATTTTACCCGATGATAACCGGCTCTTGCAGGTTAAAGGATGACTTGGCCGGTCACCAAGTATTAGGCCAAGTCATCCTTTAACCTACAAGAGTCGGTTACCATCGGGTAAAATTTGAACAAAACATGTAGTTCGATGGTATTTTTTGTACAAAGGCGTTACTTGGATGGTGTTTTTTGTACAAATGCCTTACTTGGATGGTGTTTTTTGAACAGTTTTGAAACATAATTACCCTTATAAATCATTTTCCCTAAAGTCATTGGGAAAATGACTTGATAATGTTTGAGATTTATTCAGAAAACTCATCATTAAATAGTCTACCGTTAAAAAAGTTAATAACATAAAAAGTTAAAAACTACCGTATTTTGGTCAATATCCGGTTTAAATATTATATTTTTTTAAAAAAAAATCATTCATATTTTCAAAAAATTCATAAAAACCATTCATATTTTAAAAAATATACATTGCGGCCACTATAACAAATAAAAGTCAAGATTGTATGCTGCCAACTCTGAACACTTCTTACCCCCGTCGCATTCAATATTTAGTGGATTCATTTGAACATTCTATGTATTCACAACGTGGCCGAAAAGTTGCACTTACGAATACCAAAATCACATGTAGACAACTTTATGTATCATTCTCACTGCAATGAAGTTCCAATATTTGCTTCAAATATCGATATGAAACTTTTCACATAATCTTTCGATGAAAATAATCCTTAAAAGTTATAAAATAAAATGAATAATTGTGACAACTGTCAAATTGGCCAACGAAAGTCAACTCAAGTCAACCAGAGCACACGTTAGGTCAAGATATTGAAATATAAATTTTATAACCTCTACGATGTATTATTGGACATTATAATACTACATACACTAATTTAAATCAATTATACGAACATATACTGCAAAGTTAGACGTGTTGAAAAAAAAAATTAAAAATTTCTACGTTGTGAATAGTGACCGGCGTGAATAGTGAACGGTAAAATTTAAAACTCGTCGGAATATTACAAATTTTATATCGAAACGTAGATAAAAATACGACGGTTCCGAATATGTATTTATATTTTTACCAAACGTTATATATAAAAAATTATGATAGGAAAAACGTTTAATTTAACTTGAAAGCGACGTTTGATTATTAAAATATTTATATATAATATAAATAAAAAAAATAATCAAAAATGTTGAAAATGGAAACACGGCTGTGACCGTTTCAAATGTTTGAAATTCTCTCCTTATTTTATTTTATTTATTATATAAAGTGGGCCCCACTTCATTATTTAATCAATTTTACACATTTTACCCTCAAATAATTCGTATTTTCATTTCGAACACTACGTATTCAATACGTATTTTTAAGTTTATCAATAATATTATGTCGTTTTATAAAATAGAAAATTTACCGTCAAAACGGTGTCGTCAATACGAATAATCTAACGTCAAAATTTAATATTATTGATATTAGTTTTATATTTAATATTTTCTTTTTCTTTAAAATGAAATTGTATTTACATTTAAACCCTATATTTTTATTAAACTTACAATTAATACGTTTTCGTTAATTCATTAAAGACATTTAGTTAAAAATTTGATATTATTAAAATACGATTTTCGTAGATTATATTTTTATAAACAAAAATCATTTATTTTATATAAAACTATTAAATCTATTTAAAGAGTATTTTAAGGGTATGTTTTGTCATAAATAAATTTTAAAAGCTATAATCGTCAAATATTTGTATATTGAGGGCAGCTATACGAAAATAAATTTACTATAAACAGAGGCTTCAATCCTCTCATTTCCTCACACCTCAAATCTTGATCGTTAGAAGTAGCTATTTTAGTTATAAATATAGTGAGTTCGAGTTAGAAGCACGAAGAGTCGGGCGATCTAACAACAATTGGCGATAAGATCTTAGTCGACATTGTGGTGAGTTCATACCCCTTCTTTTTATCTTTATTCAAGTTTTTAAGGGGGAGAATACAAGTTATACTATAAAAATAGCAATTTATACTCATTTGTAACAATAGTAAACAAAATGTGAATTTTGTAAACATCATTATGACAACAATTCAATTATAGTTCCAAAATATAATATTGAATTATCTACTTACGAGAGCGGTGTCTAGGCCGATCATTTGGGCTAGGTTGCTGGATTTCCGAAAGGCTTATACGCTGAAAGGGTCCTGCCTCCCCATTTGATCTTCTACCTGGCTGTTCTTTATTTGATAGTCATGAAATATTATATTGGAATTAATAAAGAGTATAACCAAATTATTACACCACTATTATGGAAAATATTTTAAAAGATATTGTTTATAACCATTTAAATAAGTTATTTCACATATATTCGTAAATATATGCTTTTCACGACAGAATACCAAAAATAAACTATTATAGGAATAGTTTGTGGATACAAATGTTACTATAACGGTTAGAACAAGACAAATAATTATATACAAATATATAATTATTATACATTACTATATTATCATGGGAAAAATGATAATTGGCAAATACAAGGGTTTTTCATATACAAACTTTACGTAAACAAGTTGATTGATACATACATTTTTGTGAGACGGGTCTTCACAGTGCTTATTTAAGTACATACTATAAGTCCTGAAATTTATAACCAGCGTCTCGGTAAGAGAGCGTGATATTTGTGTATAGATCTATACGGGATTGACAACCCCGCACCTGAGCTGCTAGCTACAGCTAGACCGACGGGTCTGAGGTGACAAATGTCATAACAGTCCGACGCCTGAAGAACGTCGAAGCAGGCCTACATGGTCACAGTATGGTTATAGGGCGTCTTGCATGGGAAATCAACTTTATAAATTGTTTACGTAGAAATATACATTTTCAATGCCTTTATACTACAAACTACACTATATATTTTAGTCTTTGGGTTTTTAAGACTTGGATACATTCATAATAAAATATTGGATTTTCTTGGATTACAATACTACCTTTTACAATGAAAGAGACTCCTCATACAAGTTTTATGGTATTAAAACTACATTTTAACAAGTTACAACTATAAGTATGGTTTTTTACTTATACACACTGGTTCTATGGAAATTAAAACTACGTTTTATCAGTTATATAAATATAAGTATGATTTACTTATACATATGAGTTTTACAGAATTAAATCTACGATTGGTCTACGAGTAAACATCTATTTACACTGTTTCATACAAGAATAAAACTACGTAATACTATTTTCAAGTATAGAAATACTTATACATTCTCGGTATTTGGGTTTTAAGACTACGACTCATTCATTAGAAAATATTGGATTTTCTGGTTTCAAACACTATCATTTTACAAGGAAAAATGATTATGGATTTTCTCATACAAAAATCTTATGAACTCACCAACGTAATGTTGACACTCTTTCAAACTACTTGTATTCTCAGGAAATTGATAAGGTAACTACAACCTTTGACGATGGGTCGCTATGGCATCATACTATGTATTTTGATATCATATTGTAATTATATTTAAAACATACAATCTTTTGAACTCTTGTAACATTTACAATTATGTATATGATGGATGTGTTTGCTTTGATCACTATTGTACAAACGTTGTTGTGATACTGTTCATGAAGTCATCCACCCTCAGACTTTTCCGCCATCTAGGTTTGGGGTGTGACAATAATGGTCGATGTGGGATTTTTTGAAAGTATGAGTGGTTTTATGGAACAAAAAAGAATATAGTGGTTAAACCATAATTTTGGTCAAACTATAGTGGCTTTTATGTTATTAACCATACTATTAAATTTTTAAAATTTATTAAAAAAATATTATTTTCGCCTTCTATAAAAAGTTAAGTCGGTAATGTTTATAAAAAAACTTAGTTGATGTTAGGTCCTTTTATTTAGCTAGTACAAATGTAACCTCCCAACTTATTGACACTTATACAAACATTATAGAAGTTGTGAAAATTAGGGCTCCTTTTTCTAATTCAAAGTCAAATCATCTCTCTAACCTAAAGTCAAATCGTCTTTTAATGAAGATGATGATGACTAGTTCCTTTAATGTACATGAATCAGAGATCATAATTGTTGATACATATTAAAAAGGGATGTTTTCCTCAAAACTGCTAGTCCACTTCAACTCTCTCAAAGCTTTTGTAAGGGATGTTGATTTCATAATAATGGGTTTCAACTACTTTATTTTATTTCATGAAAAAAGACTCATGAGAGGTGTGTTGATATGTACTATTGTGTTTGGTGTGTTGATATGTACTACTATGTTTGACAACAATCAATGAGAGATGTGTTGAGAGCATTGGCAAAAGATAATGATTGTGTAAGGATTCTTAACATTAGTTATGCTAATGAATGAATGATTGGTGTATACATTAATCACTACAATTAACCTATATATGTTTGGATTGAGGAAGAGAAAGCAAAAAAAATGAAGGTAGTGAAAGTGAATACTCAAATGATGATGTAGACTCGATCTTGTCTGATAACTTTAACTACAAACAAAATAAGAAGTCTAATATCATGGTTTTAGAAGGCTTTAACTACAAACAAAATAAACAACTTCCTACTAATGTCATCCACTCATTCCTAAAATATGCACCACACCTAACAACACTGCCTTAGGGGCTTTTGGGAGTCGGAGTTGTGTCTTGCCGACATGGCACACCTTGTCACCATCTGACAAACCTTTTAAAACACTAATTTTTTGACACAATATTCGTTTTGCTTAGAAAGAATATATATATATATATATATATATATATATATATATATATATATATATATATATATATATATATATATATATATATATATATATATATATATATATATATATATATATATATATATCTTTTGCAAGGAATTATAAAATGCCTAAAACATATGTAAGATGTATAGTAGTTAACGTGACACTCGAGGTTATGTATGTGGATGCACACATATTTCAATCATAGGCATCACAATTAATCAAACTAAATAAGACTAATAAACGAAAATTGTTAAGTCCTATTGTACACATGTATTGTCATTTTACTTTATTTATTTAAAAATCCTACATATTCTTCATTGTTAGATTATGAATCATTAACTTCATCTTAATTACATCGGTAAATAAAGATTGTTATAAGACAAAATTGTATTGCTTATAGCCATGTATATTGACATGTAATTTTACTAATTTCCCTTTAACCATTATATAATAACTCTTTTAGAAATGCTTAACAATGATGATGATGATGATACTTAGATAATGTGAAATATAAATTTAGATATGGATTGCTTTAGTTTAAATCTAACTAGTGGGCAACCCGTGCATATGCACGGGTCGGGGTGAAAACTTGCATTTTTCAAACAGGTTATATTATAGCATAGTACTTTTTTAATTTTATTCAATTGTAGCATTGTACATCGTGCATCGAATCTGAATTTTAACAACATACTTTCATACGTTTGTTTAATATAGCATCCTACTTTCATTAGTTTCTATTAAAACATTGTACGTTGTTATAATAAACAAACTAACGAAGGTAGGTTGCTGTTTTTTGTAATATTCTTAAGGTGAATGGGCTTGTGGCTGGAGTTGGGGAACTTCCAGTGAAAGAAATAGCAATGTACTTTCATTAATTTGTTTAGTACGGGCTAAATGCAAGAAATAGTAACGCACCTATGAATGTAATGATGTTGAAATGCAATTGGAAAACAGTGTACACGTACAAATCTCCGGAAGAGCCAGATGCAATTTTTTCTCCAATATTTAATGATGTTCTATCTATCTCTACATCTACAAAATGGGCTTGAGTGGCTAAAGCTTTCTGTAAAGCAGATACAGAATGTGAAGAAGAACCAGACCATGAACCCTACAAGTTAGACAATAATTTAGTGTTTGGTCCCCATTCTTAAAATTTTTGCTCCAAAAAAGAAGTTTAATGGTGAAATGTTTGTAAGATAATGGAGTAGATATATAAGATGGTGTTGACTGTTGATTGACCAGCTTTGACCTCACACACATTGTCCACAGATCCATCTAAAATATTTGGCTTTGAGGGAAAATCTCTCAGTAATGACTGCCATTGTGTAAACAAACGTATAAGTATGTTAAAAAAAAGTAAACAAAAGCTATTAACATAAACTTTTAATATACCAGTAAAAATACAAGAGACAGGTAGTGAAGCTCGAGCATATAATGTCTGAGATATTGCACCATCTACAAAAATAAACATGGGTAAATCAGTACTCTAAGCCAGGTTTTTTGGGTTAGCCCATTAAGTCATTATTGTATCTAGATTAGGTCAAAGGAAACAGCCCCTTAGTCAATTCATTGCCTTTTGTAAATAGAGAGATAGTATTTCATTATCACCAGTGATGCATTGCAAGTTTGTAGAACCAAAAGACACCAAACTTTCACATATACACTCTGCAAACTCAAACTCACCTTCACTGATATTTCCAGATTTTGACTCTAATACCCTCAAAAACTCTGTTCATACATTCATCAATATGACAAGAATACTGCTCATTGCAGCATCACGCAGTCCAAGCTTTCACTACAAAGAAAAACAGATTAAATCCTGAACATTGAATAAAAAAACTACAGAAAACCAAGTTCATACCAGTCAATTTCAAATTGAAACAGTTCACCAGAATGGTGAATCTTATTACAAAAACCTCATCTTGCATGTTTACAAAAATCAGCACGATTACAACAATCATGAATTAGAAACCTCATTACAGAAATCTGAAATCGTCAATTTGATTACAAAAATCTTCAATAAATATGTAACACCCGGTTTCTCATACGAAGTACACCCAAAAATTTTCAAACACTTATACATTAAAAATGGGTATACTTGCACTCAACCCAGGAAAAACAAGATGTTATCAAACATTAATTACACAAAAGGTCCTTATAATTTGACCAGACATTACAAATAAACCTAACACAACTAAATGACAGACTCTAAGCTTGTCCATCTCTCTTTATCACATGCCTTCCCCTATCACTGTTACAGATACCTGCAAAACAACAAACAACTCAAGTGTAAGCTTATAAAGCTTAGTGAGTAATCTCAATTAACTTTCACAATCTTTCTCAATAAACACCCTCATCTTCCTCTCTTGCTATACTCATTAGCAAAATCCTTCTTCTCTTAACTCGGAACCTACAAACATACTAGCTTTACAAACACTAGCTAACTGTTAGCAACATCAACTCAATCATAAGTACCACAATCAATAATACCCATAAACTCGGTTGCTATTTCACATATACTCATTTTTAACAATCTACCAAACTCAATAACCCTCATGGCGATACTATTCCACACGAAACTATATGATACAATCATATCAACAATTACTCTAATTATACAATCAATATGTAATTTTTGACTCGGCCACTGTTACATACTTGTAACAGTTTACTCAATCAAAGGTTACAATAATAACCACAACATAGCACAATCATTTGTGAATTCAATTACAACATTTCTCATTGTTATAATAATCATATATATGCATACTCTGCATAAAACAAGTGTAACTCTACTCAGGTACTAGAAGTACTCACCTGATATCAACTTAGTATATAAAATTCCCAAGTTACACATACCGAGCTCCTGTTTATTTGACTCAATTATATCGCCACAGTATGAATCCGTTCTCAAACTTCCACGATCATATCAACTACATCTAACTCAAAAGATGTATAAATCATAAGCAGGAAAAAGGAGTACAAACGGGAAATATAACTCCATATTTACCGAAACCCCCAATTATGCGGTTCTACTCATTCAACCGTAGAAACTCGATGATAATCTCACCAATAACTCTAAAGGTATCCACTAACAACCTACTAACATCATATATAACAACATATAGCAAAATCACAAAATCTAAAGTTAGGGTTTCAAAACCCCCAAAACGAAGAAATCACTCACCTTGATGATTTAGGAATCGTGAACGTGTTTACGGGGTTAGATTGAAGTCTCCATACGTTTCCCCACACATTCCCTGGCTCAATTTGGTGGAAAATCGCCTTAGGAAGCTCTGGAATCGAATTTGGGGTGTTTTTCCCCGAAATGAGCATTTTCTGCACATTTAAAGGCTCTGCAGCGTAACACGGCCTAGGTTAATAGAACACGGCTCGTGTTTATCCTACTGTATGCTTTCTGAAGTTGATCTGCAGGAAACACGGCCCATGTTAGTAGAACACGGCCCGTGTCAGCTACTAAATGCCCAAAGTAGTCCTTAACAATCCTTTACACGACCCGTGTGACTTGGACACAACCCGTGTACTCTATCTTGGCATTTTTAAGGCTCAAACTTCTTCCAAATGGATTTTTAACCACTCAAATTCATACATCAACTTGACTAATCTTATTCCCACCAAGATTAGTACATAAGAAAGGTTTTAAATATCTTCTCACTAATCAAACAACTCATAACTCAAAGGTAATAACTCTACTTACCTTAGTAAGCATCTTAAAATGAAAATGGGTCTTACAAGTTCTCTCCTCCTTCAAAAGATTCCGTCCTCGGAATCTCTTAGAATAGGTGTGGCCTCTATAATCACCTCACCACTGCAAACACACATCGCATACAACAATGACATTATCATCTCGTCATCTCACATGACATATACACACTGTCACACCTCATTTACTCATAATATATCATCCTCATAAGATGATCTATATAGTCATATTGATTATCATCATTGCCACGTAGGCAATTACTTACTCTTTTTAGAACACACCTTTCGTTCTAGCTTTGTCGACAACCAGGTATCTCACCTTACTCCTCAATTGATACTCCAATCACTATCCTCATTTATATACACTCATATTTATGGCTCACATCGAGCCACATTCTCAGCAGACCATCCATTTCATTTGTAACATTAATCTCAATTAACTATTTAGGATTCAACTTCCATTTCAAATCTCATTGAAATGATTTATTCTAATTCAATAAGAAAAACGGTCTCACAGTTTACAACTCATACTCTTTCAATTCATTCCTCCGAGGCTAACATACCGGTACAATTTCTCCTACTAACACAACTCACAAATACTAGGATAGAAATCCAGGAATAACAAAATATTAGAAAATATCTCGAGTTTCACTCAAACTCTTAACACTTTGGTCACACAAAACCCGTTTCAGTTGTCTTATCTCTACAATCGATTACAAATCCTCCAAAGACTCATTTATCTCTGCTCCCATGTCAGCACACATATTAGGTTTTTCACCTAATATACAACTAACAATCCTCCACCAATTGGCTCCTCTTTATCTCAGTTCAATAAGATATCTCATGTTGTTTCTCTCGATGTACTCACTTATTATATCATCTCTTATGTGGACAATCCACATCACATTCTCAATAAATCATTATCTCTATAAACTCAATAATTTATTATCAAATAAATTCTCAACACAACCATGTATATATTCCTTCTGACACACCACTAGTAAAGATTTTCTTCTCGCCATTTCTCCATCATTATCGTTTCAATATCCAACTCATCAGAATGACATAGAACAGGTGATATATACAACCCACCGAAATCTCTACACATGACTCAAGATAATAAAATCTGACACTGCAATCTTTACGTTGAGATCATATCTCATTATCTGATTAATTCATTAATCTCAAGAAAATAACTCTGATTATTATAGCAAAATCCACTATCCATCGTCTCATACGAATAAATAGTTTTGTCATCTCGACACTCACACATTTATCTCGTTGGCAGTAATTGGTTTGATTGCTAAGGATTTAATCCTATCAATCACAACCACAATTAATTTCCTCCTCTTTTAACTCATATCTTCTCATTACGTATTTATAAAACTCTATCTCGTTCAACATACAAGAAATCTCACACATTTTCAACACGAGTACATGACAAACGTACTTACTCACCACAACATTTCTCAACAGTATTACTCACTGTATTATTTCATAGTAATCATGTACTGTTACTCAGCCTCGGATTCGTCCTCTTCTCACCCATAAAATCTCGAGCCATACAAGCTCACCTCTGTACCATACTTATCCATACTCAAGGATAGTACAGTCTTAACACTCTACATTATTACATAGTGCATACTTGTTTACACACAAGTACTACATTATAATGCCACTCCACCTCAGTTCATTGTACCCCGTACTTTCCTCTAATCTCTTCACTAAACACTATTTTACAGTACTCTGTACTGTCCTCTAAATTCGCCATTAAACGCTATTTCACGATACCTCGTATCATCCCCTGGTTTTACCACTCAACGACGTGTTACGATATCTCATACCGTCCTCCAATCAAATCATGGTACTTCGTACCATTTTCTGATTTCAATCCATCTCCTCTTTGACTCTAGCGGATCTCCCCCTCGACATGGAGCCATAAAGACTCACCATCACTCCTTCTTCGGTTTGAGTCACCAAGGTCCTCACTACTCTAACCACAAGGTACTCGTTTTGTGGTTCCATAGAAATATGTGGTCTCAATCTCAATTACTCAATATGTAACCCCACATAACATGTGGTCTCAATCACAGTTACTCATTATGTGGCCCCACAAAATATGTGGTCTCAACCACTTTACTCGATATGTGGTCCCACAGCATATGTGGTCTCAACCACATTTACTCGTTATGTGGCCCTACAGAATATGTGGTCTCAACCACTTTACTCGATAATTAACTCAATCTCTAGGCCAATAAGGCCTATATGAACCACTCTAGGTTCTCTCAATTATACCACAAAGTACTCTTTATGTGGTTACTCAAATGTCCTCTGACATCTCAGTCACAAATATCTCATTATGTGACAACTCCAAATCATAGAATTCAACACTCAACATGTCAACTCATAATTAGCTATGGTGTGCAATCAACTACACACTCTTCGTCTTTCTCAACTCATACTCTTTTGGCTATCTCAGTCATTCATTGTGATCAATCATAAGTACTAGTTATGTGGTCCCACAAAATATGTGGTCTCAACCACAAAGTACTCGTATATAGAAATCTCGTCATATTTGTGAAACAACTAGCAATATATATACAATATCAAAATGAAAGAAATCCACACATTAAAAACAGATCTGTACACGTAGCACGGCCCGTGTAGATTCAACACGGCCCGTGTAAATCCACAATATTTCTTCTGTTTGCTTTTGTAAGTACAGCACAACTCGTGTTCATTGAACACGGCCCGTGTGTTCTCAATTTTAACCCACTGTATGCTACTGTAATCCCAACACGACCCGTGTCCCCCAAACACGACCCGTGTTGATGCTGCAGAAACCATAAATTGTTTCTAATACTCTTTTTAATATCCAACTTCTCCTAGATGGATTTCTATCCATCCTATTTCATATTATAACTCAATTAATCTTGTTTACAATAAAATTAATATAACTTACCATAAATTTAAGTTGTATATTCTCATTATACACACTTCTCCGTGATTGCTAAATACTCATCAAATAACCACATATACTCTCAGTTATACATAATCACAACGCACTCATTATGTGATATGTAAACCTTATGTCAAATGGACACGAGATTCTCATCTCAATGCCGGTTACTACACTTTATAACCACATTTCTCTAACGCATGTATTATTAACAATTTAAACATTCGTAACACGTTACAACTAACATGTTAAGTAAAATTTACTTACATACCTCATAGCAACAATCTTGTCTTCTTATTAGCTGAAACTCGCATACTTCGGATCTCAACTCTTGAGTGTACTCAACTACACTCACATATCTCAACTCTTAGCTCATACTCATCTTATGCTCATACTCTTTTTCATTATCAGTTGAAATTTCGTTTCAACCGGAATGTCATCTCATCATCAACTGAAAACTCATCATCAGCTGGAATCTCACCTCAATTAGTATCTCATCTCGTATTAAGTTGAAATCTCATTATCAACTAAAGTTCTTGTCTCCTCGATAGCTGATATCTCATATCGGCCAAAAGCTCGTCTCATCATCCACTATTGGTCCAACCGGCTCTGACTAATTTCTCAACTCATTCTTCATCTAACTCCATATCTGATATCCACACATAAAACAACAATAATAAATATAACATAAAAGTTATACTCAAATCATACACTAACATCAGCAGCAGTATCTTTTCCAAGCATGTGATAGGGGCGCTCTCTACTCGGTTCAAGTCTGGGACTATACACTCAAAGACCTAGTTTGCTTAAACCATGCTCTGATACCAACTTGTAACACCCGGTTTCTCATACGAAGTACACCCAAAAATTTTCAAACACTTATACATTAAAAAAAGGTATACTTGCACTCAACCCAGGAAAAACAAGATGTTATCAAACATTAATTACACAAAAGGTCCTTACAATTTGACCAGGCATTACAAATAAACCTAACACAACTAAAGGACAGACTCTAAGCTTGTCCATCTCTCTTTATCACATGCCTTCCCCTATCACTGTTACAGATACCTACAAAACAACAAACAACTCAAGTGTAAGCTTATAAAGCTTAGTGAGTAATCTCAATTAACTTTCACAATCTTTCTCAATAAACACCCTCATCTTCCTCTCTTGCTATACTCATTAGCAAAATCCTTCTTCTCTTAACTCGAAACCTACAAACATATTAGCTTTACAAACACTAGCTAACTGTTAGCAACATCAACTCAATCATAAGTACCACAATCAATAATACCCATAAACTCGGTTGCCATTTCACATATACTCATTTTTAACAATCTACCAAACTCAATAACCCTCATGGCGATACTATTCCACACGAAACTATATGATACAATCATATCAACAATTACTCTAATTATACAATCAATATGTAATTTTTGACTCGGCCACTGTTACATACTTGTAACAGTTTACTTAATCAAAGGTTACAATAATAACCACAACATAGCACAATCATATGTGAATTCAATTACAACATTTCTCATTGTTATAATAATCATATATATGCATACTTTGCATAAAACAAGTGTAACTCTACTCAGGTACTAGAAGTACTCACCTGATATCAACTTAGTATATAAAATTCCCAAGTTACACGTACCGAGCTCCTGTTTATTAGACTAAATTATATCGCCACAGTATGAATCCGTTCTCAAACTTCCACGATCATCTCAACTACATCTAACTCAAAAGATGTATAAATCATAAGTAGAAAAAAGGAGTACAAACGGGAAATATAACTCCATATTTACCGAAACCCCCAATTATGCGGTTCTACTCATTCAACCGTAGAAACTCGATGATAATCTCACCAATAACTCTAAAGGTATCCACTAACAACCTACTAACATCATATATAACAATATATAGCAAAATCACGAAATCTAAAGTTAGGGTTTCAAAACCCCCAAAACGAAGAAATCACTCACCTTGATGATTTAGGAATCGTGAACGTGTTTACAGGGTTAGATTGAAGTCTCCATACGTTTCCCCACACATCCCCTGGCTCAATTTGGTGGAAAATCGCCTTAGGAAGCTCTGGAATCGAATTTGGGGTGTTTTTCCCCGAAATGAGCATTTTCTGCACATTTAAAGGCTCTGCAGCGTAACACGGCCCGGGTTAAAAGAACACGGCTCATGTTTATCCTGCTGTATGCTTTCTGAAGTTGATCTGCAGGAAACACAGCCCGTGTTAGTAGAACACGGCCCGTGTCAGCTACTAAATGCCCAAAATAGTCATTAACAATCCTTTACACGACCCGTGTGACTTGGACACAACCCGTGTACTCTATCTTGGCATTTTTAAGGCTCAAACTTCTTCCAAATGGATTTTTAACCACTCAAATTCATACATCAACTTGACTAATCTTATTCCCACCAAGATTAGTACATAAGAAAGGTTTTAAATCTCTTCTCACTAATCAAACAACTCATAACTCGAAGGTAATAACTCTACTTACCTTAGTAAGCATCTTAAAATGAAAATGGGTCTTACAAAATACATATTTTACATATACATATATAACAAAATTCTAAATTTGTATATATGTTTGAATAAAAATCTAAATATATTTAAAAAAAAGTGAAAACCTTGTAAATGAAATAATAATAATAAGAAGAATGTAACACAATTCATTAAGTTTTGTACCAACCAAAATTTAGAAAAAAAAATAAAAGGGTAAAGGGTTAAAAGATTTACCAACATACCTTTGTTGCGATACTGAAGACGATAAGTATCCGCCAAATTCTCCCAATTTTGCCCCTGCTTTGACTTTTTGACTCCAGATGCTACTACAGCGGTAAATGGTCCAAACACAAATTCCTTTGAGTTTCTTTGAGGGAGTGGCAATGGTGGTAAATTCTCATCACATTCCACCTTCACAATGTCAATATTCCCATTAATTGCTACAGTAACATCTTTTGAACTCCAATCAGAAAAACTATCCATTTTTGTTTTTTTTTTAAAAATTTCAGATCATCTTGAATTGAAATATCAGTTCCAAAAACTCTCCTTTTTGAGTTAATTGTATTATCCAACTGTACAGATTTACCCTCCACGTGTCCTTTCAATCCCAGCCATCTAAAAGAGGGGTTTCCACTCTCTGGGTGTCACATCTTTTTAAAAAAACTACAAAAAAAAAAGATTTAGATACATATCTACAATGCACAAAGCTTGTAGTATCTTTATAATTTATAAAGAAAGAAAAGTTACCTTTCTCAAGAAGATCCATAGATGAAAAGACATTTGCAATGTCATATAATCGTCTCACTTTTGCTGCATTTAAAGAATATAAGTATAAATTAATGGGAGATAAAATAGATTGATAAATTAAATTTGGAAAAAGAAATTACTTCTCATTGCTGTTGGATCATATACATCACCAAGCAATGCTGTTGCAGCAGTTTCCAATGAGATCAAATCTTCTTGGAAGATATAAAAAATGTGTTTAGGTTGATAAAATTTTGGCTATTTAAAAGATGGTTTGATTTTTTGTTGACAGGTTGACTTACCTTTGAAGAGATGAATGGCTTGATGAAATTCTGTGTCAAAAGTCCAACAGAATTTTCCTTCCTGTTGATGTCTGAAATATATTACAGTACACCAAATGTGTCAAATTTATCTCAAACAAAAACTGAGAGCTAAAATGGAATGTGAATTGAATTAACTTACCACTTTTAATATATCCACATGTTTTGGTATGGCTATAAGCGTTTGAGTTGTTTGAATTTGAATTGAGTTATTTGAATTTGAAGGCCCACAATAATCGTTCTCATTTACAACCTAGTAGAAGAATCTTTATCTTTAAGTAAAATTCAAACAAAAGCCCATTATAATTGGTAAGAAAATGTTGATGTGTTAAGGCCTTTAAGGAGATATATATTGTTTGAAGATTCATGTGAGTTAAGAATTAAGAGAAGTTACTGTTCCAAAGCTGCAGTATTGTGACATTTTCACGTTGTCATTATTTGATGTCTGTTTCTACACTTGAAAATTTCATCAAGTATTCATCGTATTGTTTCAATTGATAATACCAACACAAAGTATCAAGAGAATAAATGTGCATTAACATACCCAAAGCTCTTCTAAAGCATGGGGAATTGCTTTAAAACCCTTCCAGCTATACTGATTCTTTGCTTTCCTTGTCAAAACCTGAAAATCAGACAAAAGTAGCAAACCCTAAACCACATACAATCGACAAATTTCAGGAAGAAAGGAAAAATAACAAAACAATGCGAAGATGAATAGCGGAAAAAACCTTACCCCAAAACTTTCTAATATGTTGACAATGTCGTAAATTCGCCGCCTCTCAACACCTGTGCGTTACTAAGATTCGTTTATGCTTCCGTTTGTTTTTCCTCATTTCATAAACGAAATCGTACTCAATCATAAAGTTCAGAATAAAACCTAATTGAGTTGCTGCGTTGTCAAGTCCTTATCGATTCAACACCTTCTCGATCGTACAACCTTAGTAAACTAGAGACTATTCGATAGAAAATTGAACAAAAAAACGATTATAGAAAATTGAGTTCATAGAATATCGATTAAGCAAAGTCGATTAAGAACTGATTAGAAAAAATCGATTACAAAGGGAATAGTTGCATTCGTGATTATTGAAGCTGGAAATTGAGTTCTAAATTGATTACCAAAATCGAATCCACAGTAAAAATCGATTAACAAAATCGATTAAGCAAAGTGGACTAACAGTTGATTACAGAAAATTGATTACATGTTCAAGGGTCCAACCGGCTTCTCGGGCAATGGCGGCGAGTGCATCGTTCCTGTCGGCGCATGCAGGTAGACTCCAAGGAAACAACTTCGTTTTCTGTAACATCGAACCTTCTTTGTGTCTTCATCCGCGTGCTCTGCTTTTTTAAAAGATGGTTTCGCCGGCTGTTGAAGACGATGAAGAGCGATGGGCCATTCTTTATAAAAATTAAGAAGAAAACGGGAAGGGGATTTTGATTCGCACCTATACAAAACGGGATGGTGAATCAATCATGAAGCGGAAGATGGAGAAGGTGCAGCGATGGATAGCTTCTGTACAACCCAAAATTGGAAACCTAAAATCGCGAGCCGACAGGCACGAAGCAGCGGAGATGGAATTTCAGAGGAGCAAATTATAGACTTCCCGCTGTCTGGGTAGTGATCGAGGTGGTGTCGCGTAAGAGGGGAAGCGGAGATACCCCTTAAAAACCTGGTGGCTGGTAGTGGAGGCTGAAATGCGTAACGCAGGGAAGAAAGCGGTGGGAGGGGATAATGGGAGGATGCGTGAGAATGAAGAGGAAGGAAGTAAGCGGTGGAGATCTGAAGCAAGCAAAACGGATCCACATGACCCGAGGAAGACCCGCGTGTCACAAGAGGGAAAAAAACGTACACTATATCATCAAAAATCACGGGAAGTAAACAAATATATAAATGTTTGATTTTAGGGATAATCATAAATATGACCACATTATCATGAGAGATATACATAAATGACCCAATATTGTTCTATGTATCAAAAATTCAAAATAACTATCCGATCAAAAAAATTTCACATTTCAGTGATATATATAATGTGCATTTTAGCCTAATTTGTACAAATACTTTTCAAAAAATTATATCTACTCCTTAAGCCCATAATGTTTAATTTTCACCATTTTTTCAACTAAATGACATTGTCTATGCTATTGTTTCATAATCTACTTTGTTTTTGCTATTTTATTTGATTTTATGCTAGATTTCATTAAAAATGATTTATTTTCTTCAAAAATTATTCGGTTCTAAATATCATTTTTGGAAATTCTTTTTTTTGTTTCCTCCTCGGAATGCTTAGTTCAAAATCCAAAATATGAATCCATAATGGACTATTTTGTTAGATAAAGTACTTTTAACGAGACATAAAGTTAGTTTGAAATGAGTCTGAATAACCCATTTTAGACATAATGATTATTTTTGTAAAATGGCTCAAATTTTTTTCATAAATGGATAATTTCATGTTTTTGTATGATCATTTATGTGATTGTCCCTTTACTTGATATATTATCATGTTTAAGTTTTCTTTACAAGCGATAAGGGTACAAATGGAGATCAATACGAGAATTGATAAGAACATAATGAGCAATCTGATGCATATATACAATTTCAATAAGATGATTGAAAATATTGTTCCAAAAGAAATGCTATGTGGATTACATAAGGGCTCGACAATTGTAGTAGCGACGAAGTCAAAAAATCTAAGAACATAACCGAAGATTTTAGTTTTCTTTTTCCCGAAAACAAAAGTATTCATTTTTGTTCTAAAATTTTAAAATATATTTATTAATTGCAAATTTTTAAAGGGATGAGTTATACACATGTTAACCTCTGATGATATTATTAGGGTGGTGGAAATAGCCACACCACCATCCCTGATCTCGCCATGCCACATACACCAAACATGTGGGGTGGTGTGCCTGCCTCCTGCTTTTCATCGTCTTTCTTTTTCTTTCCCTTCTTTTTGCCCACTCCGTATCGACACAACAAAACCGTTACAACATCTTTTGGGCATTACCAAGTGGGTGGGGTTGGTGTTCCCGCCAGTACTGAAGCACCACGTCAGCCGAACACCCCCTGGCCATGCTGATCCCTTTCCGAGACCATTCTCACAGCTCTCATCATTTTCAGGTAAAAATAAACTTCTATAGACCGAAAACGTAATGAACAATACTTAAGAAAGAAAATGTATGAATTGAGCAAAAGTTCAGGGACTGGTATTGTAATTTATTGGAAGTAAAAGCAAAATCTGCTGGTCTACTTAAGCAAAGCATCTCTGTGTTTCGGTGATATATAAATTCGCGGAAGACACTTTTGACTCGATTTGGAACCCTAACTCCATCCAGATTTCGTTCGCTCGATCTATATTACATTCTGCTATTGGGGAAATCGCCGATTCGATCCAACATGGATGAAGAGTATGATGTCATCGTCCTCGGCACTGGTCTCAAGGAATGCATCCTCAGTGGTCTTCTCTCCGTTGACGGTCTCAAGGTATTAGCTTCTTCTTACTTAAATCCTACACTTTCTAACTTATTTCTTTCTGATTTATAGTTATGACTCGGTCACGTTTAAATCTCTGTGTCTTTATGCGAATGATTTATCTGTTTCGTTGTTTTACGTCAATATTGGTTCCTGATTATATGTGCGAATAATCAGATCTGAGATCATCAATAGGAGAACACAAAATTTTCTATTAATTTAGGAAAATACTTTAGAAAGTTTTATTTTGCACTTGCGTGACTGAGTTCACTTTTGAGTCACTCTCTAAACAGAATAGTCCCCAAATTGCGGATAGTATTTTTGATGATTGCCAGATTGCTTAAATTAACAATCAAAGGGCATTATGATCGGGGATCACTGCATCCTCTGAAAAACCTTGTGTGCTAATTCTTCGTGTTTGAAACTTCTCAATGTCAGTTATTCCAAATTAATAGTTTGCAATTGGATCTGTTTGCTAATCACGCTCTTATAGAATTGTGTATATATGAAAGTTGACAGCAAGTAAAATCTACTAAACCCCCTTCAAATTGGATCTGAATCTCAATTGATAACCTTCAACTTTTAATTAATCTGTTAAAAATTGATCTAAATAGGTGCAATCATTGCCATTCATTTTTGCAATAACATAACACTGTTAGGGTTAGCATTGTCTACGTATTTTTAAATTTCAACACTTTATAGGAAAAACAGAATCAGTTTCTAATTCGATAATCTATTATCCTAAAAGATGCTTAAAAATATAAAATAAAAGAAAATTTAATTTTCTTTTGATTTATCTGTTTTACCCTTCATCTAATGGAGCATTTCGTGTTGTTCAACAAGTTTTATATCTCTAATACTTTATATCTACAAATCAGGTTCTCCACATGGACAGGAATGATTATTATGGTGGAGAATCAACCTCACTCAATCTCATCCAGGTTTTATTTCCGTTTTAAATTTCATTTAAAATATTAAATCTTAAATTCCATTTAAAATCTTACTAACACAAACAACTAAATACCTACAGCTATGGAAGAAATTCAGAGGAAGTGACAAGCCTCCAGCTCACTTAGGTTCCAGTAGAGATTACAACGTGGACATGATCCCCAAGGTAACCATCTTGCAAATTTACAATTTTACCCTCTTCATCATTCATCCAATATAATATCCCAATTTTCATCTTTTTTCATATTTCAAGTTTATAATGGCAAATGGTGCTCTTGTACGTGTCCTAATTCACACCGATGTCACAAAATATCTCTACTTCAAAGCTGTTGATGGAAGTTTTGTCTACAACAAAGGAAAGGTACTTTACAAAATACAAATTCCCACTTCCCTCATTTTATTCTACTCCTGTAGTCACATTTTCTTGGACCATTTTACCCTCGTAGGTACACAAAGTACCCGCAACCGACATGGAAGCTCTCAAGTCTCCCCTCATGGGCATTTTTGAGAAACGTCGTGCTCGCAAGTTCTTTATTTACGTTCAAGATTACAACGAAAACGACCCCAAAACACACGAAGGAATGGACTTGACACGTGTCACAACTAAAGAGCTTATCGCGTACACTTCTTTTCTTTTAATTTAATTCAAACTTTTTTTATTTTTCTTTTCCATACAATTAAAAATATTTTCTTTTATCAGTAAATACGGTCTTGATGACAACACCGTGGATTTCATTGGCCATGCATTAGCTTTACACAGAGACGACCGTTACTTATACGAACCCGCACTCGATACAGTCAAAAGAATGAAGGTGAACACATGTCAAATTCTCAAAATTTTTCTTTAAAATAAATAAAAACTAATTTTTTTTTGTAAATTACGATGCCACTAGCTTTACGCTGAGTCACTTGCGCGTTTCCAAGGAGGGTCACCATACATTTATCCTCTGTATGGACTAGGCGAGCTTCCTCAGGTACAACTTTACACTATATTATGGATAAAAACTAAAGTACATTGCCTATATTGGTAAAAAGAGTAAAGTACGTTGCTATTTCGTAGGCATTTGCTAGGCTGAGTGCTGTGTATGGTGGGACCTACATGTTGAACAAACCCGAGTGCAAAGTCGAGTTTGATGAGGAAGGAAAAGTTTGTGGGGTCACTTCCGAGGGCGAAACCGCCAAATGCAAAAAAGTTGTCTGTGATCCTTCCTATTTACCTAACAAGGTATAATATAATAATATAACTACATTGCTATTTTCAAATATTTCCCATTTTTCATTTTTCTTTTAAATAAAAAAATTAGGTGAGGAAAGTCGGGAAAGTCGCAAGAGCAATTTGCATTATGAGTCACCCGATTCCAAACACAAACGAGTCACATTCGGTTCAAGTTATTCTCCCACAAAAGCAATTAGGTCGCAGATCCGACATGTGAGTTTAAATCCTTTATTTAAATAAATAAATATAAATAAATAAATAAATCCTTACGTATATTTGGTTTAAATTTAGGTATCTTTTTTGCTGTTCGTACTCGCACAATGTTGCACCGAAAGGAAAGTTTATTGCATTTGTGTCGACAGAAGCGGAAAGTGACAACCCGGAAGTTGAATTAAAACCGGGGCTCGATCTTTTAGGCCCCGTTGATGAAATTTTCTATGATGTTTATGATAGATATGAACCGGTCAACGAGCCGTCTCTTGATAATTGCTTCATATCGACCGTAAGTTTATATAAATTTACGTTTTTGGTCCTTGAATTTACCTGATTCTTTCCGTTTTGGTCCTTAATGATTTTTCTTATGTGTTACAGAGCTACGATGCAACTACTCACTTCGAGTCCACGGTTATCGATGTGCTCAATATGTACTCGATGATAACCGGGAAGGTATTATTTATTTAAAATTATATATATTTGTTAAATATATTTGTTGATTAATTTTTTTTCGTATAGGTGCTTGATTTGAATGTGGATTTAAGTGCTGCGAGTGCTGCTGAAGAGTAAAAGTGTGTTGGTTTTCTACTGAGTGGTGGGATGGATTTTACTTAAAGCTTTTGAATTTTTATATTTCTAGATATAAAAAAGATTTATGAAAAATGTGAAAGGAATTTGTTGTGTGTGTACTTTTGTGTAAAAATATGACTTGGTGGTGTTTTCTTATTTCACTCACTTGCCGTCTATCTTTTTATATATGGTTGCAAAAATTAATTTGATAAGTTATAAAGTTTTTTGAATGGAACAAATTAAAATTGGTTCAAACATCATTCAAGTGTGGTGGTTCGTGCTTTTATGATGCATGCAATGGCCGTCATAAATTGGCTATGACATGTATTCTTTAAATGCATTTAATTTTAGACATTTTTAAAGAAAAACATGTGACATTTCATCATAGAAACCTTTTCATAATAAAATCTCGACTGGCCAAACCGACCCCAATTGTTTGGACCAAACAATCAAACGTAAAGAGCGGAAATAATGGTCTGGTTACTTGCTTTTGTCGGTTTGTGCTATTCACTTGTTTGAACATTTCAACCTCTTAGAATAAGTTAATTAAAATAAATTACATTTACAGATATATTAATTATTTATAAGATTTAAAAAGTAGACGATAAATAATTAATATCGACTTCTGTATATGATCTTATCATTGTTTGATTGACCGGTTATCAAACGGGGGTTGGCATGTTATTTTTACTCTTTACCTTATCATTTCATCAATCAAAATCATATGGATTTTTAGAACATGAAATTTAACATATATTGGTTCGTGTTTTCATGTCTATCCAATTACTTATCTGTCAAAGCCTTCTATAAATTAAATAAACTTTTATACGTTCAATTTATTATCTTACATTAAATGAATAACTTGTAGAATGGTTCTTTCTTATGTCACTTCCAATTATTAATAGTCCAAAATAATAAATAACACTATTAAAAAACTATTTTATTAGATTCGCAGTTGTAATATTAGTTTATTTAATAAAATATCAGTTAACAGAACTTTTTCCATGCACATGTAGACTCACATCTAAAGTCAAACCTAATCTATGTATTAATATATATAAAATTTATGAGATAATTAAAAAGGCTACCAAATGAATGTTCAAGAAGTGGTAAAATTCATATAAAACACGAGAAAATAAATAAAGCTAAGAACGTAAAGAAGAAGAAAAACATTTAAAAGAAGCAAAAAGAACAAAAGATTGAAAATCCCCATAACTGATTACTGGACCACGTTATTAATAGACGCGATTTTATTCAATCAAAAAATGACTGATCTTTGAATACAAATCGATGGACAAAAGGAACCTTGTGGTTTAAATTTTTTCAAACCAGACAACAAATTAAAAGACTTCTCAAAATCACCACATATATGCTTTCAAGAAACCAAAAAAAACCCAAAAGGATGTATTAACGTAGAGAGAGAAAGAGAAGGGGGAGAGAGAGAGAGCGAGAGAGAGCAGTGGGGAAAGGTAAAGGTGAGGCGAGAAACTCATTCGCGGAAATACCATCCAGCCAAGGTGACTCTCTCTCACACACACGCACTCTCCTTCGACCCTAATCAATCAATCGGTCGATCGATCGATCAGGTTTGTTAATTGTTAATTGTTATCGTGAATCAATGCTTCTGCTATTTCCATACATCATCTCAGCTTCCATTTTCTGAACGTTTCGTGTTCGATGTCGTAAATTTCAGATAACGGAACCCAGATTCATGTGGTAGTTCGGGCGTTCTTGGATTTTATGTTTACGGAGGATGATTGTTGGTGATTGGTAAGATAAGGTTGGGACTTCACTGGGTTTGTTGGATTTTTAATTTCGTTGCTTGTACCCTTGAAAGCCCCTTATCTGATACGTTCTAAATTTTAGGGAAATTGTTTCTGCGTATGGGATGATCGATGTCCTCTTTTTCAGATATTAACCTAGATCGTCCCGTGAACTAACAGGAATCTCGAACCGATTTGGGTTTCGTTTCGTCGAAAGTAAGATCGATTTCCAGATCTCTTTTGTTGTCGCAAACCGTTTAGTGAGATTAGCCATTAAGCTCGAGGGGAATAAATCAAAATCAAAATCAAAATTATTACATCTGCGATTGTTTATCAGAGAAACAATCAACGTTTTTGGGATGCATCCTGCTGCTGCTTCAAGGGATTATTGATTCGTTATCTTCAAGTTGTTTGCTAATTTCGAAGAGATCTTTCAAAAATGGATAAGAAGAAAGTTGTCGCAGCTGTGGGAGATGAGGACGCCTTATTTTTGTTAGGAAATCATACAAACCATGAATCTGATGAAATGGAAACCGATGAAACTAGAATAGAGTCTCCAAATAACGATAATACTGTAACCTGCAAATCAGACGACATGGATGAAAACGTGGTCTTTTCAAGGGAATCACCTCTCGTTTCCAAATCCACCTTGCTCACAACCGATTCCGGAGTTATAAAAATTGAAAAATGTGCGCAAGAGAAAAAACTCAGTAGACAAGATAGAATTGAACTTGGCCGATTGTTTCAAGGTGCAGTGAGTTCCCATGATTGGGAACTTGCAGAAAGCTTGATATCTTTAGCAGATCCACAAACACTCAATGACGCTTTATGTATTTCACTCGATTCAATCTGGTTTTTAAGCTCCCATCACGAACTCGATGGAATTACTACTTTAATCAAAACCATAATCTCAAATGGCGCTTCTGATTTCACAAGAGCAGCTTTACGAACTTCTTTCTTGGCTTCATGTGTCTCCGCCTGTCAAAGCCGTACCATGAGCCTCGCAGACACCGTATCCGTAATGGCAAAACGGTAAATTTCATAAATTTCACAATCTTTTCTCTACCCCTTTTTTCTTTTTCCAAGAAACATGAAACCAACCTCTACTTAATACTCCCTTTGCAGCTTACACGAACGGTTACAGGAGTGTAACGGGGACGAGGTTTTAAAAGCCGAAGCCGGTGCAAAAGTCCAGAAATTTACCGAATGGGCATTGAAATGTATAGGATTCCATTCCCGTTGCCAAGGGAATCGCGACCGAGTGAATCAGAATTCCGCTGCTCAAGTTCAGTTACAGCTGTCAGCTTTCAAGACTTTCTTGGATCTTGCTGGAAACCATTTAACAGGGAAGGATTTCACAGAAGCTTTTGATGCAGCTTGTTTCCCTCTTACTTTATTTTCCAGTTCTTTTGATCCTGGTTGGGCATCAGGTATGTCTGCTACTGCAATTCAAGGATTGTTAGCCATGTTAGTGGAAGGTGGTGCCGATAATGTCAATCAATGCTTTCTTGAAGCCTCACGTTTTGGTAGTACAGAACTTGTTCGCATATTGTTACAGGTAATTTTAGGGTTTAGGGTTTTGGGTTTTAAGTTCTAATTAATAATTAATCTTAATTCCATTTATTTTCCAGATTGCTCAAAGAAACAGTCTAGATGTTGACGTGGACCTAGCCCTAGGGTTTGCCTCCCACTACTCAAAAATCACCACAATGGAATGCCTTGTAGAAGAAGGAAACGCGATGGCCTTTTTAGGCCCGTTAATGCGGGCCGCGGAACGCGGGTCCATGCAAGTGGTCCAGTGGTTCGTGAAACGAGGCTGTCGTGACATGGAACTTTGCCTCGCGTTAACCGCCGCCACGTCATCGAGCCAAGTGGACATCGCCGCGTACCTCCTCCCGCATGTCCCGCACCACGTCCTCTCCGCGCTCTCGATTGAAATTCTCAAAGCCGCTGGAGAACGGTCCGGCGGGTCGCTGCATGGCGTTGAGTTTCTTCTTCAATCGAATTTTCTCGGGGACGCGGTGGCGACGTACGCGGTGGCGGACTCGATCTCGCGGTCGGAGGACGACTCGGTCGCGCCGGAGCTCCGGGAGTTTTTGATGGAGGAGTGGTCGGAGGCGGCGTATGTGGCGGGAGTGAGGTCCGGGGAGGTGCATTGGTGTAATTTTGTCGGGATTTTGAAGTTCGGGGAGAGTCCGATTTGTTTGATGGATTTGCCGGGGCCGTTGAGGGTGGCGATTGCGTATTTACCGTTGTATAGGGAGTGTGTGAAGGCGGGCGGGTGTTTGTTGTCGCAGCGGTTGAGGGGGCGGTTGGTGGAGGCGGTGAGGCGGTTGGGTGGGGTGGTGATGGAGGAGGCCGGTCAGGGGAGGGAGCTTTTGGGGGTTTTGGAGCAACATTTGCCGCCGTTTTTGTTGCAGGGATGATGATGTATCTATCATGTGGTATGTTATGATATGATGTGATAAATGTGTTGTGTTTTAAGAAGATGAAGAAGAAGAAATTTTGGATCTTTGTGGGTCCTTTTCAAATGAATGAATGAATCTTATGTCAAATGATCTTTGTAGAAGTGATATGAACATAGAGATTTGTGAAAGCTAAGTGGCATTATTCCAATCTTTAAGAATTTCACTTTGGTAATGTGTCGTTAAAGTAAACTTATTATATTGGTTTAAAATGATTAAAAGAGTTATAGCGGGTATAGAATTAATAAATTGTAATTTGAAGTTGTTTTCGAACTCCACTAAAATTTCTAGTGTAAACACATGCAAGTAAGTATTAAGTGACTTCAAGAGTCCTCAATTTGGATTTGGAACTATAAAGAAACGAAAACGGGTGGGGAGATCAAAGAGTCTAATACTTAAACGTGATGGGTTATGACCAGAATGGAATAATAATGATCCATACCCAAACCCTTTTAATAAAAAGGTTAACAGGTAGGGGTTGTAAACGGGTAAACAAATAAAAAAACTAGGATCCAAACCAATATAATTCTTATTTGTTTGACTGGATCAGGGTCAGAACCCGTCCCATTGCTTATGTACCTTAGTTTTCTTATTTTGGTCTAAATACACATCCTCATTTTGCTTACGTACCTTGGTTTTCTTTCTTCTTGGAGTTGTTTTTTTATTTAAACAACCTACAAATACAACAACCTTAGACATAACTAATGATAACGCTCATACCAATTCAACCGATGATATAATCGAATCATATTTACCAGTTTATGGATCCTTTTTGTTATAATGGGTTCTGTTAAGTCCCTTTCCTCGAATATGCTACATGTTATCATGAACCCAACCTTAGTTAATGTATGCCTATCTATCATAGTATCATATACGTTCTTTCACATTCAATTTTCTTGGAGCAATGAAGTTATATATGCAATTGTAGGTGACATGGAACTCCGATTTTAAGGGATTTATTGTATGCCTATATACAATTAGAAACATTTCCAACCACACTACACATATAATTCTACATCTCCGTCTAATAAGGATTAACCTGCAATGCCATCATTATATTGTATGCAACGTAGTTGCCATAATTTCATGTGCGCCTTTTTCTTGAAATATAAACATTATATGCATCATGTATATTTCTTTTACCAAACCGGTGCAATCCACTAGACTAGACTTGAAAGTTAAAACTTGTGTTCGTAAGCACAATGTTCCAATGCAATGTAAATATCAACAATAATTTAATTCATATATTAAAATGTTACATTTGCTTGTAATTTAGTTTTGTTTACCCTCTACTTATTGGAAGGCGATTGTTAACATTCTAATAATTTTCATTTTTAAACACTATACCCATAACTAATATCCGTATTTCTAATAACATTAAATTGTCTACCTCTTTTTTTTTTTTTTTTTTTTTTTTTTTTTTAACTATAACACTCTATATTTGCGATCATTATTTAGGTTATCTTAATGATAGTAAGCATTGCATCCTGATTGCAACCTGTATCACCTAAAACCCATGTGAACCTTTCAACTTGTTCATTTTCATGCCATGAGCATTTTGTATGACCCTTATGTCACTACTATATCAAGGTATTGCAAAACTTTGAAGTGATGTGATGATATTGGAAGTATAATGTTAACAAGCTTATCAATACTTCTCTCTCTTCCATCTTTGACATCGAACTTATTGGCTAGCTTGGATTTGATTGGTTGTTCACTTTGCACTTTTGTGCTTTTTTGCACATTACACATCCATAATTTTATGTTTAATGGTTTTCTTCTTCTTGGAGTTGTTGGTTTTTTATTTGAACTACATACAATAACCTTAGACTAGCTAATGTAACGCTCTAACAAATTCAACCAAATCACACTTACCCGTTTGTGGATCCTTTTTGTTACGAGTGAATTTGTTAAGTCCCCTTTCCTTGAATATGCTACATGTTATGACAATACTAGCCTTACTCAATGTATGCCTACCTGCCATATATGCTCTTTTAGATACATCTAATTTTCTCTATATTGTTGGCCTTACTGACATTCTTCAACCTTTTGGAGGAATGAAGCTATGTATTATTGGAAATAGTTTCCAATATCATTAACTGTTGGTAATATTTCTAATAATAGCAGGGTCCTTTTGGGTTGCCCTCATGACCCAAAAAACAAAATTCCTTTTCAAGATTTAACTTATGGTGATTTAACCTCCTATATTAATAAAGAAGGATTAGCAGTTTGTGTTGATATTAGGTTTAAAGAAAAGCTTAAAAAAGATAAAATCACTAGTAATGATGAATAGGAAATTTTTGTCAACAATACGGTTATCAACCTTTGGTTGGACCATCTAAATCAAAATATAAAAAACCTATATATTAGTGAAAATCTTCAAAATATTTCAGAAAAAAGAAGCAGTTAAATCATCAAGAAAATCATTATAAAAATAAAGATTTTTCAAAAACCAAAAAGTATTATAAAAAATCACCTAAAAATCTAAAAGAAACTCTAAAAATATAATTATTAGCTACAAATGTGGACAAACTGGTCATACAACTAATAATTGTTATGTAAAAAAGAAAATTAATGAGTTAATTATATCTGATGAATTAAAAGAACAAATAAGCAAAATTATATTAAATGATTATCCAGATTCTGATGAGAGTATCTCTGATTATCAAGAAAATGATTTAAATGTTTTAGAACATACAGACTCGAATTCTAACTCCAATGTCTCTGATGTTTGTGGATGTATTGGAAAATGTCATTGTAATTCTATAAATGTACTTAGTTATGATTCAATAAATGTCCTAACTCAAAATGACAAATATCATTTAAAAAACCTAGATTCTATAGAAGATAAAGATATTCAAGAACTAATAATCAAACAACTATCAAATAAAAGAGAAAAAGAATCAGCAATATCACTAATACAAAATTATTTAATCTTAATAATGTTTCTGAAATATTTTCTAAAACAAAACCAATTTCTACTCAAAAACTTCAAGAATAATTAAAATTAGTTAAACAAGAAAAAAAATAAACTTTTACTGATTGAAAAAGGAATTTTTTTACCAGAAAATAAAAAATTTAATAACATCCTTGAAAATAATCAAGTTGTAAAAATTAATAACATTATAAATGAACAAATTTCTCAAAAATGGCATTCTCCAATTACCTTAGTCAAAGATAATTTTAAAATTACATTAATTGTATTAACTGATAGTGGGGCTGACATGAATTGCATTCAAGAAGCGGTCATTCCCACACAATACTATGAAAAAACTACTTATATATTAACTGCCCCTGAGGGATCAAAGTTAATTGTTAATTATAAGATACATGATGTTCATATTTGTAACCAAGACAATTATTGTTATAAAACTCATTTAACTTTGGTTAAAAACCTCAATTCTCCACTAGTCTTAGGAACACCTTTTCTTACCAAGTTATATCAATTTAAAGTTTTTGAATAAGGTTTAAGTACTAAGGTTTTAGGGAAAGAGATTATATTCAAATTTTGTGAACCAATTCAAAATTCAAATATAAATTTATCAAGTTATAAATAAAAACAAGCTAAATGTCTTATTAATGAAATAAAAGATAATCATTTGACAGAACAACTTAAAAACAAATATATTCAAGATAAAATAATTGATTTAAAACTAAAGTTCGAGAAAAATGTATGCTCTAATATTCCAAATGCCTTTTGGAAAAGAAAAAAAAATCATATTGTAAATTACATTATATTAAACGATTTGATGAATGAAATAGTCCTTCAAAATCAAGAGCCATACATATGTCCAACGAATTAGAAGCCCATTGAAAAATTGAAATTCAAGATTTATTAATTAAAAAACTAATAAGACCTTCAAAACCTCATTGATCTTGTTCCGCCTTTTATGTCATGAATGCTGCAGAAATAGAAAGGGGAGCACCATGTTTAGTTATAAATTATAAACCTTTAAATATAGTATTAGAATGGATCAGATATCCGATTCCTAATAAAAGATATTTATTAAAAAAACTTTACGACTACAAAATTTATTCAAAATTTGACATGAAATCTGGATTTTGGCAAATACAACTCCATGAAAAAGATAAATACAAAACAACTTTTAATGTCTCTTTTGGTCATTATCCGATTCCTAATACAAGGGATTTATTAAAGAAACTTTATACTAAAAGTTTATTCAAAATTTGACATGAAATATGGATTTTGGCAAATACAGCTCCATGAAGAAGATAAATACGAAGAACTTTTAATGTATCTTTTGGACATTATCCGATTCCTAATAAAAGAGATTTATTAAAGAAACTTTACGACTACACAGTTTATTCAAAATTTGACATGAAATCTGGATTTTGGCAAATACAGCTCCACGAAGAAGATAAATACAAAACAACTTTTAATGTCCCTTTTGGACATTACGAATGAAATGTTATGCCTTTTGGGCTTAAAAATGCTCCTTCTGAATTTCAAAATATTATGAATGATTAAAATTTACCTTCTTGATTTATACTTGGAATACAATCGGTACAAACATTTAGAGAAATGATAATCTGAAAATCTAAAGATTTTGAACATCGGGACGTGGATAAAGAAATTGATGAGGTTTTTATAGACATATGCTAAACATTGGAATATTACAAAAAAAATTTCTTGAATTTTTTCTAATGCCCTTGACAATGGATTACTACCTCCTTAAATAGAGTGTCTTGAGCAAAATTTTGTAACCGGCTAAGTCACTTAATCTTTTTTTTTTCAATCTTGATTTTGCATTGTGGCCGACAAAGGAGAATTGATTGATCTTGACATCTGATGATTATTGAGAATTGATATGGCCCACAAAGAAGTCTTCTTTTCAAATAGAGTTTCTTTTCAAATTGTCTTCTTGTGATAACGGAGTATCTCCTTTTGGCATGTCACGAGAACCAATTATCATCTAGGGATCATAATAACTATATTTTCATAATAACAAAATAGCTATATTTTGATAATAACAATTGATAATTAATTAGGAACACACACGCGCGCGCGCACACACACACACACATATATATATATATATATATATATATATATATATATATATATATATATATAAACAGAAAAGATAAAAAATAAATACATAATAAAAAAATATTAACTTCAATCAATTGGAAGTATTGAAAAGTAATGAAATTCTTCATTTAGAAATTCCCAAAATAAAATAGTGAATTATTTTCATCTAACTTACCGTCAAGTACGTCCTATACCGACGAATACGATAGAGAACCACCTACATCGAGCCTACATCGAGAAATGGGTTAAAAGTTTTCCTTCGCCCTTTTTGAGCTCATCATCTTCGCTAGACCCTGATTCCTTTTCGGAACTGACAGTGATTGTATTCGATGGTGGACAGTCGAAACGAAGGTTAGGGTTTGGACATTTTGGTTGATTATCTTCTCCTTTTGTTGAACCAGGGCTTCATCAGAAGTTCAATCTTCGGAAGCTACGTTGAATCTTCGTGTGTTCGAATGTGAGCAAATGTTTGATTGTGTTTGAACTTCAGTTCCTTAGTATATTTGTGTCTACGCTTAACCACTTCCTTGAGGGTATATTGAACAAGTTATTATCAAATACACTGACAATTCAGTTTCGCATATATTTTTCTGCATATTGTCAGCTCAAATTGGGGCACTTGAAGACGTTTATCAAGTAAATTACAAATTATGATCATAGTAATCTCAGATCATGGTGCTTTGTGGTCAAAACAGCAGAACCATTGATGATTTAATGCCCTGAATTTGTTCATTAGTGGAGTATCCAATGCATTGACGTGTAATGATGCAAAAGATATGTGATTTTTGAACCATTTCCCTTTGCAGAACACCAATTTTTTTTCTATGATTGAAGAGTTAGGAAAACCTGTTACATCAAGACTCAATTGGCGTTCAAGGAACCGAATTTAGTTAGGAAGTTTGCATATACAATATTCTTCTGGCATATTTGCAAAGAGGACTCGAGTTATAAAGATAGAATTGTACAAGCTGCTTGAATTCTTGCCCAATGTAAGCCTTCACATTTCTTGATTTTGGCCATTACATCTTGTAAGAATCTAGTTTTTTCATCCTACTTCATCTTGTAAGATTCTTCTTGCTTACTGTAACTATGGTTACAGATATTTTGTATGTTATTTGGTTCTTTATCTCTTACTAATATCAATGATGCAGTGAAAGACACCATTGTTACAAGGCATATTGAGATTTGTCAAATTCCTCCTTAATCCACTTCATCAATGGCATCTTTAAGTGGAACTAAAGTCAACAAGCTTCCTACAAGTAAGTTTTTTTTTTTTTTTTTATGTTTTCATTAATCACACTTGCTTGTTGTTGTATGATATTGTTTCGATCCTAAATTATGTTTATGTTGATATAATCAACATATTGAACCTGCTAAGTGCTAATTAAATTATACATAAATAAAATGTGACAAATGTTTGGAAATACAACTTTGTTTAAACTTAATAGTTGCATTTCATCAAAATCGCTTCACTTGGACGCATAAAGAACCACAGAGACATGTCTTTTAAAGCAACATGTGCCTTAAAATGTGGAGGAAATCACTAATATTTAATAACACCTTGATGAAATTTGATGACTTGACCACCAAAACTCCAAAAAAAGATTAAAAAAAAAGAAGGGAATAGAAGAAATCTTTTCAAAGTCATTGTTGCAGATTTCACGCTTTCTACCTGACAAAAAAAAGATTCCAAAATTCTACTTAGATGGTAAATAATTCTGATCTCACCACTCCTTCGATTGGTTGCCATCCATTGGCTCAATGACAACTGAACATTTTTTGAGTTCGTTACATACTTTATATATTTTAGATTTACCAAAAAGTATTCAGGTAAGTAGTTAGTATTAGCAAAAGTATAAACAAATATAACAAGTTCAGCTTGATTCTCCCTTCCTAGTAATATACAAATGTCTGCACGAACAACTCATCTATCTTAAAGGCCCAATTTGGAAACCCCGGTTCTGTGTTGGGCAATGAATAATCTAAATAGAATATGTTAAATTTACTTTTCTACAATGAAAATTTGGACAAAACTCCATGAATCCTATTTTAACTCCAATAGTTTTCCAATGTGCAAACACGTAAAACATCAACACATCTAACAAACTTAAATTTCTCTAGATCCGTCTTCATAATCAACAAATTACAAACCATAGTTTGTGATCATCAAAGTAAAATAACAATCCATTTCTATGCTAGGGTGAACGACGATTACGCAAAGCTCACAACATGTGAAAAATCGTTTAAACCATATAAAACCAGTTATAAAAGCTGAATATACGATGAATTACAACCAAAGTAGGGCTTAATTCAAGTTAAAGTGAACAGTAGTGAGTCGGAAAAAATGGAGAGCATCTAAGTAATATTGAAATGCTGCAATGGAGAATAGATGAGACAAAGGGGGAGATGTTCTTGTTTGGTGGTGCAGATTCATTGTGATTTTAACGGACGTAATGCTCATGAAGAAACTACTGAAAAGATAGGCAAATGAGTGAACAAAATGATAGTTGAGGCGGTGATTATGATCGTGTCTCGAATGCATAGTACCAAATATTTTCTATTATATTGGGAGTAATAACATAATACGATCAATTGAGATTTCGTGACCTTAGTTTCTTACTATTTCCAGAAATATAAAGTTATAATTGTTCGAATGTTCTATCCCTGACTTTTACAAATTCTTTATTTTACATTTATTTGTATATTTGTAATTCTTGGTTGGAAGATTGTTCTTGAACTATTTTATATAAATCAAAGTGTGTTGAGAATATATTTATAAAAATTGTACATTTTATGTTGAAGCATTATAAGTTAAGAGGACGGTGTCACAGTTTCCAATATTACAAAAATAGGACTACGATTATAACTTTATATTTCCGAAAATAGTAAGAAACAAGGGTTATGTAATCTCAATTGATCATATTATGTTAATACTCCATTATAAAACAAAATAATATGTGCTATTTTTCTATGCATTCGAGACGCAATCATCATCACTGCTTCGACTATCATTCTATTCATTCATTTTCCTCTCTTTTTTGCAATTTCTTCACAAGCATTACTCAGTTAGAATCACACTACACTGACTCATACCTTCATCTGCAACACTAAACATGAACAACTCTGGTTTGTCTCATCTATTCTTCATCAAAGCATTTCAATGCTCTACTTTCTTGCCGATTCACAGTAGTTCACTTTAACTTGGATGAAGCTATATCCATCACCTATTCAGCTTTTATGATTAGTTTTATATGGTTTTAGGGTTTTGTACCAACATTCGTTATTTGCAAGTGTCGTGAGGTTTGCTCGATTGTCGTTCACCCTAGCATGAGGATGAATTGTTAATTTTACTTTAATGATCAGAAATGCTGTTGGTAATTTGTTGATGTTATGAAGACGAATCAAGTGCAATTTAAATTTGGAGAATGTGTTGATGTTTCACTTGTTTGCCCATTAGAAAATTATTGTAACCGAAGTGGGAGTCATGGAAATTTGTCCAAAGTTTCTGTATGGAAGGTATAAATTTTACATATTCTATTTAGATAAGTTGCTTCGACAGACATCTGTATGTTACCAGGAAGGGAGAATCAACTTAAACTTGTTATTTTTGTGTATACTCTTCAGTTGAAGGTGTTGCTGAGGTGGGACCACATATGGTTGGGTTGGTGGTAGCTTACACGATCCAAGTTTATAAAGAGGGACACCACCTACTTCCAGGGTAAAAAAATAAACACTCTTTTGTGTTGACTATTAGTCAAATGTCTCTTGATATTTGCATTCAACAAAATTTCATCATAAATCTTAGAAATATCAAGTATATAACGAACTCAAATAATCGAGCCAATTGATGGGAAAAACAGTCGGAGAGGTTGCGAGACTAGAATTATTTATCGTTTGTGTGTAGAATTTTGTGATAAAATCTTTTTCTTTTGTCAGATAGAAAGACTGAAATCTGCAATCATGACTTTAAGAAGAGTTCTTCTATCGTCTTCATTTTCTGATTTCTAATCAGTTAATGTTTTACTAGTTTCCTGTTTAATGATTATGTTTTTCTATTTATAATTGTTTGGTTATTTTATGTGTACTCTACTACAGAGAGTCCACAAGACATGGTCCCACCAGTAGAAGGCGTTGCTGGAGGTGGGACCGCGTATGGATGGGGTGATGATAGCTCACAAATACAGGATCCAAGTCTACTGAGAGGGACAATAGATCCTTCTAGAATTCCATCTTCTGAATTAGTACACGTTTGGTGTATGCCAAACACTACAAATATAGGACCTCAAGAAATGCCCCGACCATTGGAGCCCGTAAGTCTCCTAATTAAAATATTATAAAAAATTTCACAGTTTCTTTACCCTCTAAAAATACCGTTCCCATAAAGGTATCACTTTTAGCTGCAAGAAATGAAAGAGAGAGTATCCAAATTGCTATTCGCCCTAAAGTTTCTTGGGGTGGAATCGGTAATGCCGGAGTTGTACAGATTCAATGTACCGATCTCTGTTCTACTTCCGGTGACAGGTTAATATTCCTTGTTTTTTGTTTTTATTTTTTATTTTTCAAATTACAATTATTACTAAGATTGGTTTTAACTTTTAACTTTTAACTTTGGGCTAATTACGAAAAAAACACTATATTTTGCCAAAAAATTCGGTTTAACCACCAACTTTTAAAAGATTTTGAAAAAACCACCAATTTTTGGTAAAAAGTTTCATCGAAGCCATTGTTACCAGTTCTTCAGATCATAATAATCGGGTTAAATTTTTTTCCAAAAATTGGTGGTTTATCAGAAGAAATGAAAATTGATGGTTAAACTAGAAAAATTGACAAAATATAGTGTTTTTTTCGTAATTATATAAGTTAAAGTGTAAATATTATCTAGGGCTAATTACGAAAAAACAACTATAATTTGCGAAAAGTTCCGGTTTAACCACCAATTTTTAAGATTAAAAAAAAACCACCATTTTTTGGTAAAAAGTTTCATTGAAGCCATTGTTATCGGCTTCTTCACGTCTTAATGGTCGGGTTAAACTTTTTTCCAAAAATTGGTGGTTTAATTAGAACAAATGGAAAATTGATGGTTAAACCAGAAAAAGTGATGAAATATAATGCTTTTTTTGTAATTTGCCCTTTAACTTTTAACTTTTAACCAGGTTGGTTGTTGGTCAATCGGTTACATTTCGACGTGTGGTCCCTATCTTAGGTGTCCCAGATGCACTTGTACCAATTGATATGCCAGTCTCACAGATAAACCTACTTCCAGGGTATTTTATTAAATTAAAATTATAAACAATTCTGTTACACTAGTGATAAAAAAGTCAACATTCTTTTGTGTTGACTTTAGTTTTTTTTTTCTATAGAGAAACATCCGCTGTTTGGGTTTCTGTTGATGTTCCAAGCACACAACCACCCGGACAATACGATGGAGAATTTATAGTTACTGCTACAAAAGCAGATGCAGAGTGATTGCCTACTCTCTTTTTTCAGTTAATTATTAGTTAAAAATGTATAAATCTATAGAACGTATCATATTTAATTTGCTTATATACTAATTACTTACCTGAATATTTATACTAGAGTTATCTACGTTAATTCATTTTGAATCTTTGCAGATACACAACACAAACACAAACACAATTTCTTGGTAAATCCGAGAAATATCACGTATATAACGAACTCAAAACCTGTCTCGATGTCATCGACCCAATTGACGGGAAAACAATCGAAGAAGTGGTGAGACACTGAGACAGGAATTAATGAATTATTTATTCATCACTTGTGTGTAATGTAAACAACCGTTGATAAAAATCTTGAATCTTTTATTTTTGTCAGGTAGAAAGAGTGAAATCTGCAACTACAACTTTGAAAAGGGTTCTTCAATCGCCTGCATTTTCTGATTTCTTTTCAGAAAACGGGCCGCCAGATATGATGGATGAAGATGCGAACCTCTCGATTCGTTTGAAGATAAGTTTAACTGTCTGGGACTTTGTTCTTCCAACAACTCCCTCACTTCCTGCTGTCATTGGTGTATCCTAAATTCCTAAAATTTAATTTAATAGCTAAAATTTTTCAGCAGATTTTTCAACATCCTTAATAATAACATGTAAGATATCCGATACGGTAATTGAAGACCGTTTCGGTGTTGAACGCGGTAGTCCTGAATGGTATGATGCACTTGAACAACATTTTAAATGGCTCCTTCAATATAAAGTCAGCCCGTACTTTTGCAAATGGGGTAACAGTATGCGCGTTTTGACTTACACCTCTCCATGGCCTGGTATTATAATAATAAATAATAATAATAATAATAACAATAACAATTTCTTTTATACTGGTCAAATAATAAAATCTAACTCTTTCTTTCCGTTATGTAGCTGACCATCCAAAATCAGATGAATTTTTCTCAGATCCTCGCCTTGCAGCTTATGCTGTCCCATACACTCCTCCTGTTCCTTGGTATATGTTTTTGAATCCCTCAAACTCTTTTTTTATTTATTTTATTTTATTATTATTATTAATCACATTCTTTACTTTTTAGCAGCGGTGATTTGTCAAAGGATTATCTACAGACGGAAGTGGAGATTTTGAGATCAAAAAGTCATTGGAAAAAAGCCTACTTTTACCTATGGGATGAAGTAGAACATCACATATCACTTCACTTCACATGACATGTTATATATATTTATATATATTTTAATGGTTTACCCCGTAATTTTTGCAGCCACTAAATGAGGAACAGTACAATGCTATTCGCGAACAAGCTAGTGAGATTCACGCATATGCATCCGATGCGCGTGTATTAACTACGTACCACTCAGGTCCAAGTGACACGCCGCTTGCTCAAAACAACTTTGAGGCCTTTCTAAAAGTACCGGGATTCCTACGCCCTCATACACAAATATATTGTACAAGGTAACAAAAAAAAAAAAAAAATCAATAACCAACAACATTATTGATTATTCTATAAATGTTTTTTTTCTTTTTTTTTTAAATTTTTGTTTGTAGTGAATGGGTGATCGGTAACCGGGAAGACCTGGTGAAGGATATAATAGCAGAGATAAAGCCAGAAAACAATGAGGTAATGTAATTATAGATTTATAATACATATTTTTTTTTATAAATTATTAGTAATGCGAGATATGTATAGGAGTGGTGGACATACGTGTGCATGGGACCATCGGACCCGCATCCTAACTGGCACCTCGGTATGTGGGGCACACAGCATCGTGCGGTGATGTGGCGCGTATGGAAAGAAGGTGGGACCGGCTTTCTCTATTGGGGTGCCAATTGTTACGAGAAAGCAACTGTCGCCAGTGCCGAGGTCACGCCATTGCCATGTCATCTTTAATTTTTTTCCCTTCGAAAAACGTTTTTATTTAAAAAAAATATTTTTACAGATCAAATTTAGACGCGGTTTACCCCCAGGGGATGGAGTTTTGTTTTACCCGGGTGAAGTTTTCTCATCTTCGCATGAGCCGGTAGCTTCTCTTAGGCTAGAACGCCTCTTGAGTGGCTTGCAGGTAACAGTGACAGTAATAATAAAATAATAACAAAATAATCGGACGTTTTATTTATTGTTTGATGTATCATAGGACATCGAGTACTTGAAGCTTTATAGCTCAAAATATGGAAGGGATGAAGGGCTTGCAATTTTAGAGAAAACAGGTATGTATTCAGGGCCAGAGCGATACACTCTTGAACATGGCCCAATAGACATGATGCGGGGTGAGATTTTTAGAACATGTCGTTCTTAAAGATAGAGATGAATTCTAGTCGTTTTTTTTTTTTAATTTTTTGTTTTTGTTTTTGTTTTTGTTTTGGTATACGTGGTACTTGTGCATGAGCTTTTCATAAAAAGATCATCTTTCCCCGTTGTTATTAGTTGGGTTGCTATTTGTTCTGAATAAACAAACGTGAAGTTTAGGTTTATATTTTTCAAAATCAAACGTAAATATTTATTTGGTCGTATTTTTAGCATGTATGACATTTACATGACAAATGACTTCCATTAAATTCAAGTTATTCTAAACGAGATAATTCCCTTTATAGTAAATATAAAAGAACAGAAACTAATGTTTTTATTTAATAAATGGAATGTTGAAGAATACTGAGATTGGTAAACTGTTGGGTATGAAATGAAAGGGTGTAAAAGGACTTGATTAGTAGAATTAGAGTGAATAAAGTGTATACATGAACATTATATACCTAAATATTTGATATTAGTAGTTCAAAAAAAGGAGTTTGGGTTAAAAAAAATTGTATTTAGTACGGGTTGAATTGTTTGGCCATTCAAGAGTCGTTTGATCACATGTTTCGATTTAGTTAAACTTAAGGGGCTATGAGGAACTTTAGTTTGATTATGATTATGATTGTAGTGCATGGTGGAGGTCAGGTTGGATTTTTTTTGTTTGGGTACCTTTGTTTTCTTTAAATCTAGTGTTATTTATACTGAAAATGTAGTTGAAGGAGAATGTGTTATTTCGAACTTTAAATGTTGTATGGTTAACACGTATTCTTTGCAAAAAGTAGATAACAGAAGATATCTTTGTAGTTTTATTATCTGTCACGAATAGAAGACAATATGTGTATATTATTTTTGGAGATTCCTTAGCGATGAGGGATCAATAAAAAAATGCATTGTACTTCTTTTCACCGGGTCTCTGTCGAAAAGGTTTGGTACTATATAATATTTTCAGTGTTCTTATTTTTGTAAATATAACGTAATAATTTTTTTTTTGATATTTTATATAGACCCCATATTGTTGTATTTAAATATTTATGTCTACTAATATTTTTTATTTATTTCATGTTAAATTCTAGGAAAAACTCCAAAAAAAAACATTAAGTTTTTACAAAAGTTTAAATGTGATATTATGTTTTATTTTCTCAATTATGACACTAGGTTTTCAAAAAAGTTCGGTCTTGACACTATGTTTTTCAATTTGTTTCAGTATTGACCATTGGACCAGTCTACCCCATTGTCAACTGACGTGACATAGTGACGTATCGTTTTTTGATGATGTGAAATTTAGCATGACATGATACCGTGACTTTTTGGTGAGATTACTTTCTAGGTCTCAAAATTGAAAAAAAAACCCGACTTAATTGAAGTAAAAACACAGTATCAAAAATCGAACTTTTGTGGAAAATTAGTGTATTTTGTGTAATTTGTCTTAAAATAAATAATTACTTACCTAATCAAGTCTCTCATTTTCCATTCTCATCCCTGATTCGACTTATCATGAATGTCATGAAAAATATCTATTTGTAAGGCCTAAAAGTTTTAGGCTTTAATCAATAAATAAATTTTATTTTGGAAAAATAAATGAATAAAACAAATAAATAAGAATAAATCTATAAAACAAATAAATAAGAATAAATCTAAATTTTATATCTTGAATATAATTATAGTTTAAAAAGCCGAAATAAAGTTTTAATGAATGATTCAAAGATTTAAAACCCATTTTGAACCAAACATGATGAACTAAGATGTAGAGACTAAAACCGACAATTTTGCCAAACTTAGCACATATAGTTTTGACTTATCAATGATTTAGAAGTTTGAGAAATTATAATTGAGGGTCAAGTGGGAACTTATACCATGCTAGACATTTCCCTAGAAGTTTTAGTGAGGTGCACCATTTTCGCTAAATGACAAACTATGGGTTAAGGTTGGCCTAATCAATGACCTAGATGAAGAATAATTATATTTTTCGGGGCAAAATTGCAACGTCCCATATCCAGTAGTAAAATTTTTCATTTAAAAACAAATCAAATACATAAAACGGGTTACCAATTAAAAACCATTAAAATTAAAACTTATAATTACACATTGAAATTATGTTTATCAAAACCTTTACAACATTAACCAGCAGAAGACTTTAATCAACGAAACCTCAGATGCGGTACAGTCGCGCTGTGCTCCAAGCTCAAGCCAGCAAATACCTGAAAAACAGTAATGGTGAAAGAGTAAGCACAAAGCTTAGTGAGTTCCCCAAAATACCACACGATCAATTCCATAACACATAATCACATAAGGCTCACGGGTTTCATCCCGGGTCTTGGCCTGTTCCATTGGCTCACGGGTTTCTGCTCGGTTCTTGCCTAGTTCCATTGGCTCACAGGTTTCTACCCGGTTCTTGCCCTGTTCCATTGACTCACGGGTTTCTGCCCGGTTCTTGCCCTATTCCTCGACTCACGGGTTTCTTCCCGATATCGTCGATAAACATGTAAAGCACATACATAACGTTATCACACAAAGTAATAAAGCTATCAACGCATGCAACATCACCCGTAATATAGTGAGAAGACTCACCTGATCCGCAAAGCCAAACAGCACTCCTCACGCGTGTCCACGGATCCGACAACGCTAACGTCCTAACAAGATAAACTCCACTCAGAACTTCCTAAATTCCAAACAAGACAATCCTATAGAACCAATACCCTAAACCCCCAAGTTTGACCAAAAGTCAAACTGGTCAAAACGTTAGCGGTCAAAGGTCAAAGTCAACAAACACAGTTAGCACCGCTAACTCCCCAAGTTAGCGCCGCTAACTATGAATAGGTCCAAAAGTCCATTAAGTTCTTAATCCGTTCAGTACAAGGTCTTAATCCATTCAGGGACCTTCCAAGCAGTCCAAAATCCATAAAGATCCTAACTTTATTCTTCCAATCATCACTAAACAAGATCACAGACAAGATTCAAGTCCAAAATGGTCCAAAACCAATCAAAATCACCATAGAGAGTTTGGCTTACTCTCTAAACCATTCCAAAGGTTCAAATATGAGATTTAAGGCATAAAGTTTCCAACTTTATCCTTCCAAACCATAGACAAATACTACAAGGGACCATTACACTTATTCAATCCATAAAAACATGCTTAAATCATAGAATCAATCATAAAATTGCATAAAGGTGAGAACTTTACTCAGAATGGTCCGGAAACAACAAGCTTTAGATGATTCCCACAAGAAGAAAGCCTCCTAGCAACAACAAGAATCACCAAGCAACATCATCTCTTCAATAATACATTCCATGGTCACCATATGAGCTAAAAATCCTCCATGAGAGCTAGAGAGCAAAAGGACGAGTTTGGGGGCTGAAATAAGGTGTTTGGCGGCTGCCCTAGGGTTCCCAACTCTTAAATATGGCCCAAGCATGAAAATGTAGGGTTTTGGCCCAAACAGGCCCATTAGCGTCGCTAACCATAAGGTTAGCGTCGTTAACCTTCGAACGTGCCTTCCCACTTGCCAGTTGTAAACCACGACGCGAGAAATCCAACCCCTGACACATTAGCGTCGCTAACCACATGGTTAGCGGCGCTAATGCTTGTTACTCATTATTTCTTCGTTTTTTGCTTCCGATAATCCGTGAACCTTGATTCCTCAACACTCAAAACTTGATTTCTTGAGATTAGGGTCTTACAACTCTCCCCCACTTAACGGGATTTTGTCCTCGAAATCCTTCCTTAAATTCTCTAACCACGCGCCAAAACCTCAAACTGATCCATAACTAACACAACCTCTTCAAATCCAGACTAAAAAGAATCTCATTGATAACCTCGACAGAATCATGATCGTTACATCCTTACATGTCCGAAATTCCCAATTTCGGAATGCTCTGCCACCAAAACTCCAAAACACAAACACCCGAAGACGACTCCTTCAATGCCAAAATCCATACCCTGCTGACCGAAATCCACACCGACTGCTACGCTAAATCTATGCCAACCCGCCAACTTCGGATACTCCCCCACCGGGTATCTTACAAATCCCCATGGCTAACAAATGTAACTTACACCATTACAGAAGACAACAAATGCATGACACCAAGGGTGTGTTTGTTTTTCTTGAAAAAGTCTTTTTCCTTCCAAATATCTTCCGGCGGGTAGATGTTTTGCAGAAAGAGTGTTTGTTTTTCGGAAGAAAATAGATGAGAAAGTCTTTTTCAGGTCTTTTGGCAAAAGATCTGAAAAAACACTTTTTGCCTCTTTTTGAATCTCACGCTGTATCTCTTCCTCCCGTTTTCAGCATTACTCCTTGCTACCCCTTTCTCCAATCGACTACCGGCCATCGATCACTACATCGGCCGCCGCTTCTACTACCGGCCCGCCGATTCATGGCGCCGTCGGTCCACGCCGCCGCCTCCGTTGCTCCAGGCCTCCGAGACAATCAGGTACATATTGTAGTTCCAATTCTTGATTCTCTTTTCTCCCCACTTTTTCGTCCTCTTTGATTATATGAGATGGGTTTTTCTGATCTGAAAGTTTCTCGTTTCTAACAGGTCTGCTTCGTCTCCGGCCACCAAAATCCCAATTAGCAAAGCCTTACCGAAAATACCCTT
Organism: Cichorium intybus; assembly: GCA_023525715.1. Taxonomy (NCBI): domain Eukaryota; kingdom Viridiplantae; phylum Streptophyta; class Magnoliopsida; order Asterales; family Asteraceae; genus Cichorium; species Cichorium intybus. The sequence goes on from CM042013.1 coordinate 45,751,410, forward strand.
GCAGAAGTAAGTTTAAAAAACGTATTTTTTGATATCATTTGGTTAAGATATTCCAAAATCTATGTGTAATGCATCTGTAATGCTTCTGTATTCCAATTTTGCCATTTCAATTGGTCAAGATATTTATTCCAATTTTTCCCCTTTCACTTGCAGTTTAACGTGTGATAGATTAAATTCAATTGGTTTAGATATTCCAAAATCTTTGTAATGCATTATGTTATTGTTTTATTTCAATTGGTCAAGATATTCCAATTTTGCCCCTTTCATCTTTGTAATGCATATGGTTATATGCTTTATATCAGGTTATATGTTTTACATCATCTAAGGTTAGTTAATTCCAATTTTGCCCCTTTCATCTTTGTAATGCATCCTATTATATGATTGTTTGATTTCGGTTTTACTTCTCTATAATGCATCCGGTTATATGATTGTTTGATTTCAATGGGCCAAGATATTGTCTGTAATTTTATTTTTTTTGGGGGGGGGGGGGGGGTAGGGTGGGGTGGGGTGGGTCGGTAGTGCTTGGGTGGGTTGAGGTGGATGAAGTGGGGTTTTTTTGAGGGGGGGGGGGGGGGTAGGGTGGGGTGGGGTGGGTCGGTAGTGCTTGGGTGGGTTGAGGTGGATGAAGTGGGGTTGCAGGTAGAGTGGGGGTATGTTAGAATGAAATTGATTTCAAAAAGATATTAAAAACAAACACTCTTTTAATAAAGACCGAAGACATGAAAAAGACTTTTAGTCCACATCTTCTTTCGCAGACATGGAAAAAGAAAAAAATACATTTTACATCTTCAAAAATAAACACAACCCAAGTCTTTATACACACGGTAACACAATCGCCCCATAGACCCACAAGAACTCTGTCCAAAGGCATCTAATCCGCTAGAATCCAAACACAATACACCACTCATGCACAGCCCATCAACTAATTCCGCACTCATCAACGACATACGTGGAATCACAAGTTCCCCGTTTCGTTTGGTTCGCAATCGAACTCGCAGGACTTTCCTCGTTTCATCCTGATTCTCTCAGTCGCAAAAACAAATCATGCAACCGAGAACAACACCTAACACTTGACCATCCGTCTGCATGGCTACACACTTAACAATCTCACTAGGTTCCTGACTAAAATCAACTTCTCAACCAACCGCAACAAACTCTACTAACGGTTCCACTTGATTCTCTAACACAGGGCCGCAACACCTGACCCTTTCTGCAAACCCGGACAAACAGGTCTAACTGAAAACTACCACCCAACCGAAAATCTCACAGACCTAACCGCATCCAAAGGCATACGATCTTCCACATATCGGGACGAACCCGAGATACACCCGTATCGAACCACAACCACACTTCCTTACCAAGCCAATCCAGCTTCCAAGCCTTCACACTTCCCAGAGAAGATCCCTAACCACCTTAAGATCCCTAACCACCTTGATGATCATAACCTAATCCGGAACGCGACACCTTAACACTTCCAACAAATTCCTAGTCCGGTTAACCAACCGATTCTTATGCACTGCCGAGAAACCCTAAAAGTTGAATGCCTCCAACACCACCGCTCCACAAATCCGAAAGAAAGTTGTTCTTGGGAGTCTTCCATTGTATTGTTTATCTGATTTCAAAGCACCGAAGGTCGTCCTAGAAAAATTGGAACAGATTAGAAGAGAGTTTTTACGGAAAGGTTCATTAGAGAAGTGTTGCATCAATTGGGTTACTTGGGATAATGTCACTACTCCAAAAGAGATAGGAGGAATAGGGGTTGGAAGCTTTCATTCCTTCAATCTTAGCCTTATTGTGAAATGGTGGTGGAAACTCAAAACAAATGAAACATCGTTACGGTCCAAGGTTATCAAAAGAATTCACAATTACAAAGTGGGAGATGATGGCGCGGTTGCTAGGAAAATTTCTAATAGTCTGTGGTGGAACATTGCCGGTATAGAAGGAGATCTTTTAGAATTGGAAATAAGCATAAGAGACATGTTTTCAAGGAAAACATGCAATGAGAATAAGACAAGGTTCTGGAAAGATAGATGGTTGGGAAGCATCATGCTGAAAAACAGATTCCCAAAAGCATACATATTGGAATTGGAAAAAGGCTGTATTTGTTGGATTAGGTGTCTAAGCCATGACTTTATATTTATATTCATCTTGTTAATTGAAGCAAAGTCCATTTGGGTTACCCTCATAGCTGGAGGACAGGATAGAGTTCAGTAGAGTAAAAGGTTGATTTATTAATTGTGTAATAAATCAATAGAATTAATTAAATGGTTTATTAATATATTTAAGTGTTAATATATTAATTAGAAACTATAATAATTAATTGAGATTTAATCTAGAATTAATTGGATTTAATTTAGTGATTAAATTAATTAATTAAAAGTGTGAGGACTAGTTTGTATTTATTCAATAGTTGAATAACTGGCAAAGAGAAGTCCAGGGGCCAAAAGTGGCACCACCCTTGGAGGCATCTCTAGGGTTGGCGAAAACCCTAATTAGAGTTTAGGGATCTGGTCCAAGTGGTCAACAGGCTTGCCCACTTGGAGGCTCCTTAGGGTTTCAGGTGTAACCCTAGGAGGCTATAAAAGGAACCCTCTGGCTCCCCATTATTCACGCCAACTTCAACCAAGATTACTCTGCTGGACTGTCTTCTCTATTGCTGTGGGTATGACTTGCATCTGAGGCAGGATACTTTTGCTGCTAGCTTCAAGAACAAGATTCAAAGGTTGGTTCTTCTGATTTGAACTTTAGAAATAATTGTTGGCCTTTAGGTTATAGTTTATTATCTTCATAGAAGAAAACATAGATCTTTCTAGGGTTGCATTTGAACCATAGGAATTTTTGTGTTCATTGTTTGCTAGAAAACCCTTCAGTGGTATCAGAGCTATGGCTTGTTTTCTTGTGAATTTGATGTAATTTGTTTGCTTGTTGGTTGGGTGTTTTGCGAAAATTGACCCTCCATGAGGCCATACACGAATTTGGTGGCTAGGGTTTTGAAAACCCTAGCCTCCTCCCTTGCCTTTTTCGATTTTGCTTGCTTTGGTAAGTAGGTGTCTTATTTTTGGTAATTGAGATCTATTAATAAATGGAAACCCTAATCCCATTGCTTGCCTTTTTCGAAAATTAGGGGATTAGATAGGATTAAATTAATTTGATTAATTTGTGATGCATATCTAGATTTAATTAATTTAATTAATTGTTTTAATTAAAAGAAAAATTAAATCACTTAAAGAATTAATTTAAATTTTCAAAAATTGTTTAAAATTTGCGAAAATTCTAATTAAATTAATTCTAAAATATTTTAATAAGATTAAAATATATCTTACATATTTATGATTAAAAGTTAATATTTATATATAAGAAAATTGGTTAGTCTTACCGCAAGTAGGCCTCATTCACAAAACTGTCCTATAAAGAGGGTATAAGGCGACTGACTATAAAATGTTAGTCTAATGGGTATCTACTCTTACCCACCGCTCTCCTGGTCAGTCGAGTGTCGTTAGCCGAACGGGTTTGATAGAACCGCTAAGCATCTTAAAAGTATAATGCTATAATTGAAAGTACTAGAACTTTGAACAAAACCCAATCTAGTTACTTTAGGTTAAAAATGTGAATTGGTGCTAATCCATGGAATTGCACATTGCACTTTGCGGAACGTTGGTGGAGCGTGTGTGGTTTACCGGCACACCAACTGGGGTCTGCAAAAACTTGCAATGGGTTTCTCGATTTTGTCATTATTAACGGAGCGTGTGTGGTTAACCGGCACGTTAATTAGAGATGACAATCGACTTCGAGAGTACCGAGCATATTTGCATGGTTATTCACACCCGGTTTGTGATCCTCGGCATCCCAGTCACAAACAGTGGGGCACATCCGAGACTAAACATGCCATTGAACAGTTCAATGTGTCTCAACAGATCTAGGAATTTCATAAGATGAAATTGATAAGTGTATTATCTACCTTAATGACCATTATGTTGTGATTACGGCATCCCTCTTCACACCATAGTTGGGGTATTTTGGGTCCTAGCCTTAATAAATAATATGTTGGGTAATTATTTAAAAGGATTAATTAAACTTATAAAATTCTGTTTATTATAGATGTCTGAATCAAGTGTCTATTCTCCTCCCTATCCTCCTTCACCCATTTTTGAGAGCATCAGAAAGCACCTGCTTAATATGGAAAGGCTGACTGGCCTTAACTGTAAGGAATGGCTTCGCAATTGGAGACCGGCTCTCGGCATTGCGGGCAAGCTTCATCTCACCGAGTATCCGATCCCGGTTCCACAGGAACAAGTCATCATAAATAGTTCTTATGATGAGGGTAACTTCTTAGTTGATGTATCCGAAGAAATTCGTGACCTCATGTTGTTGACCATTGATCCCGAATTCCGCAGGGATTTTGAATCCTGAGGGCCATATGAGTTGATGCAATCGGTTGAGGAAAGGTTCCGAAAACCGGTTGAAGAGGAACGAGCTAGGATCTTCAAAAGACTTGCAGAGTGTAAGTTAAAAGAAGGAAGTAGCATCGATTCGCATGTTCTTCAGATTGAAGCATACATAGGCAAATTGTACAAACTTGGTTATACCATGAGTCAGGAGTCGAGTGTTAACACTCTACTCGCTTCACTGACTAGTAAGTACGATCTGTTCATTCAGACGTACAGAAAGGAAGACCAGAAAAAGACCTTAATGGAAATGCGTCCACTGTTGACTTTATACAAGTCACTCTTGGACATGCATAGCTCCATTGGTTCAGCTACTTCTGGATTAAGTCCAGTGGAAAGACGCAGCAAGAAACGATCCAGATCGTCTGGATATGTCTTAAGCTGGGAATCCACAGAATCGGATACAGTCGCGGAAAGATTGAAAGACGCTCCAAAGTCAAAAAAAACTTGTGAAAGCTCAGGTATATCTAAAAACCTCAAAACTCCTGTTCCATAATTCCTTGATGCATAATGTGATAGTCACATTTTGGTTTGTATGCAGGGAATGAGTAAGGTACGGGACATTGGCGCATATGAGCACATTTGGATTGGATTTCCGGCTCATGCGTTTTGAAGTTTAGTTAGATATTGAAATATTGTTATTAGCTTTTAGATGCGTATGACACTGTCTATCATATAGTACATTGTGCAAGGATTTTTGTTTTTAATAAAATTGTCAATTTTCTTTTAACACATGTTGTTTGAAATATCCTTGAAATGTTGTATGATTGTGTTGAATGCATAATTAGTAATAACTTGAATGTTGAATGCATCCAAAGTGTTTGGATTTTAGGAATTGTGTCCTTTTATGATTGTTAAGATAAGTATCATAAAAATCAATTCAACCAAAGGTCCAGTTGGACAGGACCTTGGAATCACTTGACTTAGAGTCACTTGATGAGTTGAGTTCTTAATGTGCTAAGAAATGAATCAACCAAAGATCCAGTTGGACGGGACTTTGGAATCATTTGGCTTAGAGTCAAATGATGATTAAGTTCTTTATAAAGCACATGTGGCAAGAAATGAATCACCCAAAGATCCAAAGGATAGGATTTTGGAATCAGCTGACTTAGAGTCAACTGAAGATTGCAAGTCTTGAACAGAATTAACAAAGTCATAAGTTTACATAGAGATGTAAAGAGATTGAGATTAGAAGCAACGAACACATCAGTTGCTGTGTATTGCTCGAATCTCCGAATAGAACACAATTGTTTGTACTTCACAATATTTGTTAGTCGGTATGACGAATATGTCCTCGCTTATCAAAATAAGCGATTGGATTGAATCTTTGAATAGTTCAAGGACTTCAAAGGAAGTACAAGATCTACAGAACCTGAGTAACAACATAAACTGGGAAAAAAATGTTTCACAGTTTATTCTCTTCCAAGAACATTAATAGTTATGATGTGTCTTAGGGAAGATGATGGAACGTTGGTCGAAAGAGTTCGATCCTCAATGTATGAGATAGATTACCAATTAGTTCCCCGTAAATTAAACACTAAACCAGTCAGACCATATTCCAACCACATCCTTCGACTAAGTAGGTTTTGCAGACATTGTCTGAAATGTAAAGCTGGGATTGTCCCACTTGTACATTAAAGGTCCAGGGTCTTGTAGTGTTCGTCCGAACCTCATGACTGGCCTGAACCTAATCAGAAATGTCATTTCACTGGCTATCCCGCTGTACCTGGAAAAGAAAGAGCTCTTTTAGAAAGAACTCACATTCTAAGGAGACAGTGGGAGTTTGGGATAGTCCTGAATGAGTTCAGGATTAGCCAAGTGAAAGAACCTTTAGTCATCACTAGGCTTAGAGCAGAAATCAGATTTCTGACATAGTCTTCTCTTGACCAGTAGTACTGATCACTGTCATAAGTAGTTATGATCGGGGTGACATGCCGAATAGTGGTAAAACACTATAGTTGGTACGGATTTTAATCCGACTACTTGGAAGCATTGGTGAGCCCGGTTGCTGCCAATTAAGAGAACTTTAGGACGAGATACAGTCCATGTGACAGTTTGATTGATTTTACAACTGGTCTTAAAACCAGTGGGAGTAATCGTCAAAAGAAACTAACATGGACAGAAACGTACCTTCAGAACATCTGGTTGAGTGAGACGATACTCAGAGTCATGTAATTGACTTCGAGAGAAGCGCTCTCAATAGAAGATGAAATCCGAAAGGATACTGCATATTGTAAGTCGTTAGTGGAGCGCGTGTGGATCACCGGCACACTAATGAGGACTCACAAAGAATATGCCAGTATAAAGGTACATGGGCCCGGGATTTCCCCGCGGGCATCTCCAAGAAAGGATATTCAGATTCTCGAAATATGCCAAAGGATTGGATTTTGAGAATGAGCTGAAAGATATCCATTAAGATGTCAGAAAGGTTTGGATTCTCAAAATATACCAAAAGCTCTGGATTTTGTGAATAGTCCATAACCGTGTCAAAGCCAGTGGGAGTATTGCTGTTATCTATTTCAATATGTGTGTTACATAATGTTTCTAGGAAACGTCTCTTTTCATTACAAAGTGTAATGACTTGGTGTTAAGAGACGGATCGCTATGAAAAACTTAATAAAGATACGGCATGCTCGGGTGGTTATAAACGTCTATGAGATAGATCAAAACTCTGCCAAGATGATCTTGATGAGACTCAAGACACATAGCTCAGGAAAAGAGTTTCCTATCATTGCAAGGTGTAATGATTTGGCATACAAAGAAGGTGCAGCATACTCACATAATCCATAGACATCTATCAGATAGATGTTGTCATCAGTATTGACCTGGCCATAATAAGCATGACCTTGATAAGATTCAAGATGCATGAGAAAAAGTCTCCGAAAGGATATAGCTATTAAAGGTCATGACACAAGGATTATGAGTAATCCTAAGATTCCAAAAGGGTTTGGAATAGGACTGGATCGAATCCAACAAGTTTCTTGGATCAATCAGAAGTGTCATGAACGTGTCTTGATGACTTAATGCTTAGAGCATACTGAGTCAGATTCAGGATATGACCTGGCTGGGAATACTTAATGGATGTTGTACATGATTAGGGGTGAATGTTGATAACAATTTGAAAAAAAAAGTTTTCAAATAAGGACTTAATGGTTAATGTAACACCCGATGTAAGAACCCGCGAAAATGTGTAATAAAACGTAAAATAATCGGGTGAAATAGTAAAATTTTGGAATAAGGGCAAATTGGTCTTTTTGCCATGTCTTGGACTTTGGTGTAAAATATGTTTTGTGATGGGATAATTATGTGAAATAATGAAGTTTTATATAATAAAAACTTGTTTTGGGAGTTAAAAATGGAAGAGTTGAAAGTGGAGGGTTGGAAATGAAAAATTTGGAATATAATTGGGATTTATCTTCATAATTCCCAGAAGATTGTAGAAAGAACGGGAGAGAGCTAGAGAGTATAGAGAGGTCACGATTTCTGGAGCATTCACGAAGGAAGGAGGTGATTAATTTGAGTCTTGGTGAAGGATTGAAGAGTTCCAAAGCCAATTGAGGTAAGTTTTGTGATATGAACTCATATATTTAAGTCGTGGTGGTTAGTTTCTAAACTGAAAATTCAATAAGAAGTTAATACAACGAGTTCATATGTGCTATCTAGCTTAATTTGACACAAGAAATGGATTTTTAGCCATAAATTGAGGTTGAATCCATAGAATTGGGTTTTGAGCTCAAGAACCCTAGAAATGGGTTTTGAGACTAAAAAACTGGTTCTTAATGTTTTGTTAGGCTCAAAGGATCATTTAGGATGTATTAAGACAATCCTAAGTGATTAATTTCAAAAATTTGCATTTTTGGTGCAAAATTGTAAAAACGGGTTTGATGTGAATTTTAGGAAATCATGATTTTCACACGTTAAAACTTGATAAAAACTGAAGGTTTATGTCCTGGAATGACCCCATAATAATTAAGTCATGAATTAAGAACTTAATAGGGTGAATAATGCAGCTGCAGATTGAAAAATCATCAAAAAATAGCAACAGACTATGGATCGCGACCCGATCTAAGGGCAGATCGCGACCCTACTACGGATCGCGACCCGACCCAAGGGTAGATCGCGACCCGATCTCGCGGCAGAAATGCAGCTTGGTTCTGTCTAATTTTTAAAGATGGAAACTATAGCTAGGCATGTCCGTTTGGTCTGAAATTTTTACCATAGCCTTAAAATGGTCTGAAAACATATAGGAAATTTTCAGATTCGTAATCCGACCTTACGGAAAAATCACTGTAGCGGCAGTGACCAAAATTGTAAATTTATATTAAAACTTGATTTTTGGAGTTTGGGCTAGAATTGTCCAATGAACTCCAAATTTGAAACACACGTCTATTATAGTGTAAGACTTCATGGAAAACTGTCCGAACCGAAATACGACCTCCCGAGGGTACTGTAGTAAAGTACGCGTATTTCGGGACAATTTATAAATTAAAGGAAGATAGTATAATTATAACCTGTAGTTGCATAGTACGGCACACTTGTGCTGTAACGTTAGTTGTTATATATAAATTTAATATAAATGTATATTTTGTAAATAATAGGTGGTGGTTCAAATACGGTGAACCGAGCTAAAGAAAAAGAGGTGCAAAAGACTAACTGATTCCTAGCTGACTCGAGGTGAGTGTTATGTGGATTTTCTGGTACATAGCAAAATGAGTTTTCTTTAAAATGCTTTGGAGTCAAAGTAGTTTTATGACTTAAAAGTATTTTATGAAAAATATGGTTATAATGTGGAAAGAAAGAAAATCAGAAATACAGTGAACTAGTAATGTGAGTGGCCCTTGATGATGAGTTGCTTAGTATCCGGATAAAAACCACGGCCTGCTGCGGTAGGGGTGGCAAAAAGACACTACTGGGATGGTACCTCCCGTCGCGAAGTAGTTGTCTTACCTTGATAGATGAATCTGTTTCATGCTATTGGGGAAGCAGTTATACGAGTGCGTCTCGTATAAAACCTACGGGTGCGCTCGTAGGAATATACCATCACAAACTAAGGAATACCTGTGGGTGCGCTCACAGGAAATGTAAAATTTGCATATTTAAGGAATAATGATGTTATTGGAAAACTGTTTTGGGTCTAAACCCATAATTCTCACGAGACATTATGTCTCACGTATATTTTTTTAAATGCTATGTACTCAGGTAAACCGGAAGGGCGTTAGAAGAGTCGAGTGTGGGACTATTACATATATTATTGTGAAGAATGTACGATAAACAGGTTTGAACCGTGGTTGTGAAACAAATTCGTGATACCCCGTTTGTAATGAAAATACATGGTTTGTTCTCAAATGTTGTAATAAAGTTTGTAAAAAAAAAATTTGTGTGAAAAATTGGGGTGTTACACCCGACTTTTAAAACAAAAACACCCCTGAAAAATTTTCATTTATAACATAGGTTTCAGTACTTAAAACCATAAACAAGGGGTATATTTTTAATAAAAACGGGTACAAGTGTATCAAGGAGTATACGAATCTAATAACCTCCTTATAAGCCGGGCTGCTACTGACAGCATCTACAAGTCAACTTCTTGAATCACGGACTTTATCCTTACCCTTATCAGGGTTATGCTAACCTGCAGGGACATTTAACAAACGGTATGAGCTACAAAGCTGAGCGAGTAATCGTATCTGCAAATAACACATATAAGAATACATTCATATATAATTTCCTATATATAATAAATCTATTAACCGTATATCTCTGCCTGGATATCGGTTCCAAACGCCTAGCCGTTCTGGCTAACCATATGTGTCTTAGGATTGCACATCCTATCGCATAGTCTTACGGGTTGTTATTTGCATACATTTCTGTCTCATATTTCTTGGTCATAATTGACCGCATCATTTTTCATGGCTGTGTAAGCCGCACCCTGTGTCATAGCTATATAAGCTGCACCAAAACATTATCAATATATAAATCATAGTCCGCAGGCCGCACCAGCTGGGTTTAATAACCCGATATCATAGCCAAAAGTGGCCGCACCAACTATTAACAGCTTATTTCACAATCAATTATGGCTCACGGGTTGTCCCGCTTTTGCCTAGGCTCACGGCTCCGTTCTTGTCATCGCAATGACTCACGGCTTATCCGGTCTTGCCTAATTAAAGTGGACTCACAGCTCCGTTCTTGTCATCGCAATGACTCACGGCTTATCTGATCTTGTCGCATTACTGACTCACAGCTCCGTTCTTGTCTATAACAGATTCACGGCTTATCTGGTATTGTCATATCACAGATTATATATATATATATATATATATATATATATATATATATATATATATATATATATATATATATATATATATATATATGTATTGACTCACAGCTCCGTTCTTGTCATCGCAATGACTCACGGCTTATCTGGTCTTGTCTTTTACATATATTTTTACACTTGTCATTTTCGTCCCTGGAAGCCGTTTCAACCTGTAACAGTTCAATCATCATATATCATATATATGATATCAGTGAGATTACTCACCTGGATGTTAGCTGCATTTAAATCCCGGTTGTTTCTTGCCTTTGCGTGCACCACAACCATTTTGTCCCATACCTATTTATCCATTTCATATTAAATGATAATATGTTAATAATCATCTAAATTGGCTCTAATACATAAGAGTCCAATATTATGCAACTATAAACCATCCCTAGATGATAAACTTTCAATTTACCATCTTTTCATGAGTTTTACTATTCACCGGGGCATTCGTATCGATCTACAGTGCCCCCGAGGGGTCGAAAACTCAATATAAAAATTTTCCCAAACTTTTCAGACCATAACGAGCCTACGGTTCAAGTTTGAGCTAAATCGGACAAGCCAAACAAAAGTTAGCGTTTTGAAATCCCTGTCTGGTAGGCGCACTGCGCCTGGGTTTGGGCGCACTGCGCCTGGGCGCACCCCGCCTGGGACCTGGGCGCACTACGCCCTGCGCCTGGGCAGACTCCTGATCAGTCGCGATTTGTGCACTGTAGCACGCAGTTTTGGCCTATTAAGTCCTTAATCCAGTTCTTAATCACATGGGGTTTGTTTCTAGACTAAAACCCTTCAATAATACAAGGTTTTAATCCAAAGAAACAAACTCAATCAATCAAATACAAGAATTAGGGTTCTTAGTTTCAAAACCCCAAAACTTCAAATTCATCACAAATAGCAATCTACTTCCATTTTCTTGAATTAAGTCCTTTTAGCATGACTTAATGGAAGTATTAAACCATTTAAACCACATAAACATAACTGAAATTTACAAATTTCAGTTTCTATAAAACACATTAAGAACTTCTTCAAGAACTTGTCTAAAAAGGCAATCTACTTACCTTAATTGCTTGGAAATTACCCCTTCCAACAATTGTTCCAAGCTCTTGCTTCAATTTCCATGATTTCCTGCAGAAATCGCACCTTCAAGGCTCCTCCCGTTGCTGCACAAATGGCCAGTCAAAGAAGAAAGTCAACCTCTCTATTTATACTTCCAAAGTTTACAAATTTGGTCCTTAAGTTCCATTTCTTGAACTTTGGCCACAATAATCAAGTTTTATGACATAAAACTTTCATTTCTTATATTTTTACCACAAGGAGAAATTATTTTACACAATTGGTCCTTCACATGGTCAAATGACCAAAATACCCTTTTGTGGTAAAACGACCAATTTCAGTTTTTTATAACATTTTAAGTCCAAAACTCAAAATATTATTTCAAACCAAATTCTTTTCTGTCCAAAAGACCAAATTACCCTTCTAAGGTAAAATGACCAATTTACCCTTTTTATTATATTTACATAAAAAGAGTGTCTTGGCGTTACAGTTAAAGAATTTCGTTGGCATTCCGATGGAGCGCGTGTGGCTCACCGGCACATCGTAACACCTCGAAATAGTCTTAGGGTGCAGTTATATGGACTAAAGATCCCGAGAACCATGGAAAGTCACAGTACATAGAATGGAGTTGTTAGTGAGAATGACGGTATGACCAAAATTGAAATATCATCGGAAAGATATCCGATCGAATAAAGTGTATGACATTTGAATACATATAAAGAGTAAAAGGTCAAGTAGGCATAGATACATAACACGAATTAAATAGTTTAAAAGGAATCTAGAAACCGATAATAGCTTATGAAAAATCCAACCTGGTGATTACCTCGTGGAGACTTGGTAATTATGCAAGAGTAGCCATCAGTCAGATTTTAAGTTTCAATTTTGCATGTTTCACTTCCCGAATAATTTGATTATTCAAAAGTCCACAGTCACTCATACTTTTCGGGAGTAAGTATGAACAAAGACTGTCATGAATTGGTTTGTAGATTGTTTTAGGAGTTAGACATTGCAGTAAGACTGCTATAACGTTCATGAGTACTTAGAAATAGAGATTTGAGTATTGGATAAACCTGCGCTCAATAGATTGCTTCATGGATTACATCACGAGCAATGTTGAGACGATAATATCGTATGATCTTGAAGCGGAGACATATGAGTTGAAATTTACGAATTGGTTGTGCATTGATAATGCGAAAACGCATCGGTAACTCGATGTTACAAACGCATTGTTGTGTACGATTTGATAAGTAAAATACACAACCATATGAGTCAAAGCTTATTCGTTCCTGGACCCTGATGGGAAACAGATATCTGTAGGCCGCTCGATGATTTTGAAGTTGACTAAAGTGCTGGCCAGCCGGGACTAAATTGATGTGTTCAATTAGAAGTCTGAAAGTCATAAGCAGAATCGGAAATCGGGAAACAGAGTATCGGACAGAGATTGATCTCAATCCATGTCTCGTGTCTGGAAATATCTTGTTGGACGAAGGTGTTGGATTAGGTGTCTAAGCCATGACTAATAATTTGTATTTACCTAATTAATAGTAGCAAAGTCCATTTGGGTTGCCCTCATAGCTAGAGGTTTGGTAGAAAGTTCCGGAGAGAGAAAGATTGATTTATTATATGATTAATAAATCAACAGGAATTAAATATATAGTTTATTAATATATTAAAGTCATAATATATTAATTAGAAACTATAGTAATTAATTAGAAATTAATCTGGAATTAATTGGATTTAATTTGGTGATTAATTTGATTAATTACAAGTGCAGGGGCTATTTTGTAATTACTCAATAGTTGAGTAGTGACTGTCCTGGTTGGTTTAATGTTGGCGATTTTTTGGATATATTAATCCTTAATTTCGAGTTTGATAAATAGAGGATAAATAGGTTTAATTCAAATGATAAAAGGTTTATCTTGATTTGAATTAAAAAGGTTTATCTCTAAGGTTTATCTGTAACCACCTGGAGCCTATAAATAGAGACCCCAAGGCATCATAATTCACGCCACTTTTTGACTCCTCTCTCTCTCTGGATTTCGTCCAAGCCCTGGCTCCCTGGGTGTGATCTCATTTGAGGCAGGACACTTGTGCTGCTTAGCTTGCAAGAAACAATTAAAAGGTTAGTTTTTCTATTTTATTCTTTTAGTTAATTTTGTTTTAGCCTTTAGGAATTAATTACATGTTCAAAGTAAGAAAACATAGATCCAATCTAGGTTGCATGTGAACTTAGGGTTTTAGTTCATAGATTTGCAGAAAACCTTTCAGTGGTATCAGAGCATTTGGTTGTTTTCTTGTTGAATTGCTGTAATTGTTTTCCTAATTTAGGGTTTAAAGCTTATAAACCCTAAGTGTATGTGGATCGACATTTAGGGTTAGGGTTTTGGAAACCCTAACCTCCCCCCTTGTAATTTTCGAAAAAAGCTTATTAGGGTTTTAGGAGGTTTTCTATTTTTGGTAACTTTAATTGTTTAATTAAATGGATAACCTTAAACCCAAATTGTTTGATTTCGAAATTTAAGGGTTTAAGATAGGTTTAAAATTAATTTGATTAATTTGGTAATACCTATCTACATTTGAATTAATTTAATTAATTGTTAATTAAAAGATAATTCAAAGGATTTAATTAATTTTTAAATTTGCGAAAATTAAAGATAAATCCGGAAAAATATTTTAAATGTTTAAAATATTAAGATTTAATTATTTCAAATTAATTGTTAATTAAAGGATAATTAAATCGATTTTTAAAGGTTTAATTTAATTTTAAATTTAATAGTTAAATTGGTAAAATTAAAAGATAAACCTGGAATATTTTAAAGGGTTTTAAAATATATCTTATATATGTTATTAAAGGTTAATACTATATGTATAAGATAAAATTGGTCAGTCAATTCAATAGTAGGCCTCATTCACGAAGCTGATCTATAAAGTGGGTATAAGGAGGCTGCCTATAAAATGGCAGTCTAATGGGTGAACACTCTCGCCCACCGCTCGCCTGATCAGTGGAGGGTCGTTAGCCGAACAGTCTTGATAGGACCGCTTAATCATTAAAAGTATAATGATCAAAGTACTAGAACCATTTACAAAATCCCAATCTAGTTACTTTAGGAAAAATGTGAATTTGATGCTAATCCATGAAGTTGCACATTGCACTTTATGAAACGTTGGTGGAGCGTGTGTGGGTTACCGGCACACCAATGGGGGTTCATAAAGAGTGGCAATGGGTTTCTCGGGTGTTATCATTGTTGATGGAGCGTGTGTGGTTAACCGGGACATCAATTTGAGATGATAATGGACCCCGAGAGTACCAAGCTAATTTGCATGGTTATTCACACCCGGTTTGTGATCCTCGGCATCCCAGTCACAAACGGTGGGGCATATCCGAGATTAAACATGCCATTGAACAGTTCAATGAGTCTCACAGATCTAGGAATTTCATAAGACTGAAATTGATAAATGTTATCTACCTTAATGACCACTGTGTTGTGATTACGGCATCCCTCTTCATAGCATAGTTGGGGTATTTTGGGTCCTAGCCTTGTTAAATAATAATTTGGGTAATTATTTAAAAAGGATTAATTAAACTAATAAATTCAAATTTTATATATGTCTGAAGAAAATGTCATTCTCCTCCTTCCCCTCCTTCACCCATTTCTGAGAGCTTCAGAAAGCACCTGTTAAATATGGTAAGGTTGACTGGCCTTGACTGTGTGATATGGTTTTGCAATTAGAGAATAGTTCTTAGTTTTGCTGGGGAACCATATCCGACTGAGTGTCCGCTCCCAAACATGACATCGCACAGCAGCTTGTGATGAGCATGACTCCTTGACCGATGAGTCCAAGGAAGTTCGTTGCCTTATGCCATTGATCATTGACCCCGAGTTCCGCAGGGATTTAGAATTCCTGGGGTCAGATTAGTTGGCACAGCTAGTTAAGGAAAGGTTCCGAGAACTAGTTGGAGAAAGGGAACGAACTAGGATCTTCAAAGAGCTTGAAGTTACAAGCATGAAGGAAGTAGCACTAGTTTGCATGTTCCCAAATTTGAGGGATACATAGGCAAACAATATAAAACTGGTCTCCCCTTGCGATCGGGAGTTAAGCATTAGTTTGACTCGCTGATCTGTTCATCCAGATGAATAGTAAGGGTAACCGGATAAGACAATCGTAGAAATGCATTCGATGTAGACTCTGTATGAGTCATTCATGGTGAAGCATAGTTCTAACGATTCAACTGCTTCAGGATTGAGTCCAGTTTTAAGGTACATCAAGAAATGATCCGGATCGTCTGGACCGATTGTTCGATGTTTCAAACTGGGAATCCATATGGTGGGACACAGTCACAGAAAGATTGGAAAAATGCTCCAAAGCCAAACCGTTTGGCAAACTCAGTAATATCTTAAAACTCACAATACCTGATCCTCATTTCCTTGATACAGTATGTGTTTTCTCACATTTGCTCTGTATGCACGGACTCTGTAGGATGCGGGATGTTGTCGCACAGGAGCATATTCGGATTGGATCTGGAGCTCGTGTATTTTTGGAGTTAGGCTAGATATTTGTTCTTGTTATTAGTTTATTGATACATATGACATGGATTCGCATAGTACATTGTTCTGAGGATAATCCTGGTTTAATAAAATATTTTTTCTTTTAAAACATGATTGTTTTAATTATCCTCGAAATGTTGTGTGAATGTGTTAATGGCATAAATGGTAATAACTTGAATGTTGATACATCCAATGGGATTGGACTTATAAATTGTGTTCTTTATGATTGTTAAAGTGAATTTTATGAGAATCACTTCAACCAAAGGTCCAGTTGGACAGGACTTTGGAATCATTTGACTTAGAGTCACATGATGAATTGAGTGCTTAATAAAATTAATTGTGGCAAGAAAGGAATCACCCAAAGATCCAATGGATAGGATTTTGGAATCAGTTGACTTGGAGTCAGGTGATGATTGCATGTCTTGAACAATATTAACAAAGTCATAAATTTACATAGAGATGTAAAGACATTAAGATTTTGAGCGACAGACACAGAAGTTACTGTGTATTGCTCGAATATTCGAACAGAACACGATTAGTTATGCTTCAAAATATTTGCCAAATAGTTTGACAAATATGGCTTCGCTTATCGGAATAAGTGATTCATTGGAACCTTGAAGTGTTCAAGGATTTCAAAGGAAGTATAAGATCAACGGAACCTGAATGACTACATAGACTGAGAAAATGTTTCACAGTTTATCCTCTTCCAAGAACACTAATGGTTATAATGTGTCTTAGGGAAGATGATGGAGCATTGATCGAAATAGTTTTGATCCTCGATGTATAAGATACATTTCCGATTAGTATTTCAATGAATTAAATATTCAACCAGTCAGACCACAGAAGCCATATTCCGACCATATCTTAGACTAAGTAGGTTATGACGACACTGTCTGAAATGTAATGCTGGGATCGTCCCACTGGTACATAGAAAGTCCAGGGTCATGTAGCATTCGTTCGAATCTCATGACAAGGCTGAAACTGATCAGCGATGTCGTTTCATTGGCCATCCCAGTTATCCTTTGAAAGAAGAGTTCTTTTAGAAAGAGCTCATGTTCTAAGGAAACAGTGGGAGTAAGGATAGTCCTGAAGGAGTTCAGGGATTAGCCAAGTGAAAGAACCTTTTAGTCACCACTGGGCCTTGACCAGGAATCAGATTCCTGTTAAACCTGACATACCCTCTCTTCGCCTGACTTGTAGTTTTGGTCACCGCCATAAAGAGTTATGATCTGGGTGACATACCAATTAGTGGTAAAACACTAAAGATGGTATGGAAAAGTAATCCGACTACTAGGAAGCATTGGTGAGCCCGGTTGCTGCCAAATAAGAGAACCTTAGCGCGAGACACAGTCTATGTGACAGTTTGATTGATCTTTACAACTGGTCTAGGAACCAGTGGGAGTAATTGAATCATCAAAAGAAGGAAACATAGAAATGTACTTACAGAACATCTGATTGATTGAGTGATCACTTGGAGTCAAGCAATTGATTCCGAGAAGAGCACTCTCAATAGAATATGAGATTCAAGAGGATTCTGCATGGCATATTGTGAGTCGTTAGTGGAGCGTGTGTGGTTTACCGGCACACTAATAGGGACTCACATAGAGCATGCCATTGCAAAAGGTACATGGCCCCGGGATTCGTCTCATGGGCATCTCGCAAGAAAGGATATTCGGATTCTCAAAATAGGCCAAAAGGTTTGGATTTTGTGAATAGCCTGAAAGATTTCCTTTGATATGTCGGAAAGGTTTGGATTTCGGTTTCGCAAAATGTGCCATAAGTTCTGGATTTTGTGAATAGTCCGAAAGAGTCATATAACGGTGTCAAAGCCAGTGGGAGTATCGTTGTTATCTGCTATCATTGTAATGAGGGTTACATACTGGTTCTAGGAAACGTCTCTTATCATTACAAAGTGTAATGACTTGGTGTTAAGAAACGATTCGCTATGAAAGACTTTAAGAGATACAACATACTCAGGTGGTTGTGAACATCTATTAGATAGATCAGAATTCTGCCAATATGATCTTGATGAGATTCAAGATGCATAACCCAGGAATGGAGTTTCCTGTCATTGCACAGTGTAATGAATTGGCATGAAAGAAACAAATAAGGTGCAGCATGCTCACGTAGTTCATAGACATCTATCAGATAGATGAGACTGACAGTATTGACTTAGCCATTGAGAATATGATCTTGATGGGATTCAAGATGCATAAGAAAGAGTCTCCGAAAGGAAATGGTTTCCGGAAATCATGACACAAGGATTATCGATAATCTTAGGATTCCGTAAGGGCTTGGAATAAGATTACATCAGGTTCCTCGAGACTCCTGGACAAATCAGAAGTGTTAATGAACATATCCTGATGACTTAATGCTTAGAGCATTGTAAGTTAGATTCAGGATATTGCCTGGCTGAGAATACTGAATGAATTTTTGAACAGACGTAAGAAATCATTGGGAAATGATTAGGGTAATTGATTTGAAAGGGTTTTCAAATCGGTAATTGTTTACACCAGAACGTGGTGCTGTAGGATTTCATGGTTAAAGAATTTCGTTGGTTTGTGATGGAGCGCGTGTGGTTCACCGGCACATCATGATACCTCGAAATTGTCTTAGGGTGTAGTCAAGTAGACTAAAGACCCGAGAACCATGGGCAGTCACGGTACACATCACCGGAATGGAGATGTGAGAGAGAATGATAGAATGACAAATTGAGATATCATCGGAAGAGTATCCGATAGGATCATCTGCAATAAAGTGTATAAGTGTTAGACACTTGGATACATAGAAAGAGTGAAAAGGTCATAGACATAGATATGAAAGGCTTGAATTGAAAGTTTAAAAGAGAATAAGAAACCGATAATAGTTATGATAAATCCGACTTGGTGATTACCTTGTGGAGACTTGGTAATAAGCAGGAGTTGCTGCCAGTCAGATTTTATGTTTCGCTTTTGCATGTTTACTTCCTGAATAATTGGATTATTCAAATATCCACAGTCGTTCATACTCTTAGGGAGTAAGTATGAAGGAAGACTGTCATGAATTGCTTGTAGATTGTCTAAGGAGTTAGACATAGCAATAAGATTGCTGCAACGTTCATGAGTACTTGGAAATGGAGATTTGAGTATTGGATAAACCCGCGCTCAATGGATTGCTTCATGGATTATATCACGAGCAATGTTGAGACGATAATATCTTATGGTCTTGAAGTGGAGAGATACGAGTTATAATTTACAAGGCGGTTGTTCATTGATAGTACGAAAACGCATCGGTAACTCGGTGTTATAAAACGTGCTGTTGTGAGTGATTTGTCGGGTAAAAGATATAACATATTAGTCGAAGCTTATTCGTCCCTTGACCCTGACGGGAAACAGATATCTGTTGGCCACTCGATGATTTTGAAGTTGACTGAAGTGCTGGCCAGCCAGGACTAAATTGATTCGTTCAATTAGAAGTCTAAAAGTCATAAGCAAAATCGGAAATCGGGAAACAGTGTCAGACAGAGATTGATCTCAATCCATGTCTCATGTCTGAAAATATCTTGTTGGACGGAGGATCATCTGATCACTTATCTATGGACAGAACTGACTAGGTCAGAGTTCGGCAGCAGTTTCTAGGAAGCTACAATTTGCTGATTAATTAGAGGTTAAATTGGTAATTATAGTCATAGACTTATCCAAGTGGGAGACTGTTGGATTAGGTGTCTAAGCCATGACTAATAATTTGTATTTACCTAATTAATAGTAGCAAAGTCCATTTGGGTTGCCCTCATAGCTAGAGGTTTGGTAGAAAGTTCCGGAGAGAGAAAGATTGATTTATTATATGATTAATAAATCAACAGGAATTAAATATATAGTTTATTAATATATTAAAGTCATAATATATTAATTAGAAACTATAGTAATTAATTAGAAATTAATCTGGAATTAATTGGATTTAATTTGGTGATTAATTTGATTAATTACAAGTGCAGGGGCTATTTTGTAATTACTCAATAGTTGAGTAGTGACTGTCCTAGTTGGTTTAATGTTGGCGATTTTTTGGATATATTAATCCTTAATTTCGAGTTTGATAAATAGAGGATAAATAGGTTTAATTCAAATGATAAAAGGTTTATCTTGATTTGAATTAAAAAGGTTTATCTCTAAGGTTTATCTGTAACCACCTGGAGCCTATAAATAGAGACCCCAAGGCATCATAATTCACGCCACTTTTTGACTCCTCTCTCTCTCTCTGGATTTCGTCCAAGCCCTGGCTCCCTGGGTGTGATCTCATTTGAGGCAGGACACTTGTGCTGCTTAGCTTGCAAGAAACAATTAAAAGGTTAGTTTTTCTATTTTATTCTTTTAGTTAATTTTGTTTTAGCCTTTAGGAATTAATTACATGTTCAAAGTAAGAAAACATAGATCCAATCTAGGTTGCATGTGAACTTAGGGTTTTAGTTCATAGATTTGCAGAAAACCTTTCAGAAGGGTCATATGATCACTTATCTTTGGACGGAACTGACTAGGTCAGAGTTCGGCAGCAGTTTCTAGGAAGCTGCAGGTTGTTTATTAACCAGAAGATAAATTAAAGTCATAGACTTATCCAAGTGGGAGACTGTTGGATTAGGTGTCTAAGCCATGACTTTATATTTATATTCATCTTGTTAATTGAAGCAAAGTCCATTTGGGTTGCCCTTATAGCTGGAGGTCAGGATAGAGTTCAGTAGAGTAAAAGGTTGATTTATTAATTGTGTAATAAATCAATAGAATTAATTAAATGGTTTATTAATATATTTAAGTGTTAATATATTAATTAGAAACTATAATAATTAATTGAGATTTAATCTAGAATTAATTGGATTTAATTTAGTGATTAAATTAATTAATTAAAAGTGTGAGGACTAGTTTGTATTTATTCAATAGTTGAATAACTGGCAAAGAGAAGTCCAGGGGCCAAAAGTGGCGCCACCCTTGGAGGCTTCTCTAGGGTTGGCGAAAACCCTAATTAGGGTTTAGGGATCTGGTCCAAGTGGTCAACAGGCTTGCCCACTTGGAGGCTCCTTAGGGTTTCAGGTGTAACCCTAGGAGGCTATAAAATGAACCCTCTGGCTCCCCA
The DNA here is from genome assembly GCA_023525715.1 of Cichorium intybus. Lineage (NCBI taxonomy): Eukaryota > Viridiplantae > Streptophyta > Magnoliopsida > Asterales > Asteraceae > Cichorium > Cichorium intybus. The sequence goes on from CM042013.1 coordinate 45,772,871, forward strand.
TTATTCACACCAACTTCAACCAAGATTACTCTGCTGGACTGTCTTCTCCATTGCTGTGGGTATGACTTGCATCTGAGGCAGGATACTTTTGCTGCTAGCTTCAAGAACAAGATTCAAAGGTTGGTTCTTCTGATTTGAACTTTAGAAATAATTGTTGGCCTTTAGGTTATAGTTTATTATCTTCATAGAAGAAAACATAGATCTTTCTAGGGTTGCATGTGAACCATAGGAATTTTTGTGTTCATTGTTTGCTAGAAAACCCTTCAGTATCATCGCAAATAGAGTAATGGTTCTGGGAAATAATGATGTGATATACAATTGGAGATGGAAGAAAAATGTCAGAACCAGATCTGATGAAAGAGAGTGCTCCAAACTGATGAATACATTAGCACAATTTCAATTCTCAATCAAAGAGGACTGTTGGAATTGGATTGCTGATCCAAGTGGGGTTTTTCGGTTAAATCTATGAGAAAGATTGTTGCGATTTCAACAAAGGATGTTATTCCAAAATATATTGATTGTAATTTATGGGGTTCCAATCAAAGTGAATTGTTTTTCGTGGAGGTTGTTTCAAAATCGAATCCTACTTAGCTGCAATCTGACACATCGCGGGGTTAGAATGGATGATCCAAATTGTCCATTGTGTGGAAATGACGTGGAATCAATTAATCATAGCTTCGTGAGTTGAAAGTTTAGTAAAATCATTTGGAAGCGGATATTGTATTGGAGTGATATTAAGTGGGCGGTCTATAGCGACATGGGGAGATTTACTGAGTTAATCCTAAAACAGAAAAAGAATCCTAAACATGAGAAATTTTTATCAGCACTGATTAAAGCCATTTGGTGGAATATCTGGAAAGCTAGGAATGAAATGATTTTTCGGAAAAGAAAGAAGAATCCAATGGTGGTCGTAGACAAAATACAATTGACTTTATTTCAATGGATAAAATTCAGGGGTAAGGTTAAAGCTTTAAACTGGTTTTTGTGGTGTATCAATCCATCCAGTCCTGGTCTCCCATTCGGTAATTGAAAGAAGGTTTGTGTTTGGGAATGTGTGAGGCAATTGGGGGGGGGGGGGGGGGGGTGTCTTGTTTGTCTTTCACAGGTGATATCAATTTATTGTTTCTTTTATGGTTATATGCTTAGATAGAATCCGATGGGATAAGGGTGGTACACAGGTTTATTTGGTGCAATGTTACTTGTAGAATATGAAGCGTGTGTTTGGTGTGTGTTTTCAATTGTTGGGGTATAGATTTCACATAGGGCTATCTACGAGTTGCATGGTCTTTTGGGGTTCTTTCATGTTATCACTAGGTGGGGGGAGGGGGGACTTACTTTTGGCGTGTGTTTGTATTTTCTTTCAGTGTTTTTGGTTCAGTGATTTCATAATTCGATATACCGTGTTATGATAGACTTCCTTAAATTTGTTTATGTTCCTGTGAATGTGAATTTATGATTCAGGTTGGGCCTCTTGTAGAAAAGGATTATTTCATGCGGCGAGTTTCAGGGAGAATGAATTTTATTTTGGCGTTCTCACCCCTAATCGAGGCATAATGTTTTTAACGAGTGGTGTTTGGTTTTCATTATTTCTCCGAGTTTTGATTTTGGAGCCATATTTCTTAATATTTAATTTCATGTAGAGTATATTCCAACTGTGGACAATTTTACCCCTGATTGGTGAAGTAATGGAGAGTGGGTTAGGGAGTTTGTTTAATAAGGTGTATAATAGCTCGGTTTGGTTGATTCAACTAGCTTATAGTTGCACTCTTATCTATTGAGAATTCCAAGAGTAAGTTTTCAAGGTTCGGATAATTTTACCTCTATAACGGGGATTTTGGTTTTGTACTTGGCGATGATTCTGCTTTGAAGTTGGTTCTATAATCTTTTACCAGAAGACAGTCATACAAGGTCTTGGGCTTCGTCTCCCACTTAGATTTCTAATGCAGGCCCTGGGGCTTTGATCAAAGCGTTCGTCTTGTTTCCTGTAAATTCATTTCTAGAGCGTTAGTTAGAGAGTTCCTGTGGTAGATATTGTTATGCAGTTTAATTTTTTCTCTGGTTAGTCGTGTATTTGTATTGTTAAGTCTGTTTGTTCTTCGCCAGCTTCTCGCTGCCTGTTTGTTATATATTTTTCCTGTTGTTCAAAAAAGAACAAGAAAGATTAAATGATGATAAAATTAGTTACACACACGTGTGTGTGTGTATATATATATATATATATATATATATATATATATATATATATATATATATATATATATATATATATATATATATATATATATATATATATATATATATATGGATTAATTACAAAAAAAGCACTATATTTTGCTAAAAGTTCGGTTTAACCACCAATTTTTAAAAGATTTGGAAAAAACCACCAATTTTTGGTGAAAAGTTTCATCGAAGCCATTATTACCGGTTGTTCCGGTCATAATGGTTGGAGTAAATTTTTTTTTTTAAAATTAGTGGTTTATTCGAACAAATGAAAATTTGATGGTTTAACCAAAAAAAGTAATGAAATATAGTGTTTTTTCGTAATGATATAAATTAAAGTGTAAACATTATCTAGGTCTAATTACGAAAAAATCACTATATTTTTTAAAAAATTCGGTTTAACCACCAATTTTTAAGATATGGAAAAACCACCATTTTTTGATAAAAAGTTTCATCGAAGCCATTATTACCGGCTTCTTCAGGTCATAATGGTCCGGTTGAAACTTTTTTCAAAAATTGGTGGTTTTATTAGAACAAATGAAAAATTGATGGTTAAACCAGAAAAAATGCAAAAATATAGTGCTTTTTTCGTAATTTGTCATATATATATATATATATATATATATATATATATATATATATATATATATATATATATATATATATATATATATATATATATATATATATATATATATATATATATATATATATATATATATATATATATATATATATATATATATATATATATATATACACACACACTATTGAGAGATATTAACAATTGGAAAAACCATTTTTAATACTAGTGTTATCATACGTATTTGTTTTTTTAATATATTTTACCAAATGCACTACATTCCCATGAGTCAATCAATTAAACACCCTTAGGCTGGAGGGAGTGGTTAACATGTGCTAAACATGCTAAACTATGCCACGTGAGCTTAGCACATGCTAACCAAATTTGGTGGGAGCAGTCAGCATGTGCTAACCATGTTAAAAGGTACAAGTCTCATGCTAAAAGGTATAAGTCATGTTGCTGATAATAAATGATGGCGAGCTCGTTGAAATGTTGGCGAGGGTTTTATTGGCGAAGGCGATAGCGAGTATGGCGGTGTGGTTTAGCGAACTTGGCAGCTTGTTTAGCGAGGGAGTTGGCGAGGCCACTCCCTCCAGCCTTATTGCTTTTACCTTTTTAATTTTTATTTTATATATTTTTAGTTTATTATTCTATTGTTTTAATGGATGGATAATTTAAAAAGTTGGTTATGATTTGAGTTTTTATGTTTTATACATTGATTTTATTTTTATCGATTCCATTGCAATTCGTTTTCTATTTTTTTTATTGTTTTGTCGTTTATGTTTATGCTTACCGTTATCCATTTAATTTTTCTGGACCGGTATTTGAATATTGATTGATGATGTTGTATTCTAGTTTCCCATTGCTAACATATATTATGTAATCATTTATTGTCTAAACAAACAAGGTTTTACAACATGTTTCATTCTTTGGTGTGGTGCGCGATACATTTCAAATCATGAAATTATTGTTATCGTCTGAGTTTATGGTAACCATTATGAGAAGACTAATTTATAAAAAACATATGCAGTTCTACCGTATTGCCATTTTGACATACGTACGTATCAAAACATTCGAATGGAAAACCATACATAATAATCGTCAATCGACTTAATGTCTATATTCCACCATATGCATCACACAATAATTATAATATTTAAAGCATTGAATTGTTTGACAATTAAAAAACAAAAAAATATTAATAAGAAGAGATATACATATTCAATCCAAATAAAAATCATTTAGTTTATTTTTATTTTTTAAAATTAAACAAATTTGGAAGTTGTGAAGCATACATGGGACATGGTGGCGGGGAGTTACCACTTGGCCCATTTGCAGAAGACCATATGACATAAGTCGATTGGATCATGGAATACTATGTACTATTGTACTATAGGCCAGTTTAACACAAATATTATATTGCACAAAAGTTAAATCTATTGACCATAGGTCGTCGAGCTATGCAATTTTTATGGTTCAAATTGAGTAACGGGTTAAATCAAAATAAATTAATTGGTTTCGACGACGCGAATAGTATTTATTTAGTTGTCAAGTTAAGGATTTTAGAAGCCCTCTTTGGCATATTGCAACAAGCTAACAAGTAACAATTGTCTTTTATCAAGAAACTTCCTACTCATTCGAAGTTTCAAATCATATATATAAACATATTATCTGTACGGTTAATGATGTAATAGGGTAATGGATTATTTAAATTTTTTAAAAATATCATTAAATTAAAAAACACTATTAAAATTTTTTTTTTAATTTTTTTTTTTGTTTTTTTTCCTTTTCATAGCTTTATTATTTCAATGACATTTCTAAAACACTTTAGATATTCGTTATCTTTTTGTAACTTTTTTAGTTCACAATTTAATAATAAAAAATTTTCAATCTTTGAATTTTTTTATCACTTGTTATTTATATATATATATATATATATATATATATATATATATATATATATATATATATATATATATATATATATATATATATATATATATATATATATATATATATATATATATATATATATATATATATATGGGTGGGTTCAACATAGAACCAAAATTAGACATAGAATCATAGAACCACATGTTCAGTACTGAACATGCACTATGTTCACTACTGAACATACATATGTTCAGAGCTGAACATACGTATATGTTCATTAGTGAACATATATAAAGTATGTTTACTAATCTATATATATCTTATAATAGAGGCATATTTCAAAGCATCACATGCATTTGAAACTCCATTGACTTTTCATATTTCCATTGATTTTCTAACTTTTTATGTCTTTTCATATTTCCACAACTCAAGAGTTTTTTAACCTATGCTACTTTATTGTTAGTTATCACACCTAATTAATATAAGAGTTATACATAATTCACATATAAATTAGATTCTAGCATGAAGAATATGATGGAAGAAAATATAGATTCTAGCATGAAGAATATGATGGAAGAAAAGATAGATTCTAGCATGAAGAATATGATGGAAGAAAAGATGATTTGAGAAAACACACACTTTGAAGTTGTATATGTTTATATTGTATTAAGAAGGAGAAACATGAAGAAACTATATCAAATTACAAGTCGCAAGGCAAAAGAAAAACGGCATGGTTGAGAACACATATTTCGAAGGTACATATGTTTATATTGTATTGGGAAGGAGACATGTGAAGAAGCTAAAGCAAATTACAAGTTGCAAGACAAGAAACAAAATGCATATTGATTCTACCCTAACATAACGGTAGGAAGATATATAATAGATTGATTATTCATTGTAACGTTTTCTAATCCATATTCACCAAAATGGTTGTATATAGTTTGACTAAGTGGGCTTATGTTGTTTGATAAAGTATTTAGTGGTCATTTGGTTCATATAATATTTTTTTCATATTAGCGTTATTTGACAAGGCTAAATTATATTTATTTTACCTACAAGTTTTAAGAAGAAACGATCTACAATAATACATTCCTCAAAGATAATATATGTATTATTTTTAGTACGTTTTATTTGTTGTATTAGACTCTAATGTAGTTCATGTTAATGTGTTATATATTTAATATTGGATTGTCTATATACAATTGACTTAAAATAGATGATTATATTGTTGGTTGAGTAACAAGTCATAATGTATTCAACTCAAGACTTACAATTCCCGAATACATAGAAGTTTGACATACAAATAATTAATGTATGAAATTGAATTATTAAACTATTAAAATAATAAATTATATTTTTCTATAAAACGCTTCAAATGTTCTAAGCACTTAATACATGTTAGACTTGGTTATATTTCTATAATTTTAATTATCGATTTTTAAAGACTGGCTCATTTTTTCATATATATTTTAAATCTAGATTTTATATCACTAAATATTGATTACGATGAATGATTTATAATAATTTTTACATTTATTAAAGCATTTTACTTTCATCATATCAACTTAAAACTCTTAACTATTCAACTTCCAACATTAAGTTATTTATTAAATATTAGAGCATTTTACTTTCATCATATCGACTTGAAACTCTTAACTATTCAACTTCCAACATTAAGTTATTTATTAAATATAAAATATATCATCTTGATGATAGAATTTTTGAATTATTAATATACTATACTTAAGTTGTTAATTAATGTATGGTGTTAAATACAAAACCAAAGTTAAACTTTTTAATTGACAATATAATACATTGAATTTGTTGATCGAAAGATGGTCTAAATGCAAAACCAAAATCAAAATATAAACTAAACTTAGACAATGATCAAATGCTTTTTTTTTCAAAATAGTTAAAAGGCTTCAATCTGTAAAATATAAAACCTAAATTGAAATCTAAACCTAACTAAAAAAATATATAATTATTTTTTATAATAATTGAAAATTTTCACAGGTAGTTATAAATCAATTAACAATCTATATATTTATATGAAGATATATTTTTTATAAATATATAATATATGTTTGAAACTTTCAACACTTCAACTTCCTACTATTACCAACACCATTAATTTATTTTAATACACAATCTCTTCACATTTCAACTAATTAACCACTACAACCCAAAAATTTTTGAACTTATGATACTTAATTGTTACTTATGACACATTAGTTAATATAAAGATATATATAGTTCGCATAGGATAGGTAACTTATTTTGGTAGAGTTTGGAAAATAAGATGGAGGAAAATACGACTTGACAACATACAATAATTAATTTAGACTCTAATTTATGTTATTACTGGTATGTTTTATTTTATATTTATTTTAAATTCGGAGACAATTTATGTAAATATATTTCTATATTTTTTTAATGTTGGACCATCTATAATAATTAACTCCAAAAAAGGTGTTATGTTTTTTTGTTCGATGTTTGGATGAAAAATTATTATTGATACATATATCATATGTTTGATTTATTTTTTGTTTTTCATATTTTGATTAAATCTAAAATGTTTATATTTATATTTGATTGGTCAATATATTTTTTACTATATTAATTTACTCCTGCGCAACGCGCGGGAATACGCCTAGTGAACATATATATATGTTCAGCTCTGAACATATGTATGTCCAGTACTGAACATAGTGCATGTTCAGTACTGAACATGTGGTTCTAAGGTTCTATAGATAAAAAGTGGTTCTATGTTGATCCTCCCCATATATATATATATATATATATATATATATATATATATATATATATATATATATATATATATATATATATATATATATATATATATATATATATATATAAGTTTTGTATTCTCTAGAAATAGAAATCAATATCGATCTATATTTTAAGACGAAATGTTATCTTACATTATTTACAGTTTAATGAAAAAAATGACCATTAAACTGTGAATGTTGTAACTTTTGTTTGAAAATATATCGATATTGATATGTAATTGTGGAGTATAAAATTTAGTAATTTTGATTTGCTTGGTTATTTTTCTAAATAATAAAAAGCGTGAAAGTTAAAAGTATTAACTTATCTCGGTTTTTACTTCATTATGGGTTCTTTGAAATTACCGAAATGCTATGATATTTCGTGAAAAGAAGATAAGAAACCAATATATTTTAGACTTGATAAAAAATATGATTATGAGGGGTGTACGTGTAGGAATAAAAAGTTGGTCATGTCTAGGGTTGACAATCAAAATATACGACACAAAACGAAATTTGGTCGAAATAAAATTTTGAATTCGTATTCTTGTTGTGTTCATGTCAAGTGTATAAAACACGGCGTCGTGTTGTCTTGTGTTTGTGTCTAAAATTCGACACAATATTAAAATGTGTTTGTCGTGTTTTGTATGATTAATTATGAATTAAATAAACTAAATAATTATTTTATTTTATCTTTTTTTGTGTTGTCGTGTTGGTTGCTTTTATTGTATTTTAATTTGGTCGTTTTCGTGTTAGCAAAACAAAACACAACGTCTTGTCGTGTTCATTGAATATAAAAAAAATGTCGTGTCGTATTGTGTCAGCAAATAACCTGACACGATTGGCCACATTGGCATAAATACCCCTATTATTTGATGTTGTCTAACTTTTTCTAACTTTTTATTAGTTTTATTTGAAATCTTTTGGTGTTGTTTATTTGAAATCTTTTGGTGTTAAAACAACAAAAGTTAAAGTTTGTTATCTTTTCATGACGTTTCTTGGTTTAATGGCATTTTAAAAACAAGTTATATAGTTTAATGACATTTTAAAAATAAATTGTATAATTCGTTACCTTATTATATCATTGACCCTTAAACTTAACTAGACTCAACATCCTTCGGTGTGGAAGTGGCTGTATCCTATATTCTCATGATGAAGGGATTCATGTCATTCAAAACAGGAGAAAAATATATGGTTTTCAATCACACAGTACAATATAACTACATACTTGCATGAACTTTACCTCTACATTACAAAATTATAATCAAAACCTAATTTTAATATTTCAAATAACAGTTTGCTGAAATATTACAGTTATGGGCTTAATTTTGATAACGATTAGTCACTATATTTTAAACTTGCTTATATTTTGAATTGTTAATGGGTTATTATTTATCATGTTTATGTATAATGCTTGCGAATTTATGATTTTTTTTATATAAAAAATAAACAATTGAGACAGACTTATGTTGACTCAAGACTTTTCATAGACAAAATTGCGGGGCAACTTTCATGTTTTCAACTGCCTTGTTTGATAACGGAAAAAACAAAAAAGTTTGTTCGGTTCTTAGAATTATATCAGTGTGTGCTTGCAAAGTGATTTTATGACGGAGATTTTAAATATTCAGTTATAGATAGTTAGATAACAAGTTATATTTATTATTCAAAATCCAAATATTTAGTTATTCAAAGTTATAGATAGTTAAATAATGAGCTATATTTATTATTCAAAAATAAGATATTTTGACTTAAGTAAAAATATATAAAGTGAATTACACGGATGGTCCCTTTGGTTTAAGGAAATTTACGCGTTTGGTCTTTAATTTTTTTTTTAACTCGGACGGTCCTTATAAATCTATACTACATTTTTGTTGCAGTGCTGGTACCTATCCTACATTAAATGACTATATTACGCTTGTATTTTTTCTAAGTAATTTATTATTTACATTATAAAAAAGTTGTTCTATAAAGTAAATGGGTCCCGCCACCCCACCCCACCCACACCCTAAACCATTCATCTCCTCCCATCGGCTAGTGAGGCAGGCTTTCATCTATCCCACCTGCAAACTTTCTTCCATGCTCTCCCTCTACTCATCCGCTCTCGCCAGAAAACACTATCGACATCGGTAAATAGCCATAGAATTTGGTTGCCACCCCAAAGATACGTGATAGACACCCTTGAGCAGCTACAATACATAAAGAAACAACCACTTGCAGATCATTGCCGAAAAACACCACACACCACCGTCACCTATCGGAAACTCTTTTTTTTTTCTTTCTGAAACTTCGACTCTAACCACCAACCACCATTTTCCACACTCCCAAACATATATTGGTTCTAGAATCAGGTTCAGAGGCTGGATCAGAGATCAAAGAAGACGAAGGAGGGGGAAAGGGAGGGGAAAAGAGACAGCAGTAGTGAGCCACCGGTGTTGAACCACCATTTGCGCCACATTGCACTATAGCTACAAGCACTAGCCTACAACCTCACGTTCCTCTATTATTTTGCCGGAAACCTCGCTCATTTCTTCTCCCATTGGAACACAAATGGAATTCCACACCTACACAAAAATCAAAGCCAATTTTCTATCGTCGGATTACTGGTATTGACTTCACCAACTCAACAAACCTCTTTCTCTCATCGTCAGAGGTCCAAGCTTTCTTCTCTACTCTCAACTCTCTTTATCACCGGAGTATGACAAATCAAAAGGAGATACTGGTGGAGTATAAAGAGATTAAGTACATGTCGGAGGTTTAGGGATATAGTAGAGAGAAACGAGTGTCATCGGCGGCAATTACCGATGATGGGGTGGCTGATCGGGTGAAGGAGAGGGTAGGGTTAGCTTTTGTATCAATAAGAGAGAGAGACTTTTGTTTTTTTCTTTTCTTTTTAAAATTAAAAAACAATAAATAATATAACAAAAATAAAAAATAATTTATTATGTAAAGAGACAAAGAAACTTGGTGGTTTGCTTAAATTGGACAACTATTGCTCTGTAATTAGTCAAACTTGACATGCAAATTTGAAATTTGAACTAGGTAAGGAAGGAGGATGAAAGCTTACTTATTATATATTTTTTTGTACAATATACGATGGATTCTAAGTATATTTCTATGGTTTGAAAAGTATGTTGCTATGATTTGCAAGTATATTGGCTATACCTAGGAAAAGTAATTTTTTATGAACTACATATGTCTTGCTATGATTTTGAAAATTTTATTGCTATGACTTTATAAGTATATTGCTATGGATTGAAAGTAAATCATTATACATCGGTTAAGTAATTTGTTATTAGTTTGCAAAGTAAATAACTAAAGAACTTTCATTAAGAAATTATGTTTTGTATAGCTAGATTATCTTTGAAAGTATGTTACCTTATATGGTTTCAAGTGGCTATTTGAATTATGATTATTTATTGTTTTGAGCTTGGAAATACTTGTAGCATGTTATTATTGTGTGTGAATTGCATAAAATAAAAGTTGTCTAGAGACATTAAGACATTACTGGGATGGTAGCACCCGTTGCAAAGTAGTTTTCTAGTTCCTAAATGGAACTTGTTCCGAAATAAGGAGACAACCATTGGGAACAAGCTTCGAAACGAGACGCGACTCGGGAGCGAAGTACCTGAATGAGGGATGGAGTAGAAATTCCACCTTAAGATACATGGTGTCCGCATGGTGGGACAGAGCTGGCAAGGAGGCTGTTCCACGGGGATTTGAAGATTTTTACATTTGCATGGTGTGCAGATCATTGATTATATATGTTTATGTTTAGTCGGATCATGTTGAGTCAAGTTTACAGTAATTTCAGTTGATTATTTTGGTTGATTTTTATAGATTGAAGTTTCAGATATTACAGTTTATGATTTTCCTAATTCTTGGCAAGTTTTGCAATTGTAATTGAATCTTGAATTTCAAGTATAATTTGGAAAGCTTTGGTATTTAAACAAGGTATATATTAGATAATTTTGTTTGACGGTTTCCATAATAATTAAACTTATTATATGCAAAAATTTATTTAGTAATATTTATACTTTGTTTACAAGTAAATTGAAGAACGTTAATTAGTATTTCAAAGAAGTAAAGAAAATGAAATTTCAATTATTTATGTATTCTTGGATAAAAGTCATCATGATAGATAGCATTCGTGACTATATAGCTTTAGGAACTAGCAAGAGAGAAGCATGATACTAATGTTATATCGTTTGTATAATTTTATTTAGTGCTTCTTTGGTTTCTGATTGCACACACCTTTAGGCGTGTCGTGTTATAAGTTTTAAAAGTGAAAATTTTGACTGTATTTTCGTTGGACATCGACATCATGGTTAATAATGTCATAATTTTTGCTAATTCCCGTCCTATAAAGTTAGGGTATTACACACACACGCACTAGGTAAGTTAAAAGGTCGTGTTAAGCACGGCCCACGAAGGGCAATTTAGGTATTTCTTGCACCATTGTTTGAAGATTTCACGAAATGTAAGTACATCACTTGTAACGCCCCATTTTAAAAAAAAGCATAATAACGCTATTTCATAAAGCATAATAACGTTATCGTTTTAACATAGTTGTCAAACTTCATGTCTATAAGACATGAATGTCAAAAGTATGGTCCAACAAAAACATTTGCTTTACAAGTTTACAACCATTGACGTTACAACTTCATACCAAAATAAACCATAGCAAGAAAGTTAGAATTACAAACCATTACATCAACAAAAGTTCACTCCATCTAACATCTCATTATCTTTGGGTCATTTACTTGCCACTATCCAACGTCACTAGAACCAGGAATACATGGCAACAAAATAAAATACATAAGACGAAGACGTCTCATGAGCTACATGGGTTTGGACACGAAACCTTTATAAAACAATCAAATCACTTTTCAAAATATTTATAATCATATCATATAAAGACACTTGCTGTCAAACCTTTGTAATTAAGCATATATCAAACTTTTGCTTTTAAAGCCTTTCATAATAAATCAGGTAATAATATTTCTTTCATAAAATTTCAATTTTCATTTCTTTAGCTTTGACTGGTATTGTAGCATACTTGATTTTTATACTTAGGGCCTTAATCACTCTTGGTGATACCCTAAGTCTGTAATGAGGTGGTACGAACATATCTAACCAGCTTAGCATCTTATCACATGTTATGACCGGTATATCTTAATATGGTTAATTTTTATACTGCGGGCCTGATTCATTCTTGTTGATTTCCCAGTCTGTACTAGAATGGAAAGAACACAATCAGTCCATTCTAGCATCTTTTTGCATCTAGGATATCTACTTCGTGAAGGGGTAGTACCGCCCCAGTAGATTCCTCTGTATTCCCCTTGTAGGAACATCATAGTCCGGGCAGAACATTTTCCATTCATTCACATTTCTTTTAATTATAATTCATTGCTTGCATCAAATACCAGTCATTCATAAATACAATACTACTAGCTATCAAAGCATTCAGTAAAAATCATCATAAGCCAAAGTGCCAAAACATTGTTTCATACATATCGTGGGCTTGAAGCCAAAACATTCCTTCATAAACTTCATATGCTTTTATCAAACCATTCTTTCATACAACATTCTCGGCTAAAAGCCAAAACATTATTTCATAAATTTTATGTGCTAAACGCCAATACAATCTTTCATAATCATCTTAGGCTAAATGCCAAAATAAAATTTCATAATCATCTTAGGCTAAATGCCAAAACAATCTTTCATAATCATATTAGGCTAAATGCCAAAATAATCTTTCATACTCATCTTAGGCTAAACGCTAAAACAACCATTCATAATCTTTTTAGGCTAAACGCCAAAATAATATTTCATAACTTTCATACATATTTAAGTAAACTTTCGTAAACATCACTAGATAATAAAACGCTTCACATTGAAAGTCATAAAACTTTATAAACTTTTTGCCATGTACCCAAAATGGGAAAATGCCACATATACTTACCTTGGTCCGCTAGTCCTTGCCTCTACTTGCTTCCGCGTACTCCTTAAATCTCTATATTGATAATATAGGATATTAGAAATAAAATCGAGCATTAACATAATACATATGTTAACGAAGTCCCATTCCTACAATCTTTATTAAAAAAGTTCTAAACTAGCGTTATTCTAAAAAAATATTCAATTTTATTCTATTAACAAGTTAAACGTTCTTTTTACGTGTTATAATCTAACACTTTTCGATATTAACTTTTTAGCGAAAATTCCATTTTTATGGTCAAGTTTGACCAAATCCGACAAGCCAACCACTTTGTTCCTCATTTTACCCAAAAACTCAAAGTTTATAATTCCAACGTCAAATTAATGTCATTTTACCAAATTTTAATGTTTCTAACACTCTTGTGTTCAAAAACCTGTTGGATTAAGTGTCTAAGCCATGACTTTATATTTATATTTATCTTGTTAATTGAAGCAAAGTCCATTTGGGTTGCCCTCATAGCTGGAGGTAAGGATAGAGTTCAATAGAATAAAAGGTTGATTTATTAATTGTTTAATAAATCAATAGAATTAATTAAATGGTTTATTAATATATTTAAGTGTTAATATATTAATTAGAAACTATAATAATTAATTGAGATTTAATCTAGAATTAATTGGATTTAATTTAGTGATTAAATAAATTAATTAAAAGCGCAGGGACTGTTTGTATTTATTCAATAGTTGAATAATCTGGCCAACCAGTAGAAGGGCCTAAGTTGGCGAAATTATGAGTGTGTACACTCATATTTCGAAACCCTAATTAGGGTTAAGGAAAGCCTTGTCCAAATGGTTAACAGGCTTAGCCATTTGGAGGCTCCTTAGGGTTTCAGCTGTAACCCTTGGAGGCTATAAAAGGAGGCACCTGGCCACCCTTTTTTCTGCGCCAATTTGAACAAGAGAACTCTGCTGAACTGTCTTCTCCATTGCTTTGGGTGTGACTTGCATTTGAGGCAGGACACTTGTGCTGCTAGCTTCAAGAACAAGATCAAAAGGTTGGTTATTCTTCATTTGATCTTTAGAAATAATTGTTGGCCTTAGGTTTTTAGTTTATTATCTTCATAGAAGAAAACATAGATCTTTCTAGGGTTGCATGTGAACCATAAGAAATTATTTGTTCATTGTTTGCTAGAAAACCCTTCAATGGTATCAGAGCTTAGGCTTGTTTTCTTATGAATTGATATAAACTGCTTGAATGATTATTGCCTTGAGTGTTTTTGCGAAAAACTCTCTTGGATGGCCTTAATTTCGTGGCCTAGGCTAGGGTTTCCTAACCCTAGCCGCCATCCCTTTATTTCCCCCTTGATTTGCTTGATTTGCTGCCCAGGATTGTTATTTTTGGTAATTGCTGATTAATTAAATAACTAGAATCCTTATCCATATCTTGTAGATTTCGAAATCTAGGGATTAATATAGGTAATTAATTTGATTAATTTTGTGATGCCTATATTTGATTTAATTAGTTTAATTAATTATTTAATTAAAAGATTAATTAAATCAGCTTAAAGATTTAATTTAAATTTTCAAAAAAATTCCTTAAAATTTGCAAAAATTCTTACAAAATTAAATCTAAAATATTTTAATAAGATTAAAATATATCTTATATATTTATGATTAAAAGTTAATTATTTATGTATAAGAAAATTGGTTAGTCTTACTGCTAGTAGGCCTCATTCAGAAAACTGTCCTATAAAGAGGGTATAAGGCGACTGCCTATAAAATGGCTGTCTAATGGGTATCTACTCTTACCCACCGCTCTCCTGGTCAGTCGAGTGTCGTTAGCCGAACGGGTTTGATAGAACCGCTAAGCCTCTTAAAAGTATAATGCTATAATTGAAAGTACTAGAACCTTGAACAAAAACCCAATCTAGTTACTTTAGGATAAAAAATGTGAATTGATGCTAATCCATGGAATTGCACATTGCACTTTGTGGAACGTTGGTGGAGCGTGTGTGGTTTACCGGCACGCCAACTGGGGTCCGCAAAGACTTGCAATGGGTTTCTCGATTTTGTCATTATTAACGGAGCATGTGTGGTTAACCGGGACGTTAATTAGAGATGACAATTGACTTCGAGAGTACCGAGCGAATTTGCATGGTTATTCACACCCGGTTTGTGATTCTCGGCATCCCAGTCACAAACAGTGGGGCACATCCGAGACTAAACATGCCATTGAATAGTTCAATGTGTCTCAACAGATCTAGGAATTTCATAAGATGAAATTGATAAGTGTATTATCTACCTTAATGACCATTATGTTGTGATTACGACATCCCTCTTCGCACTATAGTTGGGGTATTTTGGGTCCTAGCCTTAATAAATAATATATTGGGTAATTATTTAAAAGGATAAATTAAACTAATAAATTCTGTTTATTGTAGATGTCTGAATCAAGTGTCTATTCTTCTCCCTCTCCTCCTTCACCCATTTCTGAGAACATCAGAAAGCACCTGCTAAATATGGAAAGGTTGACTGGCCTCAACTGTAAGGAATAGCTTCGCAATTGGAGACTGGCTCTCGGCATTGCTGGCAAGCTACATCTCATCGAGTATCCGATCCCGGTTCCACCGAAACAAGTCATCATAAAGAGCCTTTATGATAAGCATGACTTATTAGTTGATGAATCCGAAAAGATTCGTGACCTCATGCTATTGACCATTGACCCCGAGTTCCGCAAGGATTTTGAATCCTTGGGGCCATATGAGTTAATGCAATCGGTTGAGGAAAGGTTCCAAAAACCGGTTGAAGAGGAACGAGCTAGGATCTTTAAAAGACTTGCAGAGTGTAAGTTAAAAGAAGGAACTAGCATCGATTTGCATGTTCTTCAGATTGAAGCGTACATAGGCGAATTGTACAAACTTGGTCATTCCATGAGTCAGGAGTCGAGTGTAAACACTCTACTCGCTTCACTGACTAGTAAGTACGATCTGTTCATTCAGACGTATAGAAAGGAAGACCAGAAAAAGACCTTAATGGAAATGCGTCCACTGTTGAGTTTATACGAGTCAATGTTGGACAGGCATAGCTCCAATGGTTCAGCTACTTCTGGATTAAGTCCAGTGGAAAGACACAGCAAGAAACGATCCAGATCGTTTGGATATGTCTTAAGCTGGGAATCCACAGAATCGGATACAGTCGCGGAAAGATTGAAAGACGCTCCAAAGTCAA
The DNA here is from genome assembly GCA_023525715.1 of Cichorium intybus. NCBI lineage: Eukaryota > Viridiplantae > Streptophyta > Magnoliopsida > Asterales > Asteraceae > Cichorium > Cichorium intybus. The sequence continues at coordinate 45,789,518 of CM042013.1, forward strand.
AATCTTTTGAAAGCTCAGGTATATCTAAAAACCTCAAAACTCCTGTTCCATAATTCCTTGATGCATAATGTGATAGTCACATTTTGGTTTGTATGTAGGGAATCAATAGGGTACGGGACATTGGCGCATAGGAGCACATATGGATTGGATTTACGGCTCATGCAGTTTTGAAGTTTAGTTAGATATTGAAATATTGTTATTAGCTTTTAGATGCGTATGCCATTGTCCATCATATAGTACATTGTGCAAGGATTTTTGTTTTAATAAAATTGTCAATTTTCTTTTAACACATGTTGTTTGAAATATCCTTGAAATGTTGTATGATTGTGTTGAATGCATAATTTGTAATAACTTGAATATTGAATGCATCCAAAGTGTTTGGATCATAGGAATTGTGTCCCTTATGATTGTTAAGATATATATTACAAGAATCAATTCAACCAAAGGTCCAGTTGGACAGGACCTTGGAATCACTTGACTTAGAGTCACTTGATGAGTTGAGTTCTTAATGTGCTAAGAAATAAATCAACCAAAGATCCAGTTGGACAGGACTTTGGAATCATTTGACTTAGAGTCAGATGATGATTAAGTTCTTTATAAAGCACATGTGGCAAGAAATGAATCACCCAAAGATCCAAAGGATAGGATTTTGGAATCAGTTGACTCAGAGTCAACTGAAGATTGCAAGTCTTGAGCAGAATTAACAAGGTCATAAGTTTACATAGATATGTAAAAGACGTTGAGATTAGGAGCAACGGACACATCAGTTAATGTGTATCGCTCAAATCTTAAAATAGAACACAATTATTTGTACTTCGCGATATTTGTCAGTCGGTATGACGAATATGGCTTCACTTATCAGAATAAGCGGTTGAATTGAAACCTTGAACAGTTCAAGGACTTCAAAGGAAGTACGAGATCCACAGAACCTGAGTGACAACACAAACTGCAAAAATGTTTCACAGTTATTCTCTTCCAAAAACATTAATAGTTATAATGTGTCTTAGGGAAGATGATGGAGCATTGGTCGAAACAGTTCGATCCTCGATGTATGAGATACATTGCCAATTAGTTTCCCGTAAATTAAACACTAAACCAGTCAGACCATATAAACCATATTCCAACCACATCTTCGACTAAGTAGGTTTTGCAGACACTGTCTGAAATGTAAAGCTGGGATTATCCCACATGTACATTAAAGGTCGAGGGTCTTGTAGTGTTCGTCCGAACCTCATGACTAGCCTGAAACTAATCAGAAATGTCGTTTCACAAACTATCCCGCTGCACCTGGAAAAGAAAGAGCTCTTTTAGAAAGAACTCATGTTCTAAGGAAACAGTGGGAGTTGGGACAGTCCTGAATGAGTTCAGGATTAGCCAAGTGATAGAACCTTTAGTCATCACTAGGCTTGAAGCAGAAATCAGATTTCTGTTTTTGTACTGACATAATCTTCTCTTGACCAGTAGTTTTGATCACCATCATAAGTAGTTTTGATCAGGGTGACATACCGAATAGTGGTAAAACACTATAGTTGGTACGGATTTTCAATCCGACTACTTGGAAGCATTGGTGAGCCCGGTTGCTGCCAATTAAGAGAACCTTAGGACGAGATACAGTTTATGTGACAGTTTGATTGATTTTACAACTGGTTTACCAGTGGGAGTAATCATCAAAAGAAACCAACATGGACAGAAACGTACCTTCAGAACATCTGGTTGAGTGAGACGATACTTAGAGTCAAGTAATTGACTCCGAGAGAAGCACTCTCAATAGAAGAAGAAATCTAAAAGGATACGACATAATGTAAGTAGTTAGTGGAGCGCGTGTGGATCACCGGCACACTAATGCGTACTCACATGAGTATGCCAGTATAAAGGTACGTAGGCCCGGGATTAACCCATGGGCATCTCGCAAGAAAGGATATTCAGATTCTCAAAATGTGCCAAAGGATTGGATTTTGAGAAAGGGCTGAAAGATATCCGTTAAGATGTCAGAAAGGTTTGGATTCTCAAAATGTGCCATAAGCTCTGGATTTTGTGAATAGTCCATAACCGTGCTAAAGTCAGTGGGAGTGTCGCTGTTATCTCCATCTCCATATGTGTGTTTCATAATGTTTCTAGGAAACGTCTCTTTTCATTACAAAGTGTAATGACTTGGTGTTAAGAGACGGATCGCTATGAAAGAATTAATAAAGATACGACATGCTCGGGTGGTTATAAACATCTATAAGATAGATCGAAACTCTGCCAAAATGATCTTGATGAGACTTAGGATGCATTGCCTTAGGAAATCGTTTCCTATCATTGCAAAGTGTAATGATTTGGCATGAGAGATATAAAGAAGGTGCAGCATACTCACATAATCCATAGATGTCTATCAGATAGATGTTGTCAACAGTATAGACCTAGCCATAATAAGCATGATCTTGATAAGATTCAAGATGCATGGAAAAGAGTCACCGAAAGGAAATAGTTATTGAAAATCATGACACAAGGATTATAAGTAATCCTTAGATTCCAAAAGAGTTTGGAATAGGACTGGATCGAATCCAACAAGTTTCTTGGATCGATCAGAAGTGTCATGAACATGTCTTGATGACTTAATGCTTAGAGCATAGTGAGTCAGATTCAGGATATGACCTGGCTGGGAATACTTAATGGATTTTGTACATACGTGAGAAATCATTGGAAAATGATTGGGGTAAATGTTGATAACAATTTGAAAAAGAGTTTTCAAATAAGGACTTAATGGTTAAAGAATTTTGTTGGCATTCCGATGGAGCGCGTGTGGCTCACCGGCACATCGTAACACCTCGAAATAGTCTTAGGGTGCAGTCATGTGGACTAAAGATCCCGAGAACCATGGAAGGTCACAGTACATAGAATGGAGTTGTTAGTGAGAATGACGGTATGACCAAAATTGAAATATCATCGGAAGGATATCCGATCGGATAAAGTGTATAAAAATTGAATACATAGAAAGAGTGAAAGGTCAAGTAGACATAGATACATAACACGAATTAAATAGTTTAAAAGGAATCTAGAAACCGATAATAGTTTTATGTAAAATCCGGCTTGGTGATTACCTCGTGGAGACTTGGTAATTAGGCAAGAGTAGCCACCGGTCAGATTTTATGTTTCAATTTTGCATGTTTCACTTCCCGAATAATTTGATTATTCAAAAGGTCCACAGTCACTCATACTTTTCGGGAGTAAGTATGAACGAAGACTGTCGTGAATTGGTTTGTAGATTGTCTAAGGAGTTAGACATTGCAGTAAGACTGCTACAATGTTCATGAGTACTTAGAAATAGAGATTTGAGTATTGGATAAACCCGCGCTCAACATATTGCTTCATGGATTACATCACGAGCAATGTTGAGACGATAATATCGTATGATCTTGAAGCAAAGACATATGAGTTGAAATTTACGAGTCGGTTGTGCATTGATAATGCGAAACGCATCGGTAACTCGATGTTACAAAACGCATTGTTGTGTACAAATTTGATAAGTAAAAGACACAATCGTATGAGTCGAAGCTTATTCGTTCCGTGACCCTGGTGGGAAACATATATCTGTAGGCCGCTCGATGATTTTGAAGTTGACTAAAGTGCTGGCCAGCCTGGACTAAATTGATGTGTTCAATTAGAAGTCCGAAAGTTATAAGCAGAATCGGAAATCAGGAAACAGAGTATCGGACAGAGATTGATATCAATCCATGTCTCGTGTCTGAAAATATCTTGTTGGACGAAGGATCATATGATCACTTATCTATGGACAGAACTGACTGGGTCAGAGTTCGACAGCAGTTTCTTGGAAGCTGCAGGTTGTTTATTAATCAGAATATAAATTAAAGTCATAGACTTATCCAAGTGGGAGACTGTTGGATTAGGTGTCTAAGCCATGACTTTATATTTATATTTATCTTGTTAACTGAAGCAAAGTCCATTTGGGTTGCCCTCATAGCTGGAGGTAAGGATAGAGTTCAGTAGAATAAAATGTTGATTTATTAATTGTTTAATAAATCAATAGAATTAATTAAATGGTTTATTAATATATTTAAGTGTTAATATATTAATTAGAAACTATAATAATTAATTGAGATTTAATCTACAATTAATTGGATTTAATTTAGTGATTAAATAAATTAATTAAAAGCGTAGGGACTGGTTTGTATTTATTCAATAGTTGAATAATCTGGCCAACCAGTAGAAGGGCCTAAGTTGGCGAAATTATGAGTGTGTACACTCATATTTCGAAACCCTAATTAGGGTTAAGGAAAGCCTTGTCCAAATGGTTAACAGGCTTCACCATTTGGAGGCTCCTTAGGGTTTCAACTGTAACCCTTGGAGGCTATAAAAGGATGACTTCATGAACAATATCATAACAAAGTTACACAATAGTGGGATCCAAGTACACAACCATCATTTAATCAATTGCAAATGTTACAAAGTTTACTAGTTTCATGTTTCAATTACAATTGAAATGATATCAAAAATGATGTCATAACGTCCCATCTTGTAGCGCTTGAACTTACTTTATCAATTTCCTGAGAATACAAGTAGTTGAAAAAGTGTCAACAATTAAGTTGGTGAGTTCATAAGATTTTTGTATAGAAATGTCCTTTGTTTATAAGCCATAGTGTTGAAAACCAAGAAAATCCAATATTTTCTTATAAAAATGTCTAAGTCTTTAAATCCCAAAGACTAAAATGTAATATGTAAACTGTAGTGTACTTTTTTTGAAATGTGTGTTTCCACGTAAACAATTTATAAAAAATATTAAGTTGATTATTTTCCCATGTGAGATACCATATAACCATACTGTGACTAGTTGGCCTGCTGCGACGTTCTTCAGGCGTCGGAATGTTAGACATTTGGACACCTCAGACCTGCCGGTCAAGCTGTAGCTAGCAGCTCAGGTGCGGGGTTGTCAAGCCCCGTATAGATCTATACTCAAATATCGCGCTCTCTTACCGAGACTCTGGTTATAAATGTTCAGGACTTATAGTAGGTACTTATAAAAGTACTGTGAAGATTCATCTCACAAAAATGTATGTATTCCAATCAACTTGTTTACGTACGTTTTGTATATAAAAACTCTTGTAATCGTTCATTATCATTTTTCTCATGATAATATAGAATAGTTTAATAATTATATAATTTTATATAATTATTTTTGTCATGTTCAAACGTCATAATAACTTGTGTTCATAAACTATTCCAATAATAGTCTATTTTTAGTAATTGCGTCGTAATAATCATATTTTTGTGAATAATAATGAAGTAATTTATTCAAATGATTATAAATATCATCTTTTGAGATATTTCTCACAAAAATAGTATAATATCTTGATTATAACCATTTTTGCTAGAAAATAGTGCTTTTGTTTATAAAAACGTAGTTTTTTCTAGTTTTCGTTTTTATAACGTTTTTATCCAAGATCTAGTGTTTTTGTACACTTTATTTGTAGTTTTGTAATTTTTACACATCTTAACATGTCAAAATGTTCATAATACATAGATCTATTCATATTTCATGCCAAATTCAACTTTATAACATTTTTGTCCAAGATCTAACATTTTACACATTTTATATATAGTTTAGTAACTTTTACACTAACATTATATGTCATTATGATCATCATACATAGCAATATCCATAAATCATGTCAAAAGTATTTTTACACAAATATTAACTTTATAAACTTGTGTAAATCATCATATATAACATTTAAACACATATAAACTTGAATAATATAACATTTATAGTTAAAGAACTTGTATTCTCCCCCAAAAAGGTTTGAAAAGATGAAAATGAGGGGTATGAACTCACCTTGAGTGTGGATCTTAAGGTTTCTTGGAAGAAGATTGAAGAATTTGGTTCTAGAACTCGGAGGACCCTTGGACAAAGCAAGAAGGCTTGAAAGATCTTTGAAGATGATGAAGATTTGAGCTCAAAGACCTTTGGGCAAATCACTTGAACTTGTTAAAGGAGTTTGGAATTGAAGTTTGAGGAAGATGATGGTGGTGGTGGTTTGAGCCGTGAGCAAGAGGGGGAAGAGAGGAATGAGAGACTTGGTTGGATGGAAATGAATTGGTTAGTCTCTTTCTTGGAAGATTTTAGCCTTAGATTTTCCTATAATATAAAATTATTTAGCCTTTAAGTGCCTAGATCATGAATAGTGGAAAGGAGATATGGTGTGACCCTTGGAGGCTCCATGGCTGTCGATGGGGTGGGGTAGGGGGGGTGGGGTGGGGTTGGTTTTTATAAAAATAGCAATGTGGTTATAAAAATGTGTGATTTTTATAAAATAGTAAGTCGTTTTAGTGAAATTTTGTGCGTTTTTGACGAAACGAAGTTCTAAAATATTATTTTGTATAAACACATTGCCAAATATTTATTTTGATTGAATTATATCTCGTTGGGTGTCGGAATACGCGTTTAAGCGCAGTATTCTTCCGTTTTCGCGATTTTTGACGTTTTACCGGAAATCGCATCTAGCTTTGAAATTAAATACTAGATATTATTACGTTACTTATCATATGAATTTTTATTTCATATTTGATGTTTAAGGCACCACATTTTGTATTTTGGTTCCAAACCCTGTGTACATTTATCCGTTCACAGCGATTTAATGGTTGTAACTTCCACATACGAACTCCGTTTTCGACGTTCTATATATCCACAGGTTCGTATTTACGAGTAGATCATTTTATGAATATTATTATTCCCAAAATAATAATTGTACGATTATCGAATTTTTACGCTACAGTAGTCTGCTGTCCGTATTTTCGATTTTTAACCGATAATTGTTTTGATTTAGCATACGTAATACTATAATATTAATAATTCATCGCAAAAGTTATGGAAAATAACTTTTCAACATATAAATTAACGTACGCTTCGTTTGATTACAGTTGACTTTTGTTGACCAAAATTTACAATTGTCACATCATCTACCCGTTAGAGAGAATTTCGTCCCGAAATTTAACTCTTGAGTGGATCCTCAAGGGTTTGGGAAGAGATGTGGATACTTCTGTTTCATTTGGTCTTCACGCTCCCAAGTAAATTCGGGTCCACGCTTGGCACTCCAACGAACCTTAACTATCGGTATGCGGCTCTGTTTCGTTCTCTTGATCTCTCTGTCCATGATCTCTACGGGTTCTTCCACAAAATGAAGATTCTCGTTCACCTCGATCTCGTCGAGCGGTATGACAAGAGTCTCATCGGACATGCATTTCTTTAAGTTGGATACGTGAAAGGTGGGATGGACATTGCTGAGCTCCTGCGGTAATCGAAGTTTATAGGCTACTGGGCCGATCCTAGCAAGGATCTCGAAGGGCCCAATGTATCTGGGGTTTAGCTTCCCACGCTTTCCAAAGCGTATCATTCCTTTCCATGGCGATACCTTCAACAATACTCGGTCACCAACCTGGAATTCCAAAGGTTTGCGTCGCTTATCTGCATAGTCTTTTGTCGGTCACGAGATGCTTTCAATCGTTCACGGATCTGAACGATTTTCTCCGTTGTCTCTCGTATGATCTTCGGACCGGTGAGAGTGCTGTTAGGTACTTGACCTCTGGCTAGTTGAGTATCACCCACTTCATCCCAGCACAGAGGGGATCTACACTTGCGTCCGTATAGGGCTTCAAATGGAGCAACTTTGATGCTAGTGTGATAGCTGTTGTTGTATGAAAACTCAATAAGCGGTAAGTGGGTGTCCCACGCCTTACCGAAGTCTATCACACAGGCTCTCAACATGTCCCATAGCCTTTTGCAATGATTGCCAAAAGTGCGAAGTGAACCGGCTATCTCTATCCGAGATGATTGATCTTGGCACACCGTGCAATTTTACAATTTCTTTGAGGTAGAGCCTTGCCAGTTTATCCATCTTATCAGTCTCCTTGATTGGCAGGAAGTGAGCGGATTTGGTTAACCTATCGACGATTACCCATATAGTGTCTAACCCACCAGTTGTCTTAGGTAATTTGGTTATGAAGTCCATGGTTATTCGCTCCCACTTCCACTCGGGTATTTCTGGTTGTTGTAGCAAACCCGAGGGCTTTTGGTATTCTACTTTAACCTTGGCGCAAGTCAGGCACTTGCCCACGTAAGTAGCAATTTCTGCCTTCATGTTTGGCCACCAATACAATTTCTTGAGGTCCAGGTACATCTTGTCGGACCCAGGGTGAATGGAGTATCTAGTCTTGTGAGCCTCATTCATGACAATGTCTCTGTATCCACCGAACTTCGGGGTCCAAATTCGGTTCATGAGGTAACGAGCTCCATCTTCCTTAACTTCAAGGTTTTTATCCACCCCTCGCAAGGCTTCATTCGCGACATTCTATGGTTTTAAGGCTTCTAACTGTGCCTCTTTGATCTGAGTGGCCAAATGGGAATGGATTGTTATCGACAGAGACTTTACTCGGCGGCCCGAGTACTCTTTCCGACTAAGGGCATCTGCCACCACGTTGGCCTTTCCTGGATGATAACGAAATTCGCATTCGTAATCACTTAGTAGCTCCATCCATCGTCGTTGTCTCATATTGAGTTCTTTTTGGTTGAGGATATGCTGGAGACTCTTATGGTCGGTGTATACCGTACACTCTGTGCTGTAAAGGTAGTGTCTCCAGATCTTCAATGCGAACACTACTGCTCCCAACTCGAGGTCATGTGTAGTGTAGTTGACCTCGTGAGTTTTAAGTTGTCTTGAAGTGTAAGCAATGACCTTTCCTCTCTGCATAAGTACACAGCCCAGACCCTGGTTAGATGCATCGCAATAGACCACAAAGTATTCTGTTCCTTCTGGAAGGGACAGAATAAGAGCGCTGCACAAAGATTTCTTTAAGGTCTGGAAGGCGGCATCTTGTTTATCTCCCCACTTGAATGTTACACCCTTCTGTGTCAGGGTAGTAAGTGGCTTTGCAATTTTGGAGAAGTTCTGTATGAATCTTCGGTAATAGCCAGCAAGGCCCAAAAACTGACAGATTTCTGTTGGAGTTCTTGGTGCTTCCCAGCTTTCGATGGCTTTGATTTTGGAGGGATCCACATGTATCCCTTCTTTGCTGACTACGTGATCTAGAAAGTCCACTTTTCGAAGCCAAAATTCGCATTTCGAAAATTTCGCATACAGCTTCTCTGCTCTTAATGTCTCCAAAACTTGTCGTAAGTGTTGACTATGTTCCTCCTTACTTCTTGAATAGATAAGTATGTCATCGATGAACACTATCACGAACTTATCTAGGTAAGGTCGGCACACGCGGTTCATCAGATCCATGAACACTGCGGGCGCATTGGTCAATCCGAAGGGTATCACAACGAATTCGTAATGGCCGTAGCGGGTTCTGAATGCCGTCTTAGGAACATCTTCTTCTTGAACTTTGAGTTGATGATACCCTGACCTTAGATCGATTTTTGAGAAGTAACTCGATCCTTGGAGTTGATCGAACAGGTCGTCAATTCGGGGTAGCGGGTATCGGTTCTTGATGGTGAGCTTGTTCAACTCCCGATAGTCAATGCACATACGAAATGATCCATCCTTCTTCTTCATGAACAAGACCGGCGCTCCCCAAGGTGAGAAGCTCGGCCTGATGAACCCTTTACTTAGTTGTTCGTTTAGTTGGCTGGATAATTCTTGCATTTCTGCCGGGGCTAATCGGTATGGCGCTTTTGCTACCGGGGTGGCTCCTGGGATCAGATCGATTCTGAACTCGACTTGTCGTGCGGGTGGTACTCCTGGAAGGTCTTCTGGGAATACGTGGGGAAAGTCGCAGACTTCGGGGATCTCTTTGATGCTCTTTACTTCTTTCTTCTCGTCAACAACGTGGGCTAGGAAGGCATGGTATCTTTTCTGTAGGTATTTTCGGGCCTTGATGCAAGACACGATTCGGAGGCTGGTACTGGGTTTATCACCGTAGACAACAAAGGTCTTTTCATCCGGCAGATGAAGTCGGATTCCTCGCTCGTAACACATGATGTCGGCATGATGAGGAATTAGCCAATCCATACCAACAATCACGTCAAAGCTTCTTATTTTAACAGGCATTAAGTCGATTTGAAAGGAGTGATCGTCCAGAGTAAGTGTACAGCCTATGTATATGTCGTTTGTGCTTTCTGTTTTGCCATTTGCCATTTCTACTGTAAATGTTTCATTGAGTGGTTGTGGTTTTTGTTTTAATAAATATTTAAATCCGTGGCTTACGAAACTCCTCTCCGCACCGCTATCGAATAGTACACAAGCATATGAATTATTGACGAGGAACGTACCGGTGACCACGGTAGGATCCTCTACCGCTTCTGCGCGTCCCATAGCTAGGACTCTTCCATTTCTCCCCACATTCTTTGTCTTCGGGCAATCACGCTTATAATGCCCCGTCTCACCACAACCATAGCAAGCTTGACTCACCCCAGCATTAGAGGCTTGGGTGGCTTGTGGAACTGGTGCCCTGCAGAAACGGGTGGTATGACCCTTCTTGTTACAGTTCGAGCAGTGCATTTCTCTACAGGCTCCAGTATGGTGGAAATTACACTTGCTGCACTTGGGTAGTGTCCCATTATATTGCTGGGTTACTGTTGGGGTAGTCGGGACAGTGGCTGCATGGACTGCCACAATCTGTTGTCTCTTGGCATTTTCTTGGTTAGGCTAATTTCTTCCCCTGTTCCAGGGTTTTCTTTTGTGGTCCCTCTCTCTTGGTTGTTCAGTTTTAGAGGTCATGGTGCCCTGGCGAACTCCATGGTCGACTAATCGTTGGGCCAGTCGTTTTGCGCTGTCGAAAGTGGCGGGGCTTGCCGCTTCTACATTCCCCTGAATCAGAGGAGATAGCCCCCAGATGTAACGTTCCACTTTCACGGATTCCGGTGTGACCATAGTAGGGCAGAGGGTTGCCAAATCGTTGAATCGGTTCGTGTAGGAGGTCAGATCTGAACCTTTCATGGTAAGGTTCCACAGCTCTTGTTCTAGCTTTTGGATCTCCCCCTGGGACAGTACTCTTTCATCAGCATAGTCTTCAGTTCCTCCCAACTCATCGAGTTAGCCACGGGAAGTGTCAGAGCCTTAACGTGGCCCTTCCACCAGGACATGGCCGTCTCGGCAAAGGTACAAGCGGCGTATTTGACTTTAAATTCCTCGGGACAGGCGGAGATATCAAAGATTGATTCTGTTTTCTCAATCCATCTCGTGAGAGCAAGGACACCACCGGTACCGTAGAAAGTCACTGGTTTGCAATTCGAGAAGTCCTTGTAAGAACATACTCGTGATTGGTTTGATGTTTCTCCATTTGTGGAGTCGTTGGTACCATTTCTGCTTCCGTTTCCATTAGTCCCATTCGGGTTTATCTGAGCGATAGCAGCTGCTACCGCAGCAGTAACAGCAGCCTGGAAAATGGCTGAGTCCATCATGGGTGGCTCTGGAGTTGCGATCGGTGCGCGCCTAGCGTTTCTTCGGCGGGGTGGAATATTTCTGCCACAAGGATTCAAGATTTGACGTTGGTTAGTTCTTGGTAAGGGTTATCAAAGTGTAACGCCCGACTTTTAAAACAAAACACCCCTGGAAAATTTTCATTTAAAACACAGGTTTCAATACATAAAACCAGTATAAAAGGGGTATATTTTAAATAAAACGGGTACAAGTGTATCAAGGAGAGTATAATATACCATAATCTCCTTATAAGCCGGGCTGCTACTGACAGCATCTACAAGTCCACTTCTTGAGTCACGGACTTTATCCTTACCCTTTTCAGGGTTATGCTAACCTGAAGGGACATTTAACAAACGGTATGAGCTACAAAGCTCAGTGAGTAATCGTATCTGCAAATAACACGTATAAGAATACATTCATATATAATTTCCTATATATGATAAATCTATCAACCGTATATCTCTGTCTGGATACCGGTTCCAAACTCCTAGCCGTTCTGGCTAACCGTATATGTCTTAGGATTTGCACATCCTATCGTATAGTCTTACAGGTTGTTATTCGCATACATTTCTGTCCCATATTTCTTAGTCACAATTTAACCGCATCGTATTTCATGGCTATTTAAGCCGCACCCTGTGTCATAGCTATATAAGCTGCACCAAAACATTATCAATATATAAATCATAGCCCGCAGGCCGCACCAGCTGGGTTTAATAACCCGATATCATAGCCAAAAGGCCGCACCATGTTCCTGTAACAATATCGTAGTCAAAAAGGCCGCACCGTGTACCTGTAATAATATCATAGCCGTATAGGCCGCACCAGTTGGATATAGCATCCAATATCATAGCCATATAGGCCGCACCAAATATCATAGCCATATAGGCCGCACCAGTTGGATATAGAATCCAATATCATAGCCTGATAGCCATATAGGCCGCACCAAATATCATAGCCATATAGGCCGCACCAGTTGGATATAGAATCCAATATCATAGCCACAAGTGGCCGCACCATCTATTAACAGCTTGTATCACGATCAATTATGGCTCACGGGTTAACCCGCTATTGCCTAGGCTCACGGCTCTGTTCTTGCCATCGCAATGACTCACGGCTTATCCGGTCTTGCCTAATTAAAGTGGACTCACAGTTCCGTTCTTGTCATCGCAATGACTCACGGCTTATCTGGTATTGTCGCATTATTGACTCACAGCTCCGTTCTTGTCTATAACAGACTCACGGCTTATCTGGTCTTGTCATATTTCCAATCATGTCTTGACACTCGTCATTCTCGTCCCTCGAAGCTGTTTCAACCTGTAATAGTTCAATCATCATATATCATATATGATATCAGTGAGATTACTCACCTGGAGACTAGCTGCATTTAATTTCCGGTTGTTTCTTGCTTTTACATGCACCACAACCATTTGTCCCGTACCTATATATTCATTTATATAACAAATGATTATAGGTTAATTACCATTTCAATTGACTCTAATGCATAAGAGTTCAATATAATAACATTACATACAATGTCTAGATGATAAACTTTCCATTTACCATCTTTCTTTAAATTATACATTTTTACAAAATACACGTATTTTGCTACATTACTTTCGGGAGGTCGTATACGTATCCCGACAATTTTCCCCGAAGTTTCACATCATATTAGACCTATGTTCAAAATTTGAGGTCAAACGGACAAGTCTAGCATCAAGTCTCAAAATTGGACCAAAGCTTAACAGAAGGCAGGAGAAATCAGCTCATTTTCATGCAGACGCAGGATCGCGTCCCTATCTCCATGTGGATCGCGACCCTATGGATCGCAACCCTATCTCCATGGAGATCGGGACCCTATCTACCGCTGTGCAGTTTCTCTTGTCCGTTTTTCATGCTATAAATTCCCATTTTCAGCTATTAAGTCCTTAATTCTCTTCTTAAACGATAGGGGTTTGTTCCAAGACCAAAACCCTTCATTTACTACATGTTTTAAACAATGGAATTGGTAATTCCAATCCATTTCTAACATTTCCCGTTTTTAACAATTTTGGTCCAAAACCGAAATTATCAAGTTATAATCACTTCTACTGATTTATTCTCATCATTAACAACATTTGGAACTCATTGGAACTTATTAGAACTCATTACAATCCACTGGATCATATAAACATATATTCTAGGGTTCTTGAGCAAAGTTCCAATTTTTCAATAATAACAACCTACTTTCCATTTGATATGAATTCTTACAACATTAACATGTTTGAGGCTTAGAATTCATTTGAACCTCTTGGATCATAACTGAATTTCAGTTTCCAGATTATCCCAAGAAGAACACACAAAACTTAGGTTAGAATTCAATTTACTAACCTTATATGCTTAGAAATCTTCAATTCCAAGCTAGGATTCCAACTTTCCACTTCAATTCTTCAAAAACCTACAGAAATCGTTTTCAAGAAGCCTTCCCGTAGCTTCTCCAATGTTCAGCCAACTATGGAAAACATTTTCTCCTTTTATATTTTCCAGTTTTACATTTTAGCCCCTCAAGTCCTTTTTCTTGAACTTTTGGCCACATAATCAGGTTTTATTACAATAAAACTTTCATTTCTTATATTTTTGCCACAAGCAACAATATTATAACATAATTGGTCCTTCACATGGTCAAATGACCAAATTACCCTTTTATGGTAAAATGACCAATTTACCCGTTTTAGCCTTTTTACTACAATTATCTTACCAACAAGATTTTCTAACAAAACCAATACTTATAACACCATATTAAATCATAATTACACTATGATTAACCTATAAATACTTAATAAAAGTATCGTGGTGTTACACAAAGTACGACGTTTCTATTATACGTTTATGTCGACTATGTAGTGATAGGGGTATAATAGGTGCATAAAGAATCTAAATGTATGGTTCTATAGTATCACAAAATACTCGTATAGTATTTTTGTTTTATGTTTGGTTTTAGTGTTTTTCTTTGTACATGGTTCTTGGTAAGTCTTTAGAAGTTGTTATAAGTAAGGTGATTTCTAAGGGATATGAGAGGTATGTAAGAGAAAATTCTAAGTGTACGACTTCGTAGTATTCATAAAATACTCCTGTAGTATTTTGACTCTGTGTTTAGTTCTATAGCATCATAAAATACTCCTATAGTATTTTATATCTTATTTGGTTATCGGTAATTGTTCGGACTTGTTGTTCACCACGACTATTCCTAAGTATACGTTAATCATATCTTGGATCAATACAGTTGATCAGGCTCTATTTATCCAAGATATCATTACCAAAACACTTAGGCCTATCCGTAGTGTTCAACTCATCTTACTACTTTTGTATGTTTTTGTCATGATATCATTCTAGTATGTATGTATGTACTTATACTTTTTATAAAAATTATCGTTGTAATTTTTAAAGTATACTCGTTCGAAAATGTTTTCGAGAGTTTTAGTCCCATTGTATTTATAGTTGTATATCTTTAAATGGATTGATGTACTTAGTTCACTATAAACAATGCTCTGATACCAATCTGTCACACCCTCAAACCGTATTGGCGGAATAGTTCAAGGGTAGATGACTTCATGAACAATATCATAACAAAGTTACACAATAGTGGGATCCAAGTACACAACCATCATTTAATCAATTGCAAATGTTACAAAGTTTACTAGTTTCATGTTTCAATTACAATTGAAATGATATCAAAAATGAACAAAAATGACATCATAACGTCCCATCTTGTAGCGCTTGAACTTACTTTATCAATTTCCTGAGAATACAAGTAGTTGAAAAAGTGTCAACAATTAAGTTGGTGAGTTCATAAGATTTTTGTATAGAAATGTCCTTTGTTTGTAAGCCATAGTGTTGAAAACCAAGAAAATCCAATATTTTCTTATAAAAATGTCTAAGTCTTTAAATCCCAAAGACTAAAATGTAATATGTAAACTGTAGTGTACTTTTTTTGAAATGTGTGTTTCCACGTAAACAATTTATAAAAAATATTAAGTTGATTATTTTCCCATGTGAGATACCATATAACCATACTGTGACTAGTTGGCCTGCTGCGACGTTCTTCAGGCGTCGGAATGTTAGACATTTGGACACCTCAGACCTGCCGGTCAAGCTGTAGCTAGCAGCTCAGGTGCGGGGTTGTCAAGCCCCGTATAGATCTATACTCAAATATCGCGCTCTCTTACCGAGACTCTGGTTATAAATGTTCAGGACTTATAGTAGGTACTTATAAAAGTACTGTGAAGATTCATCTCACAAAAATGTATGTATTCCAATCAACTTGTTTACGTACGTTTTGTATATAAAAACTCTTGTAATCGTTCATTATCATTTTTCTCATGATAATATAGAATAGTTTAATAATTATATAATTTTATATAATTATTTTTGTCATGTTCAAACGTCATAATAACTTGTGTTCATAAACTATTCCAATAATAGTCTATTTTTAGTAATCGCGTCGTAATAATCATATTTTTGTGAATAATAATGAAGTAATTTATTCAAATGATTATAAATATCATCTTTTGAGATATTTCTCACAAAAATAGTGTAATATCTTGATTATAACCATTTTTGCTAGAAAATAGTGCTTTTGTTTATAAAAACGTAGTTTTTTCTAGTTTTCGTTTTTATAACGTTTTTATCCAAGATCTAGTGTTTTTGTACACTTTATTTGTAGTTTTGTAATTTTTACACATCTTAACATGTCAAAATGTTCATAATACATAGATCTATTCATATTTCATGCCAAATTCAACTTTATAACATTTTTGTCCAAGATCTAACATTTTACACATTTTATATATAGTTTAGTAACTTTTACACTAACATTATATGTCATTATGATCATCATACATAGCAATATCCATAAATCATGTCAAAAGTATTTTTACACAAATATTAACTTTATAAACTTGTGTAAATCATCATATATAACATTTAAACACATATAAACTTGAATAATATAACATTTATAGTTAAAGAACTTGTATTCTCCCCCAAAAAGGTTTGAAAAGATGAAAATGAGGGGTATGAACTCACCTTGAGTGTGGATCTTAAGGTTTCTTGGAAGAAGATTGAAGAATTTGGTTCTAGAACTCGGAGGACCCTTGGACAAAGCAAGAAGGCTTGAAAGATCTTTGAAGATGATGAAGATTTGAGCTCAAAGACCTTTGGGCAAATCACTTGAACTTGTTAAAGGAGTTTGGAATTGAAGTTTGAGGAAGATGATGGTGGTGGTGGTTTGAGCCGTGAGCAAGAGGGGGAAGAGAGGAATGAGAGACTTGGTTGGATGGAAATGAATTGGTTAGTCTCTTTCTTGGAAGATTTTAGCCTTAGATTTTCCTATAATATAAAATTATTTAGCCTTTATGTGCCTAGATCATGAATAGTGGAAAGGAGATATGGTGTGACCCTTGGAGGCTCCATGGCTGTCGATGGGGTGGGGTAGGGGGGGGTGGGGTGGGGTTGGTTTTTATAAAAATAGCAATGTGGTTATAAAAATGTGTGATTTTTATAAAATAGTAAGTCGTTTTAGTGAAATTTTGTGCGTTTTTGACGAAACGATGTTCTAAAATATTATTTTGTATAAAAACATTGTCAAATATTTATTTTGATTGAATTATATCTCGTTGGGTGTCGGAATACGCGTTTAAGCGCAGTATTCTTCCGTTTTTGCGATTTTTGACGTTTTACCGGAAATCGCATCTAGCTTTGAAATTAAATACTAGATATTATTACGTTACTTATCATATGAATTTTTATTTCATATTTGATGTTTAAGGCACCAAATTTTGTATTTTGGTTCCAAACCCTATGTACATTTATCCGTTCACAGCGATTTAATGGTTGTAACTTCCACATACGAACTCCGTTTTCGACGTTCTATATATCCACAGGTTCGTATTTACGAGTAGATCGTTTTATGAATATTATTATTCCCAAAATAATAATTGTACGATTATCGAATTTTTACGCTACAGTAGTCTGCTGTCCGTATTTTCGATTTTTAACCGATAATTGTTTTGATTTAGCATACGTAATACTATAATATTAATAATTCATCACAAAAGTTATGGAAAATAACTTTTCAACATATAAATTAACGTACGCTTCGTTTGATTACAAATGACTTTTGTTGACCAAAATTTACAATTGTCACAAGGAGGCACCTGGCCACCCTTTTTTCTGCGCCAATTTGAACAAGAGAACTCTGCTGAAGTGTCTTCTCCATTGCTTTGGGTGTGACTTGCATTTGAGGCAGGACACTTGTGCTGCTAGCTTCAAGAACAAGATCAAAAGGTTGGTTATTCTTCATTTGATCTTTAGAAATAATTTTTGGCCTTAGGTTTTTAGTTTATTATCTTCATAGAAGAAAACATAGATCTTTCTAGGGTTGCATGTGAACCATAAGAAATTATTTGTTCATTGTTTGCTAGAAAACCCTTCAAAACCAACATTGTGAAATTTGGTCTACAATGTGTTCCCACAATTTCACTACCAACTACTAAATACACGGGTAGTGTATTTTTAGCGTTTGGCATAACTTGCTATTTAAACAAATTCCGGTCTTGAAAGTTTACACCTTCAACAAAGACCAATTCCATTCCAACCATTTCCAATTCCAATGTCTATCATCAATGTGTATCGAAACTTCATTCCATCTAGCTTAGCAGTTACCAACTCAAAACAGAATATTTTTGACATAAAACTCAATTATATGTGATGAACATCAATAGTTCTTTATCCATTCAACCATCTTGCTAACATGCATTCAGAGATTCAACCCAAATGTTCAATATATACAATCTTTTTGTGTTCTTGAACTCATAATAGCAAAAGAAATCAAAACCCTTGCTTAATTTCAACATGCATGTGAAATTTTCGGATTTAACACTTAGGGTTTGAAAAATTAGCTTTACCTTTCCTGATTTTATCAAAGAACTCAAGATATTTCGGAAATTGATGATGTATTGAGCAATAATTTAAGGTGTAAGCTTCTCTCAGCATCCCCCTAGCCGTCGCCGGCCTCTATAGATGTGCCTGTCCGGAATTTACGCAGGCAGCGCTGGTGCTCCTCTTTCCCGCCGCACCAGGTCGGGGTCTGGTCGTCGTACCACCTCCCTCTCGATCAGAAATCACGAGAGTGCACAAATGGTTTGCGTGTGTGTATTCTGTTGCTTTACACTCCCTATCGATCCCCCTTTTCCCTCTGATAACTCTGATAGCGTGTTTGGGGATGCACGTCGCCCACAGGAACAAGAAAAAGAGGGCTGATGGATTTTAAATTTGAAATGATGAAACTGCCCCTCCATTCCCCAGACTTGGAAATTTTCGTCTTTGTTTCCTTATTTTTTTCATCATTTCCTTTTAATCATAACTCTCTCATATGTTGTCCAAATATTACAAACTTTATATCCTTTGAAAGGTGGGAATGAGCTTTACAACTCTTCCTTACTGACTTCCGTCTGAATCGTAAGGGATTTTCCGTTATTAACCCTTGAAAATGACTCCTCGGTCATTTTTGTCACTTTTGGGCCATTTTAAAACCTTCGTCACCTTTACTTTTGGCATTTACTTTTAGGCCATTCTTTTTCCTATATTTTTGTTATCTCAAATATTACCAAAGTCACCTTTACTTTTGGCATTTATTTCCCTATTTGTTATTGGATCCTTAAAACCAATTTTCTAATTGAAATATTACTTACTTATGACTTAGTAAATGGTCTTAAAACATAACTTTCCATATTTTCACCTTCTTGGACCATTTCC
This sequence comes from Cichorium intybus, assembly GCA_023525715.1. NCBI lineage: Eukaryota > Viridiplantae > Streptophyta > Magnoliopsida > Asterales > Asteraceae > Cichorium > Cichorium intybus. The sequence goes on from CM042013.1 coordinate 45,808,726, forward strand.
CCCCTTCTATTATACATTTAATAAATGTGACATCAATCATTCATGACATCAAATGTACTTACACTTAGCTCTTATTTATACATTGCTTTGTAGTCTGAATAGTTATCCAGTCTTTGTAACGTCCCAAATTCCAGAGTAAAAAAATATCGTTTTAAAAACGGTTCAAATACAGAAAACGAGTTGTCAAATAGAAACCATCCAATTAAAACTTGATATTTAAAACATATAAAATCGTGTTTATCAAAAACATTTACAAACATTATCTAGAGAAAGACTTGACTACCAAACTCTCAGATGCGATACAGTCGCACCATGCTCCAAGCTCAAGCCAGCAAATACCTGAAAAGCAGTTAGGATGAAAGTGTAAGCACAAAGCTTAGTGAGTTCCCCAAAATACCACACGATCCATTCCATTCAAACACATAAGCCACATATGACATCCATGAACGACCGATCATGCATCGTCCTTTTGTCATTAAACCTCCTCGAGTTCCCAGGTATGGCCAATCATGCATCGTCCTTTATCATGCAGCATATCTAGGAGTATCAACTAATTCTTTGATTTTTGGGTGCCCAAGTAAGACCGGTCATGCATCGTCCTTTATCATGCAGCAACCCTCGGGTCGATCAATCATACTTCAGTTGCCAGAATGTATCCAACGACTATCACATACAAACACAAAAGTCTAAGCATACAACCTAATTCACCGGGTCCCTATTACCAATCATACAGTCAAATAACGTAAGGCAGACCCAGCTAACACACATTACTACACATAGTAATTAAGGCTACCTACGCATGCAACTTCACCTATAGTATAGTGAGAAGACTCACCTGATCCGCAACCACAAGCTAGACAGCACTCCACGCCAGTGTCCTCAAATCCCGACAATACGAACTCCCTAACAAGTGTAAACTTCACTTAGAACTTCCTAAACCCCAAACAAGATAAACTTCTAAAACCGGTACCCCGACCCTCAAGTTTGACCAAAAGTCAAACTCGTCAAAAAGTCAACGGTGAAAGGTCAAAGTCAAAGTCAATGGTCAACAGTCAGTTAGCGCCGCTATCTTTCCTAGGTAGCGCCACTAACTGTGAACAGTCTCAAAACTTCATCGCGAACCATGACTAAGTTAGTGCCGCTAACTCCTCTGTTGAGTCAAAATCCAGTGAAAGCTCTTAATTCCTTAAGCCATGGTCTTAAACCTTCCAGGACCCTTCCAAACAATCCCCAAGTCCATAAAATCCCAAATTTCCCATCCAAACATGACCACACAAGCAAATGGTCAAGATCTAAGGTCCAAATAAGCAAAACCAACTTTAACACAAGAGAGCTTGGCTTACACCCCAAGTCAGATCAAAACTCTCCAAGGAAGGCTCAAGGGATATAAAGTTCCAACCTTTATCATCCTACCCTTAGATCAAACAACAAGAGGACCAAGATCCAACCTAAAGTCCTCATAAACACTAGCAAAACCTTAAGAACACTAAAAGATGGAAGCTTTTCTTACAATGATCCAGAAAGAGTAAATGTCATGCTGCTTCCAACTTGAAAAACACATTCTAGCACCACCATGCATCATCTAGCATCACCATTACTTCAAAAATCCTTCCAAGGAGACCAAAATCATCAAAAACCACTCCAAGGAGGCTAGATTGAGAAAAATACGTTATTGAGAGCTGAAAAGGAGCAAATGGCTGCTGCCCTAGGGTATAATACCTTTATATAGGACCCATAGCTCAAAATTTAGGGTTTTGACCAAAAAACTAGAGGTGGCAAACGGGTCGTGTCGTGTCAAGACATTAAACGGGTTGAGAGTGGTGAACCCGGACACGACACGTTTATGTAAACGGGTTGAACCCTTTGACACGAACACGATCGAACTCGTGTCAACCCGACACGACACGATCGAACCCGTATAAACCCTTTGATACTATAGCCAACTCGGCCCAACTAGGATTTAGTCGGCCCAACACGGCCCAACTCAGACTTATTTGGCTCAATTCGGACCAGATCGGCCCAACAGAACACTTGTCCAAGTCGGTTTAACCCATTATGCATCCCATGGGTTAAACATGAGTGTAAGTAAACATTAAGATTGAGTCTTCTTATATAGGTGATGAGAAAGAAGAAACTTTCATCCCACAGGCGATGTGGGATGAGAGTTTTCATTTGCAAAATATAAGCATCTCTTCCTGCAAAAGAGAAAATGTCTTGGACAAAGTTAGAATTTGAGACATCTAGGTTGTATGCCATCAGCTTTAGCCACCAGACCAAGTTGCCACTTGCATTTTCTTTTCATGCGGAATAATGATAACATAATTTCCGCAGATATATATATATATATATATATATATATATATATATATATATATATATATATATATATATATATATATATATATATATATATATAGGGTCCCGTTCCGGTGATGACTCTTTTTTCGGTGAGGACTCGTAAAGACACCTTAAAAAAATTGAAAAAAAAAATAAATAAAATACAAATCATAAAATCGAGAATAGTACTATATCATTATAAAAAAAATTGGAAAAAAAAAATTTGGATCATTGGAAAACAGCAATGATCCACAAATTTTTTTATTTTGTGGATCATTGTTTCATTATAAAAAAAATAATGACCCAAAAGTTTTTTCCTCCAATATAGTACTATGATCTATTTTATTATTTATATTTTTTGTTTATTTTTTTTCAATTTTTTTAAGGTGTCCTCACTTTAAGAAGAGTCCTCACCCGATCGCTTATATATATATATATATATATATATATATATATATATATATATATATATATATATATATATATATATATATATATATATATATATATATATATATATATATATATATATATAAAATTAAACGGGTCATTCGTGTTATCTTCGAGTTGAAAGTATCAACCCTAACCCAACCCGTTTAACTTTCGTGTCGTGTCGTGTCAACCCGTTTACTTAAACGGGTTGAAACCTCTAACCCAAACCCGCTAATTTCGTGTCGAGTTATCGTGTCGTGACTGATTTTGCCAGGTCTACCAAAAACAGCAGTTAGCGTCGCTAACCTTAAGTTAGCGTCGGTAACTACACATCGTGCCACCCTACTAACACAAGAGAATAGTGACGCTAACACAAGGGCATAACGACGCTAACCTAATTTTCTCCCAAAATTGATTCCTTTAACAAATGACTTAGTTACTTTGGGATTAGGGTCTTACAGTATTCGTGTTTAATAAAGTATATAAGTACTTAATAAGTCCCAAATGAAATAGCTTCAAATGTAATACTAAGTAAGTGAAGTGAAATCTAGGTATTTTCTTCACAAATGTCGTCATTTATCTGATAACACATTTCCAAAGAGAAATTCTAACGAAGAAAATGAAAGTACAATGTTATTATTGGATAAGTTAGCCAAATAAAATGATTTAATAAGAAGAAAAACTAAAAGTACAGGGTTGTAATAGAATGGAACAGAAGCATGGTCAGTCTGCTACTTGTGTTGGTGCATCTCATGGTAACAATGCTAATTAGTGGTTGGATTTGGGACAAGCCTTTGTGCATTTAAAAAGATTCAGATGTCACACCCCGATCCTTGGCGGAATCGATCAAGGCGTGATATATTGTTCAAAGTCTCATGACAACTATGTTATAATATGATTAGATTCAATTAAGTACTAAGTATGCAAACAAAATCCACAACATACAAATACAAATCCAAATACAACAACATTTATTACAGGAAATTTAAATAGTATTGTGGGTTTCTAAGGTACACCCTACTTTTCATCAACTCCATTCTTCAAATCTGCATCATGGGTAAAAACAGGTCAACTACAAGAGTTGGTGAGTAATCTAGTTTTATTAAAGAAAATTGTGAGTTTGAATAATTTGAAATTTGTTTTCTTTTGAAGTTGGCAAACAAGTGTTATTGAGATAACAATTTATAAATCAAAAATTGATTAACAAATGATAACAACAACAATAAGTCCTCACCCTATATATACATATAAGTATATATATAGGATGGAGCATCTAATCATCATACACACTCAACCACGTGCAATCAATCACCTTAGCGTCCCAAGGCGGGGTGGTCAACCCAATAGCGCTATTATTGTCCATAACGTACCTCAAGAATACGGGCATAGTCATGGAGATTAGACTAAAAATGATAATGCACTACAAGTACATGTAGCGTAAACAAACAATAATTATACAAATAATGATTCAAGTATAAATGTCCCAACAATGTCTCAATTGTGATAAAATAATAAAATGAAGTTGAAAACATATTAGAACCACATGATACACCCCAAAAGTATTGAAAAGTATAAAATACGGGGTAGATTACTCACATTAGTCCAATAAGGAATGCGCGTGTTGTACGATAGACGGCTCGGGTCAAAACGACGTGGAACCTATTATAATTAATAGTTTTGGTTTAGGAATCGATAAATAGGAATATAGTATTAATAAAATAATTTAGACACATATTATTATATTAGATGAATTAACAATTATCCAAATTTTGTTTTGAATATTAATGTATTTATATGTTAAATGAATTTTAAATTGAATTAATTACTTTGCTTAATTAATTTATATTTTCACTTTAGGAAATATTTTAATAATTTCTTATTAAAATAATAACTAGTCAAATTATAAGTATTTACAGATTTTATATATTATAAACAATTATATATATGAAATAATCATTAAAATGCTTTTTTACATGCTTAGATATTTAGGAAAATGGTTTTAAATACTAAACAGTAATGAAACATTCTGAAATTATCAGAAAATAATTATTTCATAAAATAGTAATTACTGTAAAATTTACATATTTTTCTTAACTGCTTTAGTATTTATTTAGTATTTTAATGTTTAAACAACAACAAAATTCGAAACAAATAATGAATGAACCCTAAAACTTCTGGAAAACTAACCATAGTTTTCTAACATTATATTGAGCCTACTGTAAATATTTTGGATATTTTGGATTAAGGGAAGTATTTCTTATGTTTTTCATTATTAACTAATCAATAAAATCATAAATAATAGGAAAATACTAAGAGAAATTAATTAGACTTTTTATTTATGATTACCATGTTATATATGATATTCTGATAAGGTGTTATAATTTTTGGACATGTGTAGCTATTTATTATCAATTTAAACCATTAAATAAACATTAAATCAGGAAAAATACGAAAACATTCTTACAAAATTCTGTAAATTTATTCTTGGAGTCTTTAATATGTGAATAAGGTGCGAAAAATATAAAATCTAGTTTTTAACATACATAACTATATTTTGCAATTTATTTATCTACAACAAAATAAAATACAAAATAAGCATCAAACTGTAATATAAATTCATGAAAATTTATAAATCCACTTTACTCAATATATGGGTTGTTCCAAAATATTCCCAGAATTTATTGATTGCAAAAAGTATTTTATGTGAATTATTGCCTTATTTTAGTGCAATAATTATAGTAATTCAATAAAAATAAGTTATTTTCTGAAAATTTCCAGAACTTCTTATTTTATTGATGGGATCTTTAGAAAAATCAGGTTTATGCATAAAATGAGTTTTAGATATTTTGGTGGATTTAATTTTTTTCATGTATGAATTTGGAACTTTTAACAACTTACCTTGATGAATGCTTCAATAGGGATGAAGATTTGAGTATGAGAGCTTGTTCTTGGCTGGAAAATTGGTATTTCTTAGATGAATTTCGAGATTGAGAGGGAGAGAAAGGATAGAGAGGGTTTGAGTGGTGATGAGAATAATGTGTGGGGAGAAAAATGAAAGGAAAGATGATGAGAGGTGTGAGTGGGAGACCATGGGAATAACTTTTGACTTTAGGTGGTCCTCATAATTTCCCACTAGTACAAGCATCTCTATGTAATACACTAATTAATATAAGAATTTTATAAAATTTAATGTAGAGTTTATAAAAATAGAGTTTTATAAAAAATAGGTTATTATTTGATTATAACAATCTACTTTGATTTGAAGTTTAATTATAGTATTCAAGTTTGACTCTTTTAATTTAATTAGAGTATCATACTTTGATTTGATTTTAATATGGTATCATAATTTAATTTGATTATAGTTATAACGTTTTACTATGCTATTTTGCTATTAACGTCAATTTATATCGTATTGTATAGGTTTTGATCCTATTAGCGTCAAGTAAATCTTGAGTAGGGTTTATTAAATTTCCCAATTGGGTTGGGTTGACCCGAATCCATTTTAGGCGGATGTCACATCAGATACTTGCACCTTAAGAAGGTCACAAACAAGCTCTTTGACTGATTTGTTTCCCATATCTGTGAGATTGTAAAGATGACTAAATCGCCCTAAAGACATAGATGCCAACACTCCTTTATTCACCTATAATACTATTCTCAAATTTTGTTGTCACCGGTTCACTTGGATTTTGATATCAAAATTTAATACTTATCAGATGCAAAAACTATTTAAAGATTGTTAGATATTAACACAATCATTTTCCTATTTGCAACTTCTACTATTGGTCATAACAAATTAGTCGATGTTCACAAAATACAGTCAAAATTCATATCAACTATGGCGACATCTAAACTCAAATTCTTGAAATCTTAAGTATATTTCAGAATTGCAAAAGTTAATCCCTAACATGTTGGCTTGTATTAATATTTAACTCATCATAGGCCAAATTGGAATTAATCAAGCCTTAAAATGGAATCCAAACCTAAAAGGTAGACCAACATGTTGCAACTCAAGCTCTCTATTTACCCAATGGGAAACTTCAACCCATGGTTCAATTCTAAAAAGAAAAACTAAAGTCTGCTTATGCTCTGTTGTAGAATACAGCTACACACGATAAATGCAACCACATGCTTACATGTAGGGCTTTAATTAGTAGTCTCACCATTTAAATCGATAGTAAAGAACTCCTTATTTTATATATATATATATATATATATATATATATATATATATATATATATATATATATATATATATATATATATATATATATATATATATATATATATATATATATATATATATATATATATATATATATATATATATATATATATATATATATATAATAAAAACTATAATTATTGTGTGGACGTAAAACCCAATTAGAAGCCTAGAATCACCAAGGGTATTTTTGTCAATTGTATTATAAATCATTTAATTAAATTTAAATCTATTCCTATAATTATGGTAAACTAATCCTACAATTATGGAAAACTGGTAACTGCTTAAATTAACCTAGCTGTCAATCGGCAACATCATAAAACGCCTACCATATTCATCATCCTTACATCTCGATCTCACCACCCGCCGACCTCACCACCAGCCGATCTCACCGGCATCAGCCTCCTATCATCGTCAGCGCTTTTAACCCTAAACTTCATCGCCATTCCTTCCATCATCTCCCTTCACCGTCCCCGCGTACGTTGAAACCTTCCTACTGTCTCGAACTGCTACTCCTCTGATTCCTTTTCTATTCGGGGATTTTAATTTGAGGAACATGGAAGGTTGAGGTAAGATTTTGCTTTATTTTCAATTTTTGTGTCATCGTTTTTCTATTTCTTTTTATTTTCGCATTTCTACTTGTTTTTTTTCAATTAGGGCAATTCAAAAACCAAAGATTTCAGTGCATCAGGTTTGAAATCGCTAGTGGAAGAGCATTCAATTCCAGAATCAAAAATTGAAATCACTACCAGTGTTGTTGCTTTTCTCTGGTTTTATA